>NW_027020025.1:11927993-11948975 GCF_013076305.1 Rhopilema esculentum
TTTTATAGCTCCCTTAGAATCTTGCTCTCTTGGTTTTCTTTTGATTATCTCAATTTATTATTCTAGTAGATACTTTTCTGTGATATGTTCTCTGGAAACTCTGTATTAATTCTTTGGAAGACTTTTTCAGAAGCTCTCGTTTTTTAACATTTTTTCGATTATTTTTTAGAGCTCCCTTAGAATCTTGCTCTCTTGGTTTTCTTTTGATTATCTCAATTTATTATTCTAGTAGATACTTTTCTGTGATATGTTCTCTGGAAACTCTGTATTAATTCTTTGGAAGACTTTTTCAGAAGCTCTCGTTTTTTAACATTTTTTCGATTATTTTTTAGAGCTCCCTTAGAATCTTGCTCTCTTGGTTTTCTTTTGATTATCTCAATTTATTATTCTAGTAGATACTTTTCTGTGATATGTTCTCTGGAAACTCTGTATTAATTCTTTGGAAGTCTTTTTTAGAAGCTCTCGTTTTTTAACATTTTTTCGATTATTTTTTAGAGCTCCCTTAGAATCTTGCTCTCTTGGTTCTCTTTTGATTATCTCAATTTATTATTCAAGTAGATACTTTTTTGCGATATGTTCTCTGGAAACTCTGTATTTATTCTTTGGAAGTCTTTTTTAGAAGCTCTCGTTTTTTAACTTTTTTTCGATTATTTTTTAGAGCTCCCTTAGAATCTTGCTCTCTTGGTTCTTATTAGACTTTCTCAATTTATTATTCTAGTAAATACTTTTCTGCGATATGTTCTCTGGAAACTCTGTATTTATTCTTTGGAAATCTTTTTTCAGAAGCTTTTTTTTACATTTTTTTTAGATTATTCATTAGAGCTCCCTTAGAATCTTTCTCTCTTGGTGCTGTTTAGGTTCTCTCAATTTATTATTCTAGTAAATACTTTTTTGCGATATGTTCTCTGGAAACTCTGTATTAATTCTTTGGAAGTCTTTTTTCAGAAGCTCTTATTTTTAACATTTGTTTTTCGATTATTTTTTAGAGCTTCCTTATAATCTTTCTCTCTTGGTTCTCTTTAGACTCTCTCTCACTTTATTATTCTAGTAAATATTTTTCTGCGATATGTTCTCTGGAAACTCTGTATTAATTCTTTGGAAGTCTTTTTTCACAAGCTCTCTTTTTTAACATTTGTTTTTCGATAATTTTTTAGAGCTTCCCTATAATCTTTCTCTCTTGGTTCTCTTTAGACTCTTTCTCACTTTATTATTCTAGTAAATATTTTTCTGCGATATGTTCTCTGGAAACTCTGTATTAATTCTTTGGAAGACTTTTTCAGAAGCTCTCGTTTTTTAACATTTTTTCGATTATTTTTTAGAGCTCCCTTAGAATCTTGCTCTCTTGGTTTTCTTTTGATTATCTCAATTTATTATTCTAGTAGATACTTTTCTGTGATATGTTCTCTGGAAACTCTGTATTAATTCTTTGGAAGACTTTTTCAGAAGCTCTCGTTTTTTAACATTTTTTCAATTATTTTTTAGAGCTCCCTTAGAATCTTGCTCTCTTGGTTTTCTTTTGATTATCTCAATTTATTATTCTAGTAGATACTTTTCTGTGATATGTTCTCTGGAAACTCTGTATTAATTCTTTGGAAGACTTTTTCAGAAGCTCTCGTTTTTTAACATTTTTTCGATTATTTTTTAGAGCTCCCTTAGAATCTTGCTCTCTTGGTTTTCTTTTGATTATCTCAATTTATTATTTAGTAGATAATTTTCTGTGATATGTTTGGAACCTCTGTATTAATTTTTTGGATATATATTTTCAGAAGTCTTATCTATAATATTAAATTTGTTTTTCAGATATTGTTTTAGAGTTCCTTATCAATCTTTTCTCTCTTGGTTCTCTTTAGTCTCTCTCTCACTTTATTATTCTAGTAAATACTTTTCTGCGATATGTTCTCTGGAAACTCTGTATTAATTCTTTGGAAGTCTTTTTTCAAAAGCTCTCTTTTTTATCATTTTTTTCGATTTTTTTATAGCTCCCTTAGAATCTTTCTCTCTTGGTTCTCATTTGACTCTCGCAATTTATTATTCTAGTAAACACTTTTCTTCGATATGTTTTTATGAAACTCTGTATCAATTCTTTGGAAGACTTTTTCAGAAGCTCTCTGTTTTAACATTTGTTTTTCGATTATTTTTTAGAGCTTCCTTATAATCTTTCTCTCTTGGTTCTCTTTAGACTCTCTCTCACTTTATTATTCTAGTAAATACTTTTCTGCGATATGTTCTCTGGAAACTCTGTATCAATTCTTTGGAAGTCTTTTTTCAGAAGATCTCTTTTTTATCATTTTTTTCGATTCTTTTTTAGAGCTCCCTTAGAATCTTTCTCTCCTGGTTCTCATTTGACTCTCGCAATTTATTATTCTAGTAAACACTTTTCTTTCGATATGTTTTTATGAAACTCTGTATAAATTCTTTGGAAGTCTTTTTCAGAAGCTCTCGTTTTTTAACATTTTTTCGATTATTTTTTAAGAGCTCCCTTATAATCTTGCTCTCTTGATTCTCTTTTGATTCTCTCAATTTATTATTCTAGTAGATACTTTTCTGCGATATATTCTCTGGAAACTCTGTATTAATTCTTTAGAAGTCTTTTTTCAGAAACTCTCTTTTTTAACATTTTTTTTTCGATTTTTATTAGAGCTCCCTTAAAATCTTGCTTTCTTGGTTCTCTTTTGATTATCTCAATTTATTATTCTAGTAGATACTTTTCTGCGATATATTCTCTCGAAACTCTGTATTAATTCTTTAGAAGTCTTTTTTCAGAAGCTCTCTTTTTTAACATTTGTTTTTCGATAATTTTTTAGAGCTTCCTTATAATCTTTCTCTCTTGGTTCTCTTTAGACTCTCTCTCACTTTATTATTCTAGTGGATACTTTCCTGTGATATGTTCTTTGGAAACTCTGTATTAATTCTTTGGAAGACTTTTTCAGAAGCTCTCGTTTTTTAACATTTTTTCGATTATTTTTTAGAGCTCCCTTAGAATCTTGCTCTCTTGGTTTTCTTTTGATTATCTCAATTTATTATTCTAGTAGATACTTTTCTGTGATATGTTCTCTGGAAACTCTGTATTAATTCTTTGGAAGTCTTTTTTCAGAAGCTCTTATTTTTAACATTTGTTTTTCGATTATTTTTTAGAGCTTCCTTATAATCTTTCTCTCTTGGTTCTCTTTAGACTCTCTCTCACTTTATTATTCTAGTAAATACTTTTCTGCGATATGTTCTCTGGAAACTCTGTATTAATTCTTTGGAAGTCTTTTTTCAAAAGCTCTCTTTTTTATCATTTTTTTCGATTTTTTTATAGCTCCCTTAGAATCTTTCTCTCTTGGTTCTCATTTGACTCTCGCAATTTATTATTCTAGTAAACACTTTTCTTCGATATGTTTTTATGAAACTCTGTATCAATTCTTTGGAAGACTTTTTCAGAAGCTCTCTGTTTTAACATTTGTTTTTCGATTATTTTTTAGAGCTTCCTTATAATCTTTCTCTCTTGGTTCTCTTTAGACTCTCTCTCACTTTATTATTCTAGTAAATACTTTTCTGCGATATGTTCTCTGGAAACTCTGTATCAATTCTTTGGAAGTCTTTTTTCAGAAGCTCTCGTTTTTTAACATTTTTTCGATTCTTTTTTAGAGCTCCCTTAGAATCTTTCTCTCTTGGTTTTCATTTGACTTTCTCAATTTTTTTTTTCTAGTAGATACTTTTATGCGATATGTTCTCCGGAAACTCTGTTTTAATTCTTTGGAAGTCTTTTTTCAGAAGATCTCTTTTTTATCATTTTTTTCGATTCTTGTTTAGAGCTCCCTTAGAATCTTTCTCTCTTGGTTCTTATTAGACTTTCTCAATTGATTATTCAAGTAAATTCTTTTCTGCGATATGTTCTCTGGAAACTCTGTATTTATTCTTTGGAAGTGTTTTTTCACAAGCTCTCTTTTTTAACATTTGTTTTTCGATAATTTTTTAGAGCTCCCTATAATCTTTCTCTCTTGGTTCTCTTTAGACTCTCTCTCACTTTATTATTCTAGTAAATACTTTTCTGCGATATGTTCTCTGGAAACTCTGTATTAATTCTTTGGAAGTCTTTTTTCAAAAGCTCTCTTTTTTATCATTTTTTTCGATTTTTTTTATAGCTCCCTTAGAATCTTTCTCTCTTGGTTCTCTTTAGACTCTCTCTCACTTTATTATTCTAGTAAATACTTTTCTGCGATATGTTCTTTGGAAACTCTGTATTAATTCTTTGGAAGTTTTTTTTCAGAAGCTCTCTTTTTTAACATTTGTTTTTCGATTATTTTTTAGACCTTCCTTATAATCTTTCTCTCTTGGTTTTCTTTTGATTATCTCAATTTATTATTCTAGTAGATACTTTTCTGCGATATGTTCTCTGGAAACTCTGTATTAATTCTTTGGATGTCTTTTTTCAAAAGCTCTCTTTTTTATCATTTTTTTCGATTTTTTTTATAGCTCCCTTAGAATCTTTCTCTCTTTGTTCTCATTTGACTCTCGCAATTTATTATTCTAATAAACACTTTTCTTCGATATGTTTTTATGAAACTCTGTATCAATTCTTTGGAAGTCTTTTTTCAGAAGCTCTTATTTTTAACATTTGTTTTTCGATTATTTTTTAGAGCTTCCTTATAATCTTTCTCTCTTGGTTCTCTTTAGACTCTCTCTCATTTTATTATTCTAGTGGATACTTTTCTGTGATATGTTCTCTGGAAACTCTGTATTAATTCTTTGGAAGTCTTTTTCAGAAGCTCTCGTTTTTTAACATTTTTTCGATTATTTTTTAGAGCTCCCTTAGAATCTTTCTCTCTTGGTTCTCATTTGACTCTCTCAATTTATTATTCTAGTAAATACTTTTTTGCGATATGTTCTCTGGAAACTCTCTATTAATTCTTTGGAAGTCTTTTTTCAGAAGCTCTCTGTTTTAACATTTGTTTTTCGATTATTTTTTAGAGCTTCCTTATAATCTTTCTCTCTTGGTTCTCTTTAGACTCTCTCTCACTTTATTATTCTAGTAAATACTTTTCTGCGATATGTTCTCTGGAAACTCTGTATTAATTCTTTGGAAGTCTTTTTTCAGAAGCTCTCTGTTTTAACATTTGTTTTTCGATTATTTTTTAGAGCTTCCTTATAATCTTGCTCTCTTGGTTTTCTTTTGATTATCTCAATTTATTATTCTAGTAGATACTTTTCTGTGATATGTTCTCTGGAAACTCTGTATTAATTCTTTGGAAGTCTTTTTTCAAAAGCTCTTATTTTTATCATTTTTTTCGATTTTTTTTATAGCTCCCTAAGAATCTTTCTCTCTTGGTTTTCATTTGACTTTCTCAATTTTTTTTTCTAGTAGATACTTTTATGCGATATGTTCTCCGGAAACTCTGTATTAATTCTTTGGAAGTCTTTTTTCAGAAGCTCTCTGTTTTGACATTTGTTTTTCGATTATTTTTTAGAGCTCCCTTATAATCTTTCTCTCTTGGTTCTCTTTAGACTCTCTCTCACTTTATTATTCTAGTAAATACTTTTCTGCGATATGTTCTTTGGAAACTCTGTATTAATTCTTTGGAAGTCTTTTTTCAGAAGCTCTCTTTTTTAACATTTGTTTTTCGATTATTTTTTATAGCTCCCTTAGAATCTTTCTCTCTTGGTTCTCATTTGACTCTCGCAATTTATTATTCTAGTAAACACTTTTCTTCGATAAGTTTTTATGAAACTCTGTATCAATTCTTTGGAAGTCTTTTTTCAGAAGCTCTCTGTTTTGACATTTGTTTTTCGATTATTTTTTAGAGCTTCCTTATAATCTTTCTCTCTTGGTTCTCTTTAGACTCTCTCTCACTTTATTATTCTAGTAAATACTTTTCTGCGATATGTTCTTTGGAAACTCTGTATTAATTCTTTGGAAGTCTTTTTTCAGAAGCTCTCTTTTTTAACATTTGTTTTTCGATTATTTTTTAGACCTTCCTTATAATCTTTCTCTCTTGGTTTTCTTTTGATTATCTCAATTTATTATTCTAGTAGATACTTTTCTGCGATATGTTCTCTGGAAACTCTGTATTAATTCTTTGGATGTCTTTTTTCAAAAGCTCTCTTTTTTATCATTTTTTTCGATTTTTTTTATAGCTCCCTTAGAATCTTTCTCTCTTTGTTCTCATTTGACTCTCGCAATTTATTATTCTAATAAACACTTTTCTTCGATATGTTTTTATGAAACTCTGTATCAATTCTTTGGAAGTCTTTTTTCAGAAGCTCTTATTTTTAACATTTGTTTTTCGATTATTTTTTAGAGCTTCCTTATAATCTTTCTCTCTTGGTTCTCTTTAGACTCTCTCTCATTTTATTATTCTAGTGGATACTTTTCTGTGATATGTTCTCTGGAAACTCTGTATTAATTCTTTGGAAGTCTTTTTCAGAAGCTCTCGTTTTTTAACATTTTTTCGATTATTTTTTAGAGCTCCCTTAGAATCTTTCTCTCTTGGTTCTCATTTGACTCTCTCAATTTATTATTCTAGTAAATACTTTTTTGCGATATGTTCTCTGGAAACTCTGTATTAATTCTTTGGAAGTCTTTTTTCAGAAGCTCTCTGTTTTAACATTTGTTTTTCGATTATTTTTTAGAGCTTCCTTATAATCTTTCTCTCTTGGTTCTCTTTAGACTCTCTCTCACTTTATTATTCTAGTAAATACTTTTCTGCGATATGTTCTCTGGAAACTCTGTATTAATTCTTTGGAAGTCTTTTTTCAGAAGCTCTCTGTTTTAACATTTGTTTTTCGATTATTTTTTAGAGCTTCCTTATAATCTTGCTCTCTTGGTTTTCTTTTGATTATCTCAATTTATTATTCTAGTAGATACTTTTCTGTGATATGTTCTCTGGAAACTCTGTATTAATTCTTTGGAAGTCTTTTTTCAAAAGCTCTTATTTTTATCATTTTTTTCGATTTTTTTTTATAGCTCCCTAAGAATCTTTCTCTCTTGGTTTTCATTTGACTTTCTCAATTTTTTTTTCTAGTAGATACTTTTATGCGATATGTTCTCCGGAAACTCTGTATTAATTCTTTGGAAGTCTTTTTTCAGAAGATCTCTTTTTTATCATTTTTTTCGATTCTTTTTTAGAGCTCCCTTAGAATCTTTCTCTCCTGGTTCTCATTTGACTCTCGCAATTTATTATTCTAGTAAACACTTTTCTTTCGATATGTTTTTATGAAACTCTGTATAAATTCTTTGGAAGTCTTTTTCAGAAGCTCTCGTTTTTTAACATTTTTTCGATTATTTTTTAAGAGCTCCCTTATAATCTTGCTCTCTTGATTCTCTTTTGATTCTCTCAATTTATTATTCTAGTAGATACTTTTCTGCGATATATTCTCTGGAAACTCTGTATTAATTCTTTAGAAGTCTTTTTTCAGAAACTCTCTTTTTTAACATTTTTTTTTCGATTTTTATTAGAGCTCCCTTAAAATCTTGCTTTCTTGGTTCTCTTTTGATTATCTCAATTTATTATTCTAGTAGATACTTTTCTGCGATATATTCTCTCGAAACTCTGTATTAATTCTTTAGAAGTCTTTTTTCAGAAGCTCTCTTTTTTAACATTTGTTTTTCGATAATTTTTTAGAGCTTCCTTATAATCTTTCTCTCTTGGTTCTCTTTAGACTCTCTCTCACTTTATTATTCTAGTGGATACTTTCCTGTGATATGTTCTTTGGAAACTCTGTATTAATTCTTTGGAAGACTTTTTCAGAAGCTCTCGTTTTTTAACATTTTTTCGATTATTTTTTAGAGCTCCCTTAGAATCTTGCTCTCTTGGTTTTCTTTTGATTATCTCAATTTATTATTCTAGTAGATACTTTTCTGTGATATGTTCTCTGGAAACTCTGTATTAATTCTTTGCAAGTCTTTTTTCAGAAGCTTTCTTTTACATTTTTTTTAGATTATTCATTAGAGCTCCTTTAGAATCTTGCTCTCTTGGTTTTCTTTTGATTATCTCAATTTATTATTCTAGTAAATACTTTTCTGTGATATGTTCTCTGGAAACTCTGTTTTAATTCTTTGGAAGTCTTTTTTCAGAAGCTTTTTTTAACTTTATATTTTCGATTATTTTTTAGAGCTCCCTTAGAATCTTGCTTTCTTT
The DNA here is from genome assembly GCF_013076305.1 of Rhopilema esculentum. Next base: position 11,936,114 of record NW_027020025.1, read on the forward strand.
GTTCTCATTTGACTTTCTCAATTGATTATTCTAGTAAACACTTTTCTTCGATATGTTTTTATGAAACTCTGTATAAATTCTTTGGAAGTCTTTTTCAGAAGCTCTCGTTTTTTAACATTTTTTCGATTATTTTTTAAGAGCTCCCTTATAATCTTGCTCTCTTGATTCTCTTTTGATTCTCTCAATTTATTATTCTAGTAGATACTTTTCTGCGATATATTCTCTGGAAACTCTGTATTAATTCTTTAGAAGTCTTTTTTCAGAAGCTCTCTTTTTTAACATTTTTTTTTCGATTTTTTTTGAGCTCCCTTAAAATCTTGCTTTCTTGGTTTTCTTTTGATTATCTCAATTTATTATTCTAGTAGATACTTTTCTGCGATATATTCTCTGGAAACTCTGTATTAATTCTTTAGAAGTCTTTTTTCAGAAGCTCTCTTTTTTAACATTTGTTTTTCAATAATTTTTTAGAGCTTCCTTATAATCTTTCTCTCTTGGTTCTCTTTAGACTCTCTCTCACTTTATTATTCTAGTGGATACGTTCCTGTGATATGTTCTTTGGAAACTCTGTATTTATTCTTTGGAAGTCTTTTTTCAAAAGCTCTTGTTTTTTAACATTTTTTCGATTATTTTTTAGAGCTCCCTTAGAATCTTGCTCTCTTGGTTTTCTTTTGATTATCTCAATTTATTTTTCTAGTAGATACTTTTCTGTGATATGTTCTCTGGAAACTCTGTATTAATTCTTTGGAAATCTTTTTCAGAAGCTCTCGTTTTTTAACGTTTTTTCGATTATTGTTTAGAGCTCCTTTAGAATCTTGCTCTCTTGGTTTTCTTTTGATTATCTCAATTTATTATTCTAGTAGATACTTTTCTGTGATATGTTCTCTAGAAACTCTGTATTAATTCTTTGGAAATCTTTTTCAGAAGCTCTCGTTTTTTAACATTTTTTCGATTATTTTTTAGAGCTCTCTTAGAATCTTGCTCTCTTGGTTCTCTTTTGATTATCTCAATTTATTATTCTAGTAGATTCTTTTAATTCTTTGGAAGTCTTTTTTCAAAAGCTCTCTTTTTTATCATTTTTTTCGATTTTTTTTTATAGCTCCCTTAGAATCTTTCTCTCTTGGTTTTCATTTGACTTTCTCAATTTTTTTTTCTAGTAGATACTTTTATGCGATATGTTCTCCGGAAACTCTGTTTTAATTCTTTGGATGTCTTTTTTCAGAAGATCTCTTTTTTATCATTTTTTTAGATTCTTGTTTAGAGCTCCCTTAGAATCTTTCTCTCTTGGTTCTTATTAGACTTTCTCAATTGATTATTCTAGTAAATACGTTTCTGCGATATGTTCTCTGGAAACTCTGTATTTATTCTTTGGAAGTCTTTTTTCAGAAGCTTTTTTTTACATTTTTTTTAGATTATTCATTAGAGCTTCCTTAGAATCTTGCTCTCTTGGTTTTCATTTGACTTTCTCAATTTATTATTCTAGTAAATACTTTTCTGTGATATGTTCTCTGGAAACTCTGTTTTAATTCTTTGCAAGTCTTTTTTCAGAAGCTTTTTTTTACATTTTTTTTAGATTATTCATTAGAGCTCCCTTAGAATCTTGCTCTCTTGGTTTTCATTTGACTCTCTCAATTTATTATTCTAGTAAATACTTTTCTGTGATATGTTCTCTGGAAACTCTGTATTTATTCTTTGGAAGTCTTTTTTCAGAAGCTTTTTTTACATTTTTTTTAGATTATTCATTAGAGCTCCCTTAGAATCTTGCTCTCTTGGTTTTCATTTGACTCTCTCAATTTATTATTCTAGTAAATACTTTTCTGTGATATGTTCTCTGGAAACTCTGTTTTAATTCTTTGGAAGTCTTTTTTCAGAAGATCTCTTTTTTATCATTTTTTTCGATTCTTGTTTAGAGCTCCCTTAGAATCTTTCTCTCTTGGTTCTTATTAGACTTTCTCAATTTATTATTCTAGTAAATACTTTTCTGCGATATGTTCTCTGGAAACTCTGTATTTATTCTTTGGAAGTCTTTTTTCAGAAGCTCTCTTTTTTAACATTTGTTTTTCGATTATTTTTTAGAGCTTCCTTATAATCTTTCTCTCTTGGTTCTCTTTAGACTCTCCCTCACTTTATTATTCTAGTGGATACTTTCCTGTGATATGTTCTCTGGAAACTCTGTATTAATTCTTTGGAAGACTTTTTCAGAAGCTCTCGTTTTTTAACATTTTTTCGATTATTTTTTAGAGCTCCCTTAGAATCTTGCTCTCTTGGTTCTCTTTTGATTATCTCAATTTATTATTCTAGTAGATTCTTTTAATTCTTTGGAAGTCTTTTTTCAAAAGCTCTCTTTTTTATCATTTTTTTCGATTTTTTTTATAGCTCCCTTAGAATCTTTCTCTCTTGGTTTTCATTTGACTTTCTCAATTTTTTTTTTCTAGTAGATACTTTTATGCGATATGTTCTCCGGAAACTCTGTTTTAATTCTTTGGAAGTCTTTTTTCAGAAGCTTTTTTTTACATTTTTTTTAGATTATTCATTAGAGCTTCCTTATAATCTTTCTCTCTTGGTTCTCTTTAGACTCTCCCTCACTTTATTATTCTAGTGGATACTTTCCTGTGATATGTTCTCTGGAAACTCTGTATTAATTCTTTGGAAGACTTTTTCAGAAGCTCTCGTTTTTTAACATTTTTTCGATTATTTTTTAGAGCTCCCTTAGAATCTTGCTCTTTTGGTTCTCTTTTGATTATCTCAATTTATTATTCTAGTAGATTCTTTTAATTCTTTGGAAGTCTTTTTTCAAAAGCTCTCTTTTTTATCATTTTTTTCGATTTTTTTTATAGCTCCCTTAGAATCTTTCTCTCTTGGTTTTCATTTGACTTTCTCAATTTTTTTTTTCTAGTAGATACTTTTATGCGATATGTTCTCCGGAAACTCTGTTTTAATTCTTTGGAAGTCTTTTTTCAGAAGATCTCTTTTTTATCATTTTTTTCGATTCTTGTTTAGAGCTCCCTTAGAATCTTTCTCTCTTGGTTCTTATTAGACTTTCTCAATTTATTATTCTAGTAAATACTTTTCTGCGATATGTTCTCTGGAAACTCTGTATTTATTCTTTGGAAGTCTTTTTTCAGAAGCTTTTTTTTACATTTTTTTAGATTATTCATTAGAGCTCCCTTAGAATCTTGCTCTCTTGGTTTTCATTTGACTTTCTCAATTTATTATTCTAGTAAATACTTTTCTGTGATATGTTCTCTGGAAACTCTGTTTTAATTCTTTCGAAGTCTTTTTTCAGAAGCTTTTTTTTAACTTTATATTTTCGATTATTTTTTAGAGCTCCCTTAGAATCTTGCTTTCTTGGTTCTCATTTGACTCTCTCAATTTATTATTCTAGTAAATACTTTTCTTCGATATGTTTTCTTGAAACTCTGTATCAATTCTTTGGAAGTCTTTTTTCAGAAGCTCTCTTTTTTAACATTTGTTTTTCGATTATTTTTTAGAGCTTCCTTATAATCTTTCTCTCTTGGTTCTCTTTAGACTCTCTCTCACTTTATTATTCTAGTAAATACTTTCCTGTGATATGTTCTCTGGAAACTTTGTATTAATTCTTTGGAAGACTTTTTCAGAAGCTCTCGTTTTTTAACATTTTTTCGATTATTTTTTAGAGCTCCCTTAGAATCTTGCTCTCTTGGTTTTCTTTTGATTATCTCAATTTATTATTCTAGTAAATACTTTTCTGTGATATGTTCTCTGGAAACTCTGTTTTAATTCTTTGGAAGTCTTTTTTCAGAAGCTTTTTTTTAACTTTATATTTTCGATTATTTTTTAGAGCTCCCTTAGAATCTTGCTTTCTTGGTTCTCATTTGACTCTCTCAATTTATTATTCTAGTAAATACTTTTCTTCGATATGTTTTCTTGAAACTCTGTATCAATTCTTTGGAAGTCTTTTTTCAGAAGCTCTCTTTTTTAACATTTGTTTTTCGATTATTTTTTAGAGCTTCCTTATAATCGTTCTCTCTTGGTTCTCTTTAGACTCTCCCTCACTTTATTATTCTAGTGGATACTTTCCTGTGATATGTTCTCTGGAAACTCTGTATTAATTCTTTGGAAGACTTTTTCAGAAGCTCTCGTTTTTTAACATTTTTTCGATTATTTTTTAGAGCTCCCTTAGAATCTTGCTCTCTTGGTTCTCTTTTGATTATCTCAATTTATTATTCTAGTAGATTCTTTTAATTCTTTGGAAGTCTTTTTTCAAAGGCTCTCTTTTTTATCATTTTTTTCGATTTTTTTTTATAGCTCCCTTAGAATCTTTCTCTCTTGGTTTTCATTTGACTTTCTCAATTTTTTTTTTCTAGTAGATACTTTTATGCGATATGTTCTCCGGAAACTCTGTTTTAATTCTTTGGAAGTCTTTTTTCAGAAGATCTCTTTTTTATCATTTTTTTCGATTCTTGTTTAGAGCTCCCTTAGAATCTTTCTCTCTTGGTTCTTATTAGACTTTCTCAATTTATTATTCTAGTAAATACTTTTCTGCGATATGTTCTCTGGAAACTCTGTATTTATTCTTTGGAAGTCTTTTTTCAGAAGCTTTTTTTTACATTTTTTTAGATTATTCATTAGAGCTCCCTTAGAATCTTGCTCTCTTGGTTTTCATTTGACTTTCTCAATTTATTATTCTAGTAAATACTTTTCTGTGATATGTTCTCTGGAAACTCTGTTTTAATTCTTTGCAAGTCTTTTTTCAGAAGCTTTTTTTTACCTTTTTTTTAGATTATTCATTAGAGCTCCCTTAGAATCTTGCTCTCTTGGTTTTCATTTGACTTTCTCAATTTATTATTCTAGTAAATACTTTTCTGTGATATGTTCTCTGGAAACTCTGTTTTAATTCTTTGCAAGTCTTTTTTCAGAAGCTTTTTTTTACATTTTTTTTAGATTATTCATTAGAGCTCCCTTAGAATCTTGCTCTCTTGGTTTTCATTTGACTCTCTCAATTTATTATTCTAGTAAATACTTTTCTGTGATATGTTCTCTGGAAACTCTGTATTTATTCTTTGGAAGTCTTTTTTCAGAAGCTTTTTTTACATTTTTTTTAGATTATTCATTAGAGCTCCCTTAGAATCTTGCTCTCTTGGTTTTCATTTGACTCTCTCAATTTATTATTCTAGTAAATACTTTTCTGTGATATGTTCTCTGGAAACTCTGTTTTAATTCTTTGGAAGTCTTTTTTCAGAAGATCTCTTTTTTATCATTTTTTTCGATTCTTGTTTAGAGCTCCCTTAGAATCTTTCTCTCTTGGTTCTTATTAGACTTTCTCAATTAAATACTTTTAAATAGCTTTGAAAAAAGCAAACATTTAGTAAACTAAAGCTTTTCGTCTGACACTCTTCAGAGTTTAAAACGTCAGAACATAGATCGAAAACTCTACGCTAAGAAATATATATACCCAGTTGTGGATCGAAATAGGCCAATCAGAAACACTAGCACATGACTGTAAAGGTTGACCAATCAGTGCCGCTTGCCTATTAGAATGTTACCAATGGAGTCCTAAGGTGAAAACGAACTCCTTTTGTCTACACAGTAGCGGTTTTTTCGTGCTTATGTAGATAGATTCTAAAACTGCTAGGTGGAATGACGATCGGGCTTTACCAATAATCCGAAACATGTCGCCATTATAGTTTTTTGCACAAACTGGGTTTTCTAGCAAATGCTGCCCGATAGCAGAATCGCAGGTCTTATTAGTAATTTTGGATTTGCAAGACCGAGGTGGCTGTTCTCTTTTGGGATGTGTTTTGTTTCTAATATTAGATGGAACGTGTTGTTTTATCCTATCCTCCAATCTTTGGGTGGTGCGTCCTACGTAGCCAGAATCACACTGGCACGTGAATTCATACACAACAGAACTTTTTTTTTGTGGCAGGAACGCAGTCCTTTTGAATGGACGGAAGGGCCTTTTTTGTACTGTAAACAACACGTGGGTTAACCGCGAAGAAACAATTTGTTATGGCCTGTTTTATTTGGCTTTCAAAACGTAGGGAGCTGTTACCGATCCAAGGTAGTTTTAGATAGACCGGGCACTTTTGAGGACCAAATTTTACGTCAGCCGAGAAATTTCCTATCTTCTCCTTAATGTAAACTGAAATAACATGTTCTGGATAGCCGTTCTCCAGAAAAATCTTAGTTAGTTTTTCAAGTTCCGAGTCGAGTTTAGACTTGGAACAAATCATCAGTGCCCTATGTGTGAGCGTTTTGATGAGGCTGATTTTTCTTTGTTTTGGGCAAAACGAACTCCATCGAGTGTATAACCCCGAAAATGTGGGTTTACGGTATACACTGGTGAGAAATCCAGTGTCAGATTTTTCAACCAAAACATCAAGAAATGGCAAGGAGTTATTTTCTTCCTTTTCAAATGTAATAGGCAAGCGGCACTGATTGGTCAACCTTTACAGTCATGTGCTCGTGTTTCTGATTGGCCTATTTCGATCCACAACTGGGTATATATATTTCTTAGCGTAGAGTTTTCGATCTATGTTCTGACGTTTTAAACTCTGAAGAGTGTCAGACGAAAAGCTTTAGTTTACTAAATGTTTGCTTTTTTCAAAGCTATTTACAAGTTTTGTACCACCAAAAGATTGTTTAAATACTTTTCTGTGATATCTTTTCTCGAAACTCTGTATTAATTCTTTGGAAGTCTTTTTTCAGAAGCCCTCTTTTTTAATAATTTTTTCGATTATTTTTAGAGCTTCCTTAGAATCTTGCTCTCTTGGTTCTCTTTTGATAAATCTCAATTTATTCTTCTAGTAGATACTTTTCTGTGATATGTTCTCTGGGAACTCTGTATCAATTCTTTGGAAGTCTTTTTTCAGAAGCTCTCGTTTTTTAACATTTTTTCGATTGTTTTTTAAGAGCTCCCTTATAATCTTGCTCTCTTGATTCTCTTTTGATTCTCTCAATTTATTATTCTAGTAGATACTTTTCTGCGATATATTCTCTGGAAACTCTGTATTAATTCTTTAGAAGTCTTTTTTCAGAAGCTCTCTTTTTTAACATTTGTTTTTCGATAATTTTTTAGAGCTTCCTTATAATCTTTCTCTCTTGGTTCTCTTTAGACTCTCTCTCACTTTATTATTCTAGTGGATACTTTCCTGTGATATGTTCTTTGGAAACTCTGTATTAATTCTTTGGAAGACTTTTTCAGAAGCTCTCGTTTTTTAACATTTTTTCGATTATTTTTTAGAGCTCCCTTAGAATCTTGCTCTCTTGGTTTTCTTTTGATTATCTCAATTTATTATTCTAGTAGATACTTTTCTGTGATATGTTCTCTGGAAACTCTGTATTAATTCTTTGGAAGACTTTTTCAGAAGCTCTCGTTTTTTAACATTTTTTCGATTATTTTTTAGAGCTCCCTTAGAATCTTGCTCTCTTGGTTTTCTTTTGATTATCTCAATTTATTATTCTAGTAGATACTTTTCTGTGATATGTTCTCTGGAAACTCTGTATTAATTCTTTGGAAGTCTTTTTTCAGAAGCTCTTATTTTTAACATTTGTTTTTCGATTATTCATTAGAGCTCCCTTAGAATCTTTCTCTCTTGGTGCTGTTTAGGTTCTCTCAATTTATTATTCTAGTAAATACTTTTTTGCGATATGTTCTCTGGAAACTCTGTATTAATTCTTTGGAAGTCTTTTTTCAGAAGCTCTTATTTTTAACATTTGTTTTTCGATTATTTTTTAGAGCTTCCTTATAATCTTTCTCTCTTGGTTCTCTTTAGACTCTCTCTCACTTTATTATTCTAGTAAATATTTTTCTGCGATATGTTCTCTGGAAACTCTGTATTAATTCTTTGGAAGTCTTTTTTCACAAGCTCTCTTTTTTAACATTTGTTTTTCGATAATTTTTTAGAGCTTCCCTATAATCTTTCTCTCTTGGTTCTCTTTAGACTCTTTCTCACTTTATTATTCTAGTAAATATTTTTCTGCGATATGTTCTCTGGAAACTCTGTATTAATTCTTTGGAAGACTTTTTCAGAAGCTCTCGTTTTTTAACATTTTTTCGATTATTTTTTAGAGCTCCCTTAGAATCTTGCTCTCTTGGTTTTCTTTTGATTATCTCAATTTATTATTCTAGTAGATACTTTTCTGTGATATGTTCTCTGGAAACTCTGTATTAATTCTTTGGAAGACTTTTTCAGAAGCTCTCGTTTTTTAACATTTTTTCAATTATTTTTTAGAGCTCCCTTAGAATCTTGCTCTCTTGGTTTTCTTTTGATTATCTCAATTTATTATTCTAGTAGATACTTTTCTGTGATATGTTCTCTGGAAACTCTGTATTAATTCTTTGGAAGACTTTTTCAGAAGCTCTCGTTTTTTAACATTTTTTCGATTATTTTTTAGAGCTCCCTTAGAATCTTGCTCTCTTGGTTTTCTTTTGATTATCTCAATTTATTATTTAGTAGATAATTTTCTGTGATATGTTTGGAACCTCTGTATTAATTTTTTGGATATATATTTTCAGAAGTCTTATCTATAATATTAAATTTGTTTTTCAGATATTGTTTTAGAGTTCCTTATCAATCTTTTCTCTCTTGGTTCTCTTTAGTCTCTCTCTCACTTTATTATTCTAGTAAATACTTTTCTGCGATATGTTCTCTGGAAACTCTGTATTAATTCTTTGGAAGTCTTTTTTCAAAAGCTCTCTTTTTTATCATTTTTTTCGATTTTTTTATAGCTCCCTTAGAATCTTTCTCTCTTGGTTCTCATTTGACTCTCGCAATTTATTATTCTAGTAAACACTTTTCTTCGATATGTTTTTATGAAACTCTGTATCAATTCTTTGGAAGACTTTTTCAGAAGCTCTCTGTTTTAACATTTGTTTTTCGATTATTTTTTAGAGCTTCCTTATAATCTTTCTCTCTTGGTTCTCTTTAGACTCTCTCTCACTTTATTATTCTAGTAAATACTTTTCTGCGATATGTTCTCTGGAAACTCTGTATCAATTCTTTGGAAGTCTTTTTTCAGAAGATCTCTTTTTTATCATTTTTTTCGATTCTTTTTTAGAGCTCCCTTAGAATCTTTCTCTCCTGGTTCTCATTTGACTCTCGCAATTTATTATTCTAGTAAACACTTTTCTTTCGATATGTTTTTATGAAACTCTGTATAAATTCTTTGGAAGTCTTTTTCAGAAGCTCTCGTTTTTTAACATTTTTTCGATTATTTTTTAAGAGCTCCCTTATAATCTTGCTCTCTTGATTCTCTTTTGATTCTCTCAATTTATTATTCTAGTAGATACTTTTCTGCGATATATTCTCTGGAAACTCTGTATTAATTCTTTAGAAGTCTTTTTTCAGAAACTCTCTTTTTTAACATTTTTTTTTCGATTTTTATTAGAGCTCCCTTAAAATCTTGCTTTCTTGGTTCTCTTTTGATTATCTCAATTTATTATTCTAGTAGATACTTTTCTGCGATATATTCTCTCGAAACTCTGTATTAATTCTTTAGAAGTCTTTTTTCAGAAGCTCTCTTTTTTAACATTTGTTTTTCGATAATTTTTTAGAGCTTCCTTATAATCTTTCTCTCTTGGTTCTCTTTAGACTCTCTCTCACTTTATTATTCTAGTGGATACTTTCCTGTGATATGTTCTTTGGAAACTCTGTATTAATTCTTTGGAAGACTTTTTCAGAAGCTCTCGTTTTTTAACATTTTTTCGATTATTTTTTAGAGCTCCCTTAGAATCTTGCTCTCTTGGTTTTCTTTTGATTATCTCAATTTATTATTCTAGTAGATACTTTTCTGTGATATGTTCTCTGGAAACTCTGTATTAATTCTTTGGAAGTCTTTTTTCAGAAGCTCTTATTTTTAACATTTGTTTTTCGATTATTTTTTAGAGCTTCCTTATAATCTTTCTCTCTTGGTTCTCTTTAGACTCTCTCTCACTTTATTATTCTAGTAAATACTTTTCTGCGATATGTTCTCTGGAAACTCTGTATTAATTCTTTGGAAGTCTTTTTTCAAAAGCTCTCTTTTTTATCATTTTTTTCGATTTTTTTATAGCTCCCTTAGAATCTTTCTCTCTTGGTTCTCATTTGACTCTCGCAATTTATTATTCTAGTAAACACTTTTCTTCGATATGTTTTTATGAAACTCTGTATCAATTCTTTGGAAGACTTTTTCAGAAGCTCTCTGTTTTAACATTTGTTTTTCGATTATTTTTTAGAGCTTCCTTATAATCTTTCTCTCTTGGTTCTCTTTAGACTCTCTCTCACTTTATTATTCTAGTAAATACTTTTCTGCGATATGTTCTCTGGAAACTCTGTATCAATTCTTTGGAAGTCTTTTTTCAGAAGCTCTCGTTTTTTAACATTTTTTCGATTCTTTTTTAGAGCTCCCTTAGAATCTTTCTCTCTTGGTTTTCATTTGACTTTCTCAATTTTTTTTTTCTAGTAGATACTTTTATGCGATATGTTCTCCGGAAACTCTGTTTTAATTCTTTGGAAGTCTTTTTTCAGAAGATCTCTTTTTTATCATTTTTTTCGATTCTTGTTTAGAGCTCCCTTAGAATCTTTCTCTCTTGGTTCTTATTAGACTTTCTCAATTGATTATTCAAGTAAATTCTTTTCTGCGATATGTTCTCTGGAAACTCTGTATTTATTCTTTGGAAGTGTTTTTTCACAAGCTCTCTTTTTTAACATTTGTTTTTCGATAATTTTTTAGAGCTTCCCTATAATCTTTCTCTCTTGGTTCTCTTTAGACTCTCTCTCACTTTATTATTCTAGTAAATACTTTTCTGCGATATGTTCTCTGGAAACTCTGTATTAATTCTTTGGAAGTCTTTTTTCAAAAGCTCTCTTTTTTATCATTTTTTTCGATTTTTTTTATAGCTCCCTTAGAATCTTTCTCTCTTGGTTCTCTTTAGACTCTCTCTCACTTTATTATTCTAGTAAATACTTTTCTGCGATATGTTCTCTGGAAACTCTGTATTAATTCTTTGGAAGTCTTTTTTCAAAAGCTCTCTTTTTTATCATTTTTTTCGATTTTTTTTATAGCTCCCTTAGAATCTTTCTCTCTTGGTTCTCTTTAGACTCTCTCTCACTTTATTATTCTAGTAAATACTTTTCTGCGATATGTTCTTTGGAAACTCTGTATTAATTCTTTGGAAGTTTTTTTTCAGAAGCTCTCTTTTTTAACATTTGTTTTTCGATTATTTTTTAGACCTTCCTTATAATCTTTCTCTCTTGGTTTTCTTTTGATTATCTCAATTTATTATTCTAGTAGATACTTTTCTGCGATATGTTCTCTGGAAACTCTGTATTAATTCTTTGGATGTCTTTTTTCAAAAGCTCTCTTTTTTATCATTTTTTTCGATTTTTTTTATAGCTCCCTTAGAATCTTTCTCTCTTTGTTCTCATTTGACTCTCGCAATTTATTATTCTAATAAACACTTTTCTTCGATATGTTTTTATGAAACTCTGTATCAATTCTTTGGAAGTCTTTTTTCAGAAGCTCTTATTTTTAACATTTGTTTTTCGATTATTTTTTAGAGCTTCCTTATAATCTTTCTCTCTTGGTTCTCTTTAGACTCTCTCTCATTTTATTATTCTAGTGGATACTTTTCTGTGATATGTTCTCTGGAAACTCTGTATTAATTCTTTGGAAGTCTTTTTCAGAAGCTCTCGTTTTTTAACATTTTTTCGATTATTTTTTAGAGCTCCCTTAGAATCTTTCTCTCTTGGTTCTCATTTGACTCTCTCAATTTATTATTCTAGTAAATACTTTTTTGCGATATGTTCTCTGGAAACTCTCTATTAATTCTTTGGAAGTCTTTTTTCAGAAGCTCTCTGTTTTAACATTTGTTTTTCGATTATTTTTTAGAGCTTCCTTATAATCTTTCTCTCTTGGTTCTCTTTAGACTCTCTCTCACTTTATTATTCTAGTAAATACTTTTCTGCGATATGTTCTCTGGAAACTCTGTATTAATTCTTTGGAAGTCTTTTTTCAGAAGCTCTCTGTTTTAACATTTGTTTTTCGATTATTTTTTAGAGCTTCCTTATAATCTTGCTCTCTTGGTTTTCTTTTGATTATCTCAATTTATTATTCTAGTAGATACTTTTCTGTGATATGTTCTCTGGAAACTCTGTATTAATTCTTTGGAAGTCTTTTTTCAAAAGCTCTTATTTTTATCATTTTTTTCGATTTTTTTTATAGCTCCCTAAGAATCTTTCTCTCTTGGTTTTCATTTGACTTTCTCAATTTTTTTTTCTAGTAGATACTTTTATGCGATATGTTCTCCGGAAACTCTGTATTAATTCTTTGGAAGTCTTTTTTCAGAAGCTCTCTGTTTTGACATTTGTTTTTCGATTATTTTTTAGAGCTCCCTTATAATCTTTCTCTCTTGGTTCTCTTTAGACTCTCTCTCACTTTATTATTCTAGTAAATACTTTTCTGCGATATGTTCTTTGGAAACTCTGTATTAATTCTTTGGAAGTCTTTTTTCAGAAGCTCTCTTTTTTAACATTTGTTTTTCGATTATTTTTTATAGCTCCCTTAGAATCTTTCTCTCTTGGTTCTCATTTGACTCTCGCAATTTATTATTCTAGTAAACACTTTTCTTCGATAAGTTTTTATGAAACTCTGTATCAATTCTTTGGAAGTCTTTTTTCAGAAGCTCTCTGTTTTGACATTTGTTTTTCGATTATTTTTTAGAGCTTCCTTATAATCTTTCTCTCTTGGTTCTCTTTAGACTCTCTCTCACTTTATTATTCTAGTAAATACTTTTCTGCGATATGTTCTTTGGAAACTCTGTATTAATTCTTTGGAAGTCTTTTTTCAGAAGCTCTCTTTTTTAACATTTGTTTTTCGATTATTTTTTAGACCTTCCTTATAA
>NW_027020025.1:11964542-12228120 GCF_013076305.1 Rhopilema esculentum
CAAATCCACGAACTTCAAAAAAATGTTTGACAGGTAAAGGAAAGAGGAACTGATTGATAAAATATTCATTTGAAAACAGCAAAAGAGTAGCAAAGACCAGAGACGAAAGAGGATAAAAATTAAAAGAATACATGAAGCAGGGCAATAAAAAAGATGCAATAAAAAATTCAGAAAAGGTTGTGCAATAGAGGTGGCAACTTTAGAAAGAAAAATAAAGAGAAGAAAAACAAATAAGAGATTTAAGAGGAGCCAAGGCATCAAAAAAATATACCAAGCCAAATACGACTTGTGAAGAAAACGTTTGACAGGTAAGGGAAAGAGGAACTTGATTGATATAAATATCATTTTAAAACAGCAAAAGAGTAGCAAAGACCAGAGAGCGAAAGAGGATAAAAAATTAAAGAATACATGAAGCAGGGCAATAAAAAGATGCAATAAAAATTCAGAAAAGGTTGTGCAATAGAGGTGGCAACTTTAGAAAGAAAAATAAGAGAAGAAAAAACAAATAAGAGATTTAAGAGGAGCGAAGGGCATCAAAAAATATACCAAGCAAATACGACTTCAAAAAATTGTTTCACAGGTAAAGGAAGGAGGAACTGATGATATAAATATCATTTTAAACAGCAAAAGAGTAGCAAAGACCAGAGAGCGAAAGAGGATAAAAATTTAAAGAATACATGAAGCAGGGCAATAAAAAATCAGAAACCGTCGTGCATTAGAGATGGCCAACTTTAAAAAGAAAAATAAGAGAAGCAAAACAAAGAAGAGATTTAAAGAGGACGCCAAGGATCAAAATTCAAAAAAATATACCAAGCAAATACGACTTCAAGAAAATGTTTGACAGGTAAGGGAAAGAGGAACTGATTGATATAAATATCATTTTAAAACAGCAAAAGAGTAGCAAAGACCAGAGAGCGAAAGAGGATAAAAATTAAAGGAATACATGAAGCAGAGCAATAAAAAGATGCAATAAAAATTCAGAAAAGGTTGTGCAATAGAGGTGGCAACTTTAGAAAGAAAAATAAGAGAAGAAAAACAAATAAGAGATTTAAGAGGAGCCAAGGCATCAAAAAAATATACCAAGCAAATACGACTTGAAGAAAACGTTTGACAGGTAAGGGAAAGAGGAACTGATTGATATAAATATCATTTTAAAACAGCAAAAGAGTAGCAAAGACCAGAGAGCGAAAGAGGATAAAAATTAAAAGAATACATGAAGCAGGGCAATAAAAAGATGCAATAAAAATTCAGAAAAGGTTGTGCAATAGAGGTGGCAACTTTAGAAAGAAAAATAAGAGAAGAAAAACAAATAAGAGATTTAAGAGGAGCGAAGGCATCAAAAAAATATACCAAGCAAATACGACTTCAAAAAATTGTTTCACAGGTAAAGGAAGGAGGAACTGATTGATATAAATATCATTTTAAAACAGCAAAAGAGTAGCAAAGACCAGAGAGCAAAGGGGAATAAAAATAAAAGTAATGTATGAAGCAGAGCAATAAAAAATCAGAAACCGTCGTGCATTAGAGATGGCAACTTTAGCAAGAAAGATTAGAGAAGCAAAACAAACAAAGAGATTTTTAGAGGAGGCAAGGCATCAAAAAAAGATACGAAGCAAATATGACTTCAAAAAAACGTTTGAAGGAAAAGGAAGAAACAAATAAATGATATAAATATAATTGTTAAAGCAGCAAAATCAAAACAAAGATTAGAGAACAAAAGAGGATAAAAAGTAGAGTAATACATGAAGCAGAGCAATAAAAAGATGCAATAAAAAATCAGAAACAGTCCTGCAATAAAGATAGCAACTTTAGAAAAAAAGATAAAGAGAAGCAAAACAAAGAAGGAATTGAAGAGGAGCCAAGGCATCAAAAAAATATACCAAGCAAATACGACTTCAAGAAAATGTTTGACAGGTAAAGGAAGGAGGAACTGATTGATATAAATATCATTTTAAAACAGCAAAAGAGTAGCAAAGACCACAGAGCGAAAGAGGATAAAAATTAAAGGAATACATGAAGCAGAGCAATAAAAAGATGCATTAAAAATTCAGAAAAGGTTGTGCAATAGAGGTGGCAACTTTAGAAAGAAAAAAAAGAGAAGAAAAACAAATAAGAGATTTAAGAGGAGCGAAGGAATCAGAAAAATATACCAAGCAAATACGACTTCAAAAAAATGTTTGACAGGTAAAGGAAGGAGGAACTGAGTGATATAAATATCATTTGAAAACAGCAAAAGAGTAGCAAAGACCAGAGAGCGAAGTGGGATGAAAATAAAAGTAATGTATGAAGCAGAGCAATAAAAAATCAGAAACCGTCGTGCATTAGAGATGGCAACTTTAAAAAGAGAAATAAGAGAAGCAAAACAAAGAAGAGATTTAAGAGGAGCCAAGGCATCAAAATAATATACCAAGCAAATACGACTTCAAAAAAATGTTTGACAGGTAAAGGAAAGGGGAACTGATTGATATAAATATCATTTGAAAACAGCAAAAGAGTAGCAAAGACCAGAGAGCGAAGGGGGATGAAAATAAAAGTAATGTATGAAGCAGAACAATAAAAAATCAGAAGCCGTCGTGCATTAGAGATGGCAACTTTAAAAAGAGAAATAAGAGAAGCAAAACAAAGAAGAGATTTAAGAGGAGCCAAGGCATCAAAATAATATACCAAGCAAATACGACTTCAAAAAAATGTTTGACAGGTAAAGGAAAGAGGAACTGATTGATATAAATATCATTTGAAAACAGCAAAAGAGTAGCAAAGACCAGAGAGCGAAGGGGGATGAAAATAAAAGTAATGTATGAAGCAGAGCAATAAAAAATCAGAAGCCGTCGTGCATTAGAGATGGCAACTTTAGAAAGAAAGATTAGAGAAGCAAAACAAACAAAGAGATTTTTAAAGGAGGCAAGGCATAAAAAAAATTACGAAGCAAATACGACATCAAAGAAACGTTTGAAGGAAAAGGAAGAAACAAATAAATGATATCAATATAATTGTTAAAGCAGCAAAATCAAAACAAAGATTAGAGAACAAAAGAGGATAAAAAGAAGAGTAATACATAAAGCAGAGCAATAAAAAGATGCAATAAAAAATCAGAAACACTCCTGCAATAAAGATAGCAACTTAAGAAAAAAAGATAAAGAGAAGCAAAACAAAGAAGGAATTGAAGAGGAGCCAAGGCATCAAAAAAATATACCAAGCAAATACGACTTCAAGAAAATGTTTGACAGGTAAAGGAAGAAGGAACTGATTGATAGAAATATCATTTTAAAACAGCAAAAGAGTAGCAAAGACCAAAGAGCGAAAGAGGATAAAAATGAAAGGAATACATCAAGCAGAGCAATAAAAAGATGCAATAAAATTTCAGAAAAGGTTGTGCAATAGAGGTGGCAACTTTAGAAAGAAAAATAAGAGAAGAAAAACAAATAAGAGATTTAAGAGGAGCGAAGGCATCAAAAAAATTTACCAAGCAAATACGACTTGAAAAAACGTTTGACAGGTAAAGGAAGGGGGAACTGATTGATATAAATATCATTTTAAAACAGCAAAAGAGTAGCAAAGACCAGAGAGCAAAGGGGGATAAAAATAAAAGTAATGTATGAAGCAGAGCAATAAAAAATCAGAAACCGTCGTGCATTAGAGATGGCAACTTTAAAAAGAGAAATAAGAGAAGCAAAACAAAGAAGAGATTTAAGAGGAGCGAAGGCATCAAAAAAATATACCAAGCAAATACGACTTCAAAAAAATGTTTGACAGGTAAAGGAAAGAGGAACTGATTGATATAAATATCATTTGAAAACAGCAAAAGAGTAGGAAAGACCAGAGAGCGAAAGAGGATAAAAATTAAAGGAATACATGAAGCAGAGCAATAAAAAATCAGAAACCGTCGTGCATTAGAGATGGCAACTTTAGAAAGAAAGATTAGAGAAGCAAAACAAACAAAGAGATTTTTAAAGGAGGCAAGGCATAAAAAAAATTACGAAGCAAATACGACATCAAAGAAACGTTTGAAGGAAAAGGAAGAAACAAATAAATGATATCAATATAATTGTTAAAGCAGCAAAATCAAAACAAAGATTAGAGAACAAAAGAGGATAAAAAGAAGAGTAATACATAAAGCAGAGCAATAAAAAGATGCAATAAAAAATCAGAAACACTCCTGCAATAAAGATAGCAACTTTAGAAAAAAAGATAAAGAGAAGCAAAACAAAGAAGGAATTGAAGAGGAGCCAAGGCATCAAAAAAATATACCAAGCAAATACGACTTCAAGAAAATGTTTGACAGGTAAAGGAAGAAGGAACTGATTGATATAAATATCATTTAAAACAGCAAAAGAGTAGCAAAGACCAGAGAGCGAAAGAGGATAAAAATTAAAGGAATACATGAAGCAGAGCAATAAAAAGATGCAATAAAAATTCAGAAAAGGTTGTGCAATAGAGGTGGCAACTTTAGGAAGAAAAATAAGAGAAGAAAAACAAATAAGAGATTTAAGAGGAGCGAAGGAATCAGAAAAATATACCAAGCAAATACGACTTCAAAAAAATGTTTGACAGGTAAAGGAAGGAGGAGCTGATTGATAAAAATATCATTTTAAAACAGCAAAAGAGTAGCAAAGACAATAGAGCAAAAGCGGATAAAAATTAAAGGCATACATCAAGCAGAGCAATAAAAAATCAGAAACCGTCGTGCATTAGAGATGGCAACTTTAGAAAGAAAGATTAGAGAAGTAAAACAAACAAAGAGATTTTTAAAGGAGGCAAGGCATCAAAAAAAGATTCGAAGCAAATATGACTTCAAAAAAACGTTTGACAGGTAAAGGAAAGAGGAACTGATTGATATAAATATCATTTGAAAACAGCAAAAGAGTAGCAAAGACCAGAGAGCGAAAGAGGATAAAAATTAAAGGAATACATGAAGCAGAGCAATAAAAAATCAGAAACTGTCGTGCATTAGAGATGGCAACTTTAGAAAGAAAGATTAGAGAAGCAAAACAAACAAAGAGATTTTTAAAGGAGGCAAGGCATAAAAAAAATACGAAGCAAATACGACATCAAAGAAACGTTTGAAGGAAAAGGAAGAAACAAATAAATGATATAAATATAATTGTTAAGCAGCAAAATCAAAACAAAGATTAGAGAACAAAAGAGGATAAAAAGTAGAGTAATACATGAAGCAGAGCAATAAAAAGATGCAATAAAAAATCAGAAACAGTCCTGCAATAAAGATGGCAACTTTAGAAAAAAAGATAAAGAGAAGCAAAACAAAGAAGGAATTGAAGAGGAGCCAAGGCATCAAAAAAATATACCAAGCAAATACGACTTCAAGAAAATGTTTGACAGGTAAAGGAAGGAGGAACTGATTGATATAAATATCATTTTAAAACAGCAAAAGAGTAGCAAAGACCAGAGAGCGAAAGAGGATAAAAATTAAAGGAATACATGAAGCAGAGCAATAAAAAATCAGAAACCGTCGTGCATTAGAGATGGCAACTTTAGAAAGAAAGATTAGAGAAGCAAAACAAACAAAGAGATTTTTAGAGGAGGCAAGGCATCAAAAAAAGATACGAAGCAAATATGACTTCAAAAAACGTTTGAAGGAAAAGGAAGAAACAAATAAATGATATAAATATAATTGTTAAAGCAGCAAAATCAAAACAAAGATTAGAGAACAAAAGAGGATAAAAAGTAGAGTAATACATGAAGCAGAGCAAGAAAAAGATGCAATAAAAAATCAGAAACAGTCCTGCAATAAAGATAGCAACTTTAGAAAAAAAGATAAAGAGAAGCAAAACAAAGAAGGAATTGAAGAGGAGCCAAGGCATCAAAAAATTGTACCAAGCAAATACGACTTCAAGAAAATGTTTGACAGGTAAAGGAAGAAGGAACTGATTGATATAAATATCATTTTAAAACAGCAAAAGAGTAGCAAAGACCAGAGAGCGAAAGAGGATAAAAATTAAAGGAATACATGAAGCAGAGCAATAAAAAGATGCAATAAAAATTCAGAAAAGGTTGTGCAATAGAGTTGGCAACTTTAGAAAGAAAAATAAGAGAAGAAAAACAAATAAGAGATTTAAGAGGAGCGAAGGAATCAGAAAAATATACCAAGCAAATACGACTTCAAAAAAATGTTTGACAGGTAAAGGAAGGAGGAACTGAGTGATATAAATATCATTTGAAAACAGCAAAAGAGTAGCAAAGACCAGAGAGCGAAAGAGGATAAAAATTAAAGGAATACATGAAGCAGAGCAATAAAAAATCAGAAACCGTCGTGCATTAGAGATGGCAACTTTAGAAAGAAAGATTAGAGAAGGAAAACAAACAAAGAGATTTTTAGAGGAGGCAAGGCATCAAAAAAAGATACGAAGCAAATATGACTTCAAAAAAACGTTTGAAGGAAAAGGAAGAAACAAATAAATGATATAAATATAATTGTTAAAGCAGCAAAATCAAAACAAAGATTAGAGAACAAAAGAGGATAAAAAGTAGAGTAATACATGAAGCAGAGCAATAAAAAGATGCAATAAAAAATCAGAAAAAGTCGTGCAATAAAGATAGCAACTTTAGAAAAAAGATAAGAGAAGCAAAGCAAAGAAGAGATTTAAGACAAGCCATGGCATAAAAATGAAAAATTAACCACACAGTACAACGGCAAGGAAATGTTTGATAGGTACAAGGTTCAAATAGAGCGCTTATAATTGAAACCGAGAAGGCAAAAATGACAAGAAATAAAATAAACTGAGAAAGACCTGAGGATATTTCAATCAATTGCTCATTTAGTTGCCTTAACAACAAATTAAGTTGATGACTTTAATATAAGATTTTAAAATATTAATTTATCATATTTAACAATATGAGCCAGAGGAAAAGTCTTGCTATACGATAATATTTTGCAAAACAGCATAAGGCAGTGTCTGAAGCAGATGATCATGGCTCTCTCATGAGGTTGTGCTCATACCAACAAGAAATTGAAAATGCAAAGTAAACCACAACAACTTCTTTTTATGTTAGTTAGAAATAATCTTTTATTTTGATTTTAAAGGCAGCCTGACCTGGAACTTCATAAATTTCATTTTCTCAAAGAAAGGGAAAGTTATTGCTTAAGAATAAATATAAAAGGGTTATAAAATAAGTTGAAATGTAAAATGTAAGAAAAATGTCAGGACTAGAGGATGTCATGACATAGAGATGTCAGGGACATACCATATTTGGATTTGGCCAACAAAGAGTCTCATTTTGAGATGATACACATGGTCCACGTGTTGATCTGTGAATAAATCAAATGAGCACTTGAGAAATTATTTGCCATAGAAGATAGAGCAACAAGGGGATCTTTGGATTTCCTTTCAAGAAAATAACATATTACAAAATGAAAAGGATTTTGCTAACTTTAGAAAAAGTAGAAAAACAAGAAAAATTGACAGATAATTTAATGAAAGAATATCTTTATATTTCTACATGGTCCTAGAACTTTCAAACAATGATCCAATTTTGACCTGGGAAGATAAATCTTATTGCAATAAGCATAAATTAAAAATGTAAATTAAAAATGACTAATCACCAGATGACTTAATGGGAAAAAAATAAAAGTGATGAAATTATGTGCCTTTTGAAAAAATTTGCTTCATAAACATAAATATAAACATTGGACATGACTCTGTCTTTATGGCATGGAGAACTGAAAGAAAGGATTTATATTCATTACAATGTCAACATTTGAATAAGAAGTTCAATAAGCACACACACTGCATGACTAAATTTTCTAAAAAAAATACAAAAGAGATAGCTAAATGGCTCATATTTTCATGATGGTCTTTATAAATATCCAGGAATCCCAAAAGGGACACAGATGAAGCACCCATCTTACCCTTTGATATGAGAAGCAAGAAGGCAAAATGCCCTTTTGATGAAAGTTAACTTTTCTGATTATTATTGAAATTAATATGATATTATTTATTTTCAGAAGCTTTTTCAATCGACTTTCCACAGGGGTGTCATTAAGAAAGGGGTTTGATGGATCAGGTTCCCTTGTTAAAATCCAAGAGATTTTAGGGGGCTTGGCCTCCCTTAAGAGCAAGCACATGTTTAGTTGGAAAAAATGTTGTGCTGGCCTTTATTTTGCGAAAGACTATTCATGAAAAGCAATATCCTGTCAGGGCAGCACCTCTGATTTCCCTACATTTTTTGGTGACATTACACTTAATCACAATCAATTCTAACGGCCCATAAATTAGCTGATTTTTAATACGATATTAGCAGATCAACAGAACTCTCGGTTACAAATATTTGGCAGAGGCTGAGGATCATTTTTCAAATGTCCTTGCCTGCTTCTCTTGCCCCTTAATCTTTCTTGCTATATACCATTGATTTTTTATTCCGATCCCATTAATAAATTTTCTTATCTTTTCTAATGCGATCTAGCTTTTTAGTCTCCAATCCGTGAACTGCCTGAGAAGCTAGTTATGTTTGTAAAACTGCTTTAAAGAAGAGTTTACAAAAGGATTCTACATTTTGTGCTCGCTAGAATACCAAATCCACGAGCATAAATTAAATCATTACTTACTCCGATCCGATATAGGCCTATTGCTCCTTTTCGAAGAACAGCAGCCATCTTTTGTTGATTAAAATAAAATTTCTCTGCACTGGATATAGCAATATAAAAGTAAAATTTTGATAAGCGAACGAAATACAAATAATCGTGACAAACCTTGCTGTTGTAACCGTTTTCTAGACAAGATTTCTCGACCCACGTGAGAGAATCTGCCATCTTGGTTTCAACTTTAATAACAAATCCTGGAAACGAGGCTGTATAAATTTCGAGTTTGCAAGCTCGGAAAATTTTATCCTAAATAAAGTTCCTAACAATTTTGGTTTCCTTTTATACTTTGTTGATTATTTTCATCTTCTGGAAACGAAAATCCATAAGATTTCTAAAGCTGCAAACAAATGTCTTTCCAATACATTTCCAGATTGATCTTGGCTGGAAAACAAGACCCTTTTGGTCATAGAATGCATATGAAGAATCTAGAGCCTTGATTGCAACTTAATCCTTTGGCACTCATTTGAATTATATTACCTCTGGGCTAGATGGTTCTCTAAGGGGAATGATATACCTCACTGTCAAAATTACACCCAGTACCTCATTATTCCAATTACGCCATCCCTGCATGACATCTTCTTTTTGCTCCATATACTTTTTGCTCCATATACTTTTTAAAATATTTAAAAAATGTCTGTAACCCTTGTGTATTATAAAACGGTTTCCTGAAATACACAAAGCCAAAACAGGCATCAATCCCAATAGTAACTCTAAGTTCGTTTATCAGTTTATTCCAGATTCAACAGGTAGGCGCTTGGATACTTTTTGGTGAGCGGTTTCTTGGAGAATTCATTAAACATTGCTTCAAAAAAGAGCACATAAAGAACCTTATAGATATACTCTCGAGTCATAAGCAGAAAAACACCACAGAGAATTTCATACATGTTGTTTTGGATACATTCACTAAACCAACGGTTCTTTCTGTTACTCATACTTTATTCAACATTTGTTTTTATTTGGCCGTTAACATGAAAATTAAGTGCATACTTGAATATGAAAAATCTATCACACTTAAAAGAAAGTTGCTAACAGACACCTGCTTCCAAATCATCTGAGACACTTGGATCAATCGTAAAGGGTCATTGATTTTTTCCTAAGATTATCTACTATAAGGTATCATTAACTATAAGGCATTAAGGTAAAAACCTGTTGCTACAGTAAGGAGTAACATACCCAGCCAGGCACAAAATCTGGCAACTACTTTTGTATTTCTCCTTCCTCTTAGTCCTTCCCATTGGCATAACTATGAAAATTTGCCAAACAAATGATATTCTGTAAGTTCGTATTTTGTATGCAAATGACACAACTGTCCCAAATCAATCAAGCTTGGAAGCAGATTTGACCATCTATTGTTGAATTATGAGACTAAACCTAACAACAAACATAGTACCAATATTAAAATTAGTCCATGATGTAAAAGCCATGTTCATATGAACTGGAGATTTTGAGACAGTGTCTTTATTTGTAGTGGCTTGTTTTCGAAGGTCTCTGTCTGGCAGACGCACTTCTGTTTCTTGCATTGGCAGCTGCTTGTGCTTGGATTTGGTATGCCATTGGGTGGATTTTAAAGCCATACAGTCTGCAAGTTTAACGAAGAAATTATTTTACATAATTCACCTTAACTGAAAAAATAGCTATCAAATTAACGAATCATACAGTGATTCTGCTGGGATTCAGCATGCTAACAGTTACAAATAAATTCTAGTGCTGACAAATTTATAAAATCTTGGTTGCAAAAATTTAAAATGCCTACAGATGATTATAAACAAAATTTGATATATTTATTGTATTAAAACTTGCTTAAACCAAAAGCACCTATTATATGAAACAATGTTTTCAGCGCGGCGTTTAGTTAAAAGTGACCCCTCTTCAAGATAGCGCTTTCTTTATCTAATATAAATAGATTCACGATGGCCCCCCTTTCGGAGGAATAAATTCAACTACTGAGCCCAGATTTTTAATAAAACAAGTTTCAAAAAATCTGCTTCAAAAATAAAGTCTAAATTCAACCAATTAATTTTCACGTAATCAATATACACAAATAGCAACACTTTTACTTTTCCTAGATTTTGGATTCAAAGAGCAATAAATTCTTTGAGAATTAGCCAAAAAGTTTGACAATACAATCCAGAAAATTTGTAGGAGGCACTTTCTTGCGTTCAACTTTCCTCTTACTCATGTCCTATTACAATATATATGCCTTAATGCTGTTGTATTGCCTCCTAATTTGTGTCGACAGTTATCATCAAAAATAAGTTTAAGCTGCTGATAATAAGCGTAATATTAAAAAACTCTGCGAGGATAGCTGTACCTTTGTGATACCCTAGTGCATTAACCCATGTATATCAACTAAGCTTTGTTTGCGCGTGGGTTCCCTTCAGCTTACATATATTTTTGTTATGAAAATTTTTCCCCCACAACTAAAGATGTCGTTTTTATATGAAAATTTTTCCCCCACAACTAAAGATGTCGTTTTTATAGGCACTTTTATCGCTAGTTTTAGACGTGCAATCCAATAAATAAATGTTTATTACAGTAATGTTTTCAAGTAGACATATGTGAAGCATTCAACTGAGCAGCGTGCTTCCGTTTATAGTATATCTGTGATTGAGAGCTCTGGGAATAAAAAAAGGTACAAGAATCTGTCATTTTTTCAACATACAATGGTTATAAAATTATTAACCACAACTGATGTTATCACACCGAACTCTGTCGCTTTATAGTGCTGTTTTAAGCATATAAACATGCAAAAACAAATTCAAAACAACTATTAAGGAAAAATAAGGCTGAAATGAGATTATTTTATCAGACCTCGATAGCTTCATCTCAAGCATCCAATACACATATAAATGCATGTACACGGTTACACAAATATATTAACGATAAATACCTTGGTACAAACTGGTTTGGACTTCTCTTTGGCCTGTATTCTGGGTGTACCATGAACAACATGTGTGGGAATCCTGTTCCAAAATATGCACCATCAGTGTGGTGGTGCCGCGACGATTTTGGATTGTACACATCCATACACTTAGGACAATAAAGCTTAACCATTGCCTCTCCAGGAACATCTGATAGACCTGTCCATAAAAGAATCCGCATAAAATATATTGTTATGACCGACAGCTGATAGGAAAGTCTAGACACAGTTGCCCAAAAAAAGGATTATTTTTGCATTTAAGAAAGCCAAGACATAAAATTTTAAGCTTACTATCGTGAACCCCTTTTCTGTGCCTGCCATTTTACTGTCATGTTAGAAGTTTTGTTTACAGCATATATAGTTAAGGTAGGAGCCCGATCATCGAAAACAGGGGCAACATAGCTACATTATTGTAGGGAGAGCAGACTTAATGAAATCTATTCTCTGAATTTCTGCTATTGACTAATCTTTAAAATTATTCAAGTTTGTGATTCATCGAGCGAAGCAAAAAACTGTCTAAAAGGAGGTACTTGTTAGGGTTTTAATCTTTCTAAAAAGTAAGGGGGCACTTGTCCTCTTCTACCCTTCCAAAGCGCCTCTGAAAAGTGCGGACAAAATGTGTGGTTTCAAGACTTGGAAGAGGAACCAAGCAGGGACGGACACTTGATCAAACATTGGGGGGGGGGGCAAGCCTATTGTTTTAATAAGATGACGTCACATTTCCCATTGTTTTAGAACAAAAGACCATTGTACTCCAAAGTATTGGGGGCGGTCGCCCCCCCTCGCCACTGGAACCAAGGTCACCTGCATTGAGTGGCGGTGCCAAGGTTATTATCCCTTCCTTACCTTTGTCAAAACATGTTCCAAATTTTTTTCTATTTTTTCTATGTTCCAAATTTTTGATTAAAAAAGCGATAGGTAGGGGTAGATCACATTTTCTTTCGCCTAAAGAGCAACTGGTAACGTCTTTGAGAGACTCATCAACAATGGTAAACAATCAAAACAAATCAATCACAATTAGAAGAGGTAATGAAATATGAAAGTTAGTTAGTTGAGACACGAAAGAGTCATTTGATCAAAAATGGATAGCGAATGTATTATTGAAAGATTAAAGCGAAGCTTTTCTCCCATTTCATTTACGATTATGAAAGAAAAGAGCGAAATACAGCTACAAAGAGGCAGCAAAGGCACGATAAGGTAACGCTTTGAGGCTCGAAGAAATAGTGGAAAATCTTTGTGACAGAAAAAAGGTATGGAGAATCGTAAGAGACGAATGTCTTCAAGAATCATCACTTGGTCCACTACTGCAAGAAATCTACCTAAACAACGTCACTTGCACTTTCAAAAACTGCAGTTTATTCATGTATCATTTATTCATGTATACTCTCCAGATGTATGCAGAGAACGATTTTCGAAAAGAGGTAAGAGCAACCAATTTTGTTCTAGATAATTGAGGACGCCATATAAAACAGTGTCAGGCCAATTACGCCAATTAAGGACTTTTAGAGTTGCAGATGAAGATAAACTGATAGTCAATTGGCATATGGTCAATGTACGTAAGAAGACAAGATAAAGAAAAGACGTTTTAATAAGATTGCGTTACCTAATACTTAAGGGGGCAAAACAAAGGTTGCGTAGAATCATACTAACCAAGTGTTCCCTAAAGCAACTTTCAAACAACATACTACTGCGGGTGGTCTACCTTTGCAACTACCAAGATCATCACAAAGATATAAAAAACAAGGGAATAGGAGTGAGGGTTTTTGTTATCTATTGTCTATCAACAGTGTACAGCTAACAACTTGAAAGATATTGCTATTCTCACAATCTAGACCAAAAAAAGGCCCAGCCGAAAGGTATGTGCTGAATTCAATATAGGTAAGCGCTGGCCACAGTATTCAATATAACTGTAGTATAACTATAGCGAAAAACTGGGAAAACTAGGATTGAATCTTTCTAACTGGGCCTCTCGCAAAGTTTCGCATAGGTCAGTTGGCGAGAAAAGAAGACAGCTGGGTTAAAGCCACTATCAAAGTGTAAACGGAAACTAGGAAATTTTGGAAATGATAAAGAGGAGGAAAGTGAGTAAATGAAATCACTTCGAGGCTAAAAACGATTGAAGGAAGTAACAGAGAAAGGCATCGTGCATAGTAGATCGAGAACATTAGAAGTCGGAGATGTGAAATGATAGCAGCCAGAGAAATGATTGTACTAGGGAGGGGCTGGATAAATCCTGTGCTAAAGGTTTAGCTTTTTATGTGGCGATATTTTCATGAATTTAGCTACCAACATATTTAAGCTGTTGGTGGTGTTATAATACAATTGAAGTGAGAAATCTTCTTATGGTCACACCAGCAAAACTATTTCTAAAGTACTAAAACGGTCTCCTTTCTAGCCAGTGACTTCATTTTGCATTTTGCGTGTGGCAAGAAAAGCTTTTTTAGATTTTCAAAGAAACTCCTTAGAATCTAAAAGCCTATAAAGTTTTTTGAGCACCTTTTACCAAAGGCCCGTTTTAGACTGAGAAATATACAAGATTCCGTAACAAGTATATTCATAAAACTTAGCATATTGACAAAGAATAATTTGTGACTGTGATCCTTCCACTCTGTATTGTTTATTTTCAAACAATTTTGTGTCTAAATAAAAAAATGAAATTATAAGATATTTAAATCCAAGGAATATACCCTTTGAAATAAGAACTGTTGACTCCGAAATGAAACTTTGAATAAGGAATGAGAACAGCCTGAATCTTGAAAAATAGGTCCTTCTTTGTGGGAATGTACTGTTGCAAGAAAGGTTTTTTTCTAGGTTACAAAAAATAAAATAAACTAACTACAGAAGTTTTTTGAAAGGTGGACTTACCAATTGGCAAGACAGGTTGGTTTTCACAATATACACGGTAGCAGTGACCAAAATCTCCATTCTGGTATTTCTCAAGCTGCACAGAAATTGGCAGTAAATGAGTAACATCTAAACAAGCTACTGGTTAAAATCTATCCTAAAAATTCTACATGCTAGAAAACGTATCAATAGAACACCCCGTTGGAAAATAAAAATTTATTAATTAAACTCCAGAAGCATCAAATTTATGGCACCATTTTGCACAATTCCTGTTATCAATATTTATAAATAAAATTTCAATTATACATTTTTAGTTTTTAATTTACAATTTGGTGTATAGAACAGGACACTTCTAAATTGCATCTCGTTGTTTTGGGCTTAGTACCATCATCCGTTATCTAGCCATTGCATCAAGCATGAAACTTAGAATTGTAATTTAGAACCAAGCTGTTCTATACACCAAAATGTAACAGCCCTGCCTACATGGAATTGAGCATTATATGACAGGTAAATTTGCATTAAATCTCAATTTAGAATAAAAATAATACTGAAGATGGAAATCTTGCTCATTAAAATCCTGACAAGACTCTTGGACAAGTGTTCTTTTTCAAAGAATACACCCCTGGAGAAAGAAACAATAGACAAAGTACAAAAAAATTGTACCATAAGAGCAAGTCCACGGTTGGTTAAAATGTATCTTGCATGGATTAGCCCATACAACATTTCCGCTGCCTGTTCAATAAGATCACTCTGATTTGGGTTGTCTTCAAGTTCATCATCTGCAAAATTATCATGTACATCAAAAATGACTGCTCAGAATTTTAAAGCAAATAAGAATTTTAAGTTAAGTTAACTCTAGATAAGCCATACTCTTGCAGTTAATCTAAACCTGGTATTTTTTATATTCAAAGCAAGAAAGATTATATTCTAGGGATCCCATTGCCTTTTAAATTTGTACAAAACGCCTAAGCAATAAATGCAGCACCCTATTGTACCCAACATCAGTTTCATAAAAATCTATGCTACTTTTTTGAAACCTTGCACTAAATCAAACATGCTTTTTAGAGTATGTGTTACCCTAAACTGAGCAGTGTGACCAGATCTCAATTTTGGAATTATGCCAAATTTGTCATAAAATAAAGCTAGATTTGCAAAAATTATGCTAAATTTAAAATCAAGGCACCCCTGCTTGTGAAAGAGGCTAGAGGATGCTCAGAATATCAAAAGTGACCAAAGTTTCCATTTGGCCTTTTTGACCCCCAATCTAAAACACAGTGTACTCAAAATTGCCATCTTTTCTACACAAAAAGGCAATTTAGATCAATGGTTTTGACATCCAAATTTCTTAACCCCTTGGCCGTCATAAATTGATTTGGCCGAAGAAGCAAAAGTTGGCAGAATTCTGGCAGCATGTTGCAAAAAATCACAAAAAATGCAAAGGAAAATAAATTTTTTACATAGATGATATTCAAATTTGTTTTAGAATGATTTCAAAATTGCAAATAAAGAAACATGAAACAACGTAAAAGATAACAGACAATGTAAGATAAAAGTAAATGAAAGCTTTGTAACCTACAAAGCAAATTTTGATTACTCTATCACTCCCCGCAATTGTCAAAAATTTAGCTTTTTTGTGTACTGAATTTAGCTGGCTGAATTTGGCTGCCAACCATAAAATATTTGGCTGCCAACCTTTCCAAACAACTGGCTAAACCCTGAAAGTGGGAAGTCACACATTCTTGTGTAAAGTGTTTCCATTTGGTGGTGATAGACAACGGATCAATGGAAACAGCTATTTTTTAAAAACTATCAAAATTATGCCAGAGTTATGCTAGATTCCAAATTATGCTAGATTTTATGCTAAATGATGATTTTTTGTCAATATTATGCTGAAAGCATTATATTATGCTAGATCTGGTCACACTGAAGCTGAGTAAGTTTGGCAGTTTTTAACTTGATTTGTTGTTTTTTCTCAAACTAAAAACCCTAAAATTGATACTGAATGAGCAGTGGGAGGGGTGAGAAGAGCTGCGCCAACTTTTTGAGTTTCCAAAATTCAAGTTTATGATCTAGATATTGCCTCCGTTTTGCGACATTGCACAATATCATTCATACTTTTTCATGTTTTCATATTCATGATTCAGCCCTTTTGGCTAAGAAGCAAGGAATAAACAATCATAAAATAGAATGATTAAAGGAAAAAACAGAATAAGTAAACAAATAGCAAGCTACCTGGCTCAAGGTCAAGAATCATGTCTAGTGCCTGCCTGTAATGCGGGACCTGTTCATTTAGTCCAGTTAGGTTAAACTTATCTTGTATGTAATCCTCATCCACCTAGACGATAAAATAAACATCAATAAACCATTTGATAAAGATGAAACCTCTATATTCCTTCAACCATTCTATCTACTTGAAAACATACACATGTTGATACTAAAGACAGCTAGAATCATGGGCATGCCATCGAAGTAGGGAAATAAACAATCTGATAAAAATTGGACATGATACTGTGTTCTGTTTTCTACAAAAAAACAAAAAACCTTTTAAATGCCTACTTTACCAAACCAATTACAGCTTTTTGATACACACTTGGAAAAAATAATAAATTATGATGTATTCCTTATATAAAACTGTGATAAAGTCTCTAACTAATGTTTTCATATTGATTTATCCAGTGACAGGCAAAACAAATTTCAAGACATTGCAAGCTTGTACTTCAGCCATACTGGTGGACTCTTAAAAATAAAGCAAATACTCAAACATGAGTTAGCATGGATCTGCATATGCTTAGGAACCTCAAACATAATGGATTCAGTCCTTAACTTTTGTTGGGTTGGAAGAGAAATGAAATGATACAATCTGATAAACACAGTCAATCATTTGTGGTCATAATACAAAAGAGCAGGGTTGGACTTTCTAAATTTATTCATTAGATAAGAGAAAAGAAAATCATAAGCATTATCAAGTATTTATCCTCTGGTTGTTTGCATGATAAACTTTACATTACTTGCAAATTTCAGCTACCCTTCCTTTGCTTTTTTTGCAAAAACTTACTTAAAGACCCTAGTAAACTTTTTCTTCAAAGGATAAATTTCTCTCATAACAGTATTGCACTCCCCTGATCAAAACAGCAAATTTTTTACACAAAATAATTCAAAGAGCTATAACAAACTAAAGAAAAGTTTTTTAATGAGTTTTTACCCGGAATGTAATGGAAAATCTATCAAAGTATAGAGCTATTTATAAAAAACATTCTTGATTTTTTCTAATTTTACATGAAAACTGAGCTATGATGACATGAGTACCCATAAATTATTTGCAATAAAAAAGTTTCTTTAATTGAATGTTTTGATTGGTGTATAATAAAAGACAGATGCCTAATGGTTTTAATAAGTGAATCAAATTCCAATAAAGTTGTTTACATTACCCTTTCAGTGAACTTTTAGAAGATCTTCACAGGAACAGAATTAGAAAACTACATTAGCAAGCCTAACAGAAATTTAAGTATATAACAATTCACTGCCATCTACACTAAAAAATTATTAATATAAACTTTACCTCACTAAAAAATTCATTTCCTCTGAGACCACAAAACCATGAAATCCAAGAGACCTCTTCTGAACTACTCATATTGTTACTTCAGGACAAAATAAATATTTGAAGATGCCTGTCATATAGACAAAAAGAATGTTAGTATACATTAAAACAAAACTACTTTCTGCTAATAAATCATTTTCCTATAAATCCTTAAAAAGGGGCTACTATTGAATTCATGTTGAGGTAGGTGACAAGATAAGGAGGGCTTTTTCAAAAAGATTGTCTTGCATTTCATTGAACTCTAAATTAAATTTTCAGTTTATCTAGCATTTTCAATTGAACACAGGTAGATTTTATCACATGTTTGAGGAATTTTTGAAATTCTCTTTAAAGAATTTAGATAGAAGTATATATAAATTTTTTTTTATCTGAATGACTGTTGATAAGCACATTCAAAATAGACCATCTCAGAGTTCAAGGAGCCATGATTCAGGTTGGGCAAAAGTCACAACAAATACATTGGCGAACTATATCATTTAGGTTTTTTTCTAAATTCTTCTGTAGCTCAAACAAGGCCCATTATTGATCAATAAAATTTAGATTTTCATTCTAAAATTATTTTTCCATAAACAAAAGAAAATCTACAACCAAAATAATGGAAGAACTACATCTATCCATAATGAATTTTTCATTGGTTTGCCCTGAGCAACTTGAGCTAGCTATCAAAAAAATATCTATCATGGTGTAATGAACTCCAAGATGGTCTCAAATCCAGCCAGAAAAAGCAATATTTGTAAAGAATGCAGAGAATTCCATATTATTTAAAATAAGGTCTGTGCCTATGTCAAATTGGCAAATAAAGATAAAAAGAGAAGCCAATAAAGAGGTACCTATAGCTTTTCTATTGGCTTATTTTGAGCAGAACTGGGGTATAAGGTTTAGTCATTTTCATCTCATTTTATTTCATTTGATTTTGTCAGTTAAAAAGGGTTCCCATACTGTAAATGTTGCCTGTTTTGTTATTATCCAAAATTTCAAATCTGTTGCATTTTTTATACAAAAATCTCTCAAATAAAACATGTTTTTTACTTAGTAAGGTGCTATGAATGAAATTATTTATGCCATGCAGTTGACCTTAAGTTTGTACTCACTGACTAGCATAAATTAATAATTTGAAATTAATTTTTTTAAAGAAAAATTTCTCAATCAAAAAAGGACCTAATAAGCAAATTAGCTGGATTGTTCTTTGATATAAATGTAGAATCTAGACTTTCCCCTGCTAAAGGTCTATGGAGTAAGACATATTTGTGAAATACAGAAGATACACTTTGACAAATATTTGAAAAATCATCATTCTAGAAAAACATTTGGATAATGAAAAATATTTTATCATGTTTCTCTGCCTTTTAGTAAATTGTCCGAAATGATAAAAGTCAATTTGGATGGAGTATTTATATGATAGATGTAATTTGTGAAATTATAGGCAAATTGTAGACAACAGGAGAATTGTTTGCCATTGAGAATTTATTAATTCCAACAAAATTAGCAGCAGAAGGTGAAACAGTAATTTTAACAGAGAATGGTAAGCTAGGTTTGATAAATGCTAATGGAAAAAGTAACAGCTTTGGAAAAACAGAGTTGTCCTTACAGTTAACATTTTGCAAGTGAAAGACAATCTGTTTTTTGTAATTCAGACAAATTTTTGTTAAGCGGGATGAAAATATATTTGTCTAACCATCCCTATAAGCAGAATTGAACAGCATGTATCTTATAAAAATTAATTTCATTAATATCATTATCGTATAAGAATATAAGTATTCATTTATAATCAAAATACACAACTGTATGGAGATTCAGTTTATTTTTGCTGGTATAAGTTATTCTTTTGCATGCAAAATATGATTCATTTAGTGATAGACTGTGCTTGTTATCTTGCCTCAATAATTTTGCCCGAAGTCCTCTACAATCATTTAGCAAATGGTTTAATTCATTTCTATAGATCATTAAAAATTAAAGTTTAATCTGCTAAATGTCTCTTTTTAAAGATAAACTTTCTAGTAGTTAGGATAATTATATTTACAAGTAATATTTAAAAAGAAGAATGTCTTTTATAGGGAGACCTATTAACAAAAGCTTAACAGATGGTTTTCTATAAACACCAAACTATTATGATGTCTGGTTTCTTATATTCCTCCAATTTGCCATCCTCCTGCCATAAAAATTTCATTTTAATAACACTGGCTTAATCTCTTAATTCCCAGTTCGCTACATGTAAAATGAAAGTTTTCCATTCCTTTTTCAATACATAAAATAGAATTTCATCAAATTTTTATTCATTAAATCTGAGCAAAATATAAAGATAGTGTAACAATATAAGCCCTACAAAGATGATTGGTCTGTTCAAAAAATATTGGGGTACATCATAGAAAGCCAATTTTCAGATAAATTTACATTTGTGACCATATTACATGTCTTCTCAATTGGTCAAGTGACCCAACAAGAGGAGGGGTCTTCCATATCTAGTAATCTAGTAATGTTTTTGTTTCTCCATAATACAGACAGAAATGACATAGCTATTTTAAATTAATTTAAAATAACCGGTAGCTTCATGTAAATCCTTGAATAAAAGCTAAATCAACTCTTGTACCTAGAACAGCTAATATCCATAGCAAAGGTTTACGATTTCCAAAAGCCCCCGGACATTACAATGCCGTTCAAACGTTTACACATAGTATTTATAAAAAACGACCAAGAGTATTTTCAAGTGACTGCTGTTAATATTAGGCTTAAACTAACAATTTAAACTATCCTTTTGTACTATAAATGGAACTAGGTATATCTATTTCATGAAATCGGAAAGAGTATCAAACTTAGTCCCACAAAGGGCAAATTGGCCTAGTGTTGTTTGCACAAAAGGTATCTTAATACAGCTGCCTACCCGAAACGAGCAAAAATCTTACCTTTAGACAATTAAGCAAAGTTTGAAATAACACACCGATGATGCTAAGCTACTGTGAACTGTCTGTCAGCTGAAAACAGAGGATGAATCGATTGGTCGCCAAGGCGTTGAATCGGACGTGAAAATCGTGGAGGCAAGGGCAGAGCGATTTTGACAACAACAACAACAACTTTCGCTCTTTCGGTGATACACTCCCGCAAGCTCGAATAAATAACAATGAAATTAATTTCCTACGCTGGAAATTTTAAAGTTCATTTCTTTGTTTCCCTGCTACTCTTTACCATATAATTTTGGAAAAGCTGTCCTTTAAAGTATACAATTTGAAGCATTAGCTGTTTTTAATATCATGATCATTAGAAAATTTATCGACTGAGGACGAATTCTCTTATCGACTGAATTATTTTAAGGACCCCTAATTCTAGCACATAAATGACATTTGATGGGTGTACTTTCAAGTAAACTTTCCAATCTTCATGGCAATGGTCTTAAGCAATGATTAAGTGTACCAAACTTCCTTGGTCCAGAAGTCCCTTAATTTTACCCTTTTCACAAAAGAAAGAAACAGTGAAGCGCAAGGAACGTTAGCGAGCAAGAAGATATACTGCAAAAAGTCAAGATGAGTCATACAGACGCCAAAATTCGCCATTCAATGCACTAAACATTTGTGTTCACTCAAAGAAAATATATTAATACTAGGACAAGACATTCTAAATAGTTACCAATACAACCATTCGGACTCTTTTATGAAAAAATCTGCAATTCTATTTATATTTACGAAAATAATTCTCAAACTTCGAATGCTACACTCTTGGAACAAATATGTCCTTTAGAACGAAGGGTAGTTCACTCTTGCAAAAAGTGTACCAGATCTCCACAAAAACAAACGGATTTCCAGGGATTTTCTCATAAAACAATAGGATTTCCACCAAAGGTGTACGAGATTTTTATGAAGTGATTTGCCTCTCGCTTTAAAAGAAGTTAAATTGATAATTAGTTCGTATCCAAAATCCGAACGAAGTGGAACTGGGCCTTAATAGTTAAATTTGGGGACAGGGGAGTGGCATAATAATGGCAGCACGAATAAATTGTCCCAACTGCTAAAAGAGTTTGATAAGGGTTTTTCGGGGTCTTCGTAGGAAGCAAGATGGCTGAGAACGTGCTCTTGGTTGAACTTCATTCGCTGAGCATTTCCAAAGATCAAAATTGACCTTCTCTAATCATCGTTAAGGAGCCTTAAATTACAGCATTAGGAAGTTACTGAAGAAAGTAGCACTAATCGTCGGATAAACTGATATCACGTTGATTGGATTTTCAGGGGTTTAATGTATTTTAAGATAAAGAGAATGGACAGCTTCCGTCCAAGTTAGTTAGCTTAACATACGTAAGAATTGAAATAATGAGTTTTAAAATACTCAGCTGGAATCCACAGTAACAAATCTAGTATTTCTTGGAATTCTGAAAACATTCTAACAAACCTCAAGTAATGGCAAAACATTATATTTTCTTTACTCTACCTATGATACATATCTTCAACTGTATCAACAATCAAGAGATACACTCAAACGCCACTCAAAGCGCGCCATATCAAAGGCTGGTCGAAACTGCACCGTTAAAGTATAAACTTGCCAAGCTCTAACAAACATTTAAAGATACATTCGTATACAAAGCCTACAAAAAGGAAGGTGATTCACACAGCATTACTGTTCGTTCGTAAAAATATGGCAGCTTTCTTTCTCATCTGCTTCAACTTGGCTGGGTCCTCAGACTAAAAAATAACGAATAAACATAACAAATATCATTATTGCTATAATTGTTGCAAAGGAGCTTTTGTTAGAGATTAATAAACCCTGGCAAATTCAAATCTGACAGGAGAGATTCTCGATCTATTTTGACAATGTATCGGAGGGTGAAGGATCTAATCTATATGCTCCGTAAAACTCAAGGAAAAGATAAAGGGTCATGGGACATACTCAATAAAAATAGAATAAGTCAAAATTGTTTTTTCAAAATTGTTTGTCAAAATTGCATGCTCTCCGTTGATGCCACGAGGTACAATTTGAGATATGGACATCACGTTCCTCATTATCTAAGCTACTTATTTTTTAGTTGACCAAAATATCGGAAGTTTTTGGCATGGTCACGCGTCACGATGTCAATTTAGAGGACAACTTCCAAGATTTTCTACGAAAATAGTCAATTGTGTTTAAATGCTTTATAAACTTAAGGAAATATAAACAACAAATAAAAATCCTGGGATGACATTAGTATAATTTTCGATTATCCACAAAGAAGCGAAAGGTACCCCTGTCAAAACGACCACAAAGAATCACATGAAATGAAATTCTTTTATCAAATGATCGATAGACACAAGCAAAAACTTTACAATCTTAAAGATATAACGCCACAGTACGAAAACTACTTTAGCTAAAATCACTTTCAAAAAAGTAAAGTTGTAGAAATGTGACTGCATTCTTGCAGTTTTCGTTTGCGCTCTCTATGTAAACTTGTGCATAAACGTGCGATAAGCTTCGAATCGTTTAATCTACAAAAGCAATTCAAACTGTTGCGAACCTCGTAGCCTGCCTCTTCGATACCGCTGTGGAATTCTCCGTCATGTAACAAATCCTGATCAGACAGCGACCCAGAGCGAGCTCGTCGTGCAAGAAGAATATCCTCGTCTTGATCATCATCATAATCAAGTTCAGTATTTGATATCAGTAAATTTGAAATAGATTGTCCGGAGGAAAGCCATTCGGATGATGATCGTGAAGTGGGCGGGTGAATTCGCGATGCTAATTCAGCAAGGGCTGTGAACGAAGGCGATACTGGACCTACGTCTCTCTGAAACAAAGGAGAAACATACTGACGCTGAAGGCCGAGAGATGCATCACTAAAAATTCCCAGATGATACAATCGGCTAGCATTTAGTTTAGTTCAGTGTAAAAAGTATATCGTAAATACAGCATTATACCAAACGTATTCTGTACGGCCAAGAAACTTTTATTACTTAGGCTGGACAAGAAAGAAATCTTATAAATATTAAAGTGCTATCAATTTCAGAGAGAATAATTTCAGAGAGAATAATTTCAGAGAGTTATTTTCTTTGAAATGCATATAATCTGCATGAGCCGATAAACGAGAAGCGAAAATATTACAACAACAAACTAAAAGCAGCTCAAAAAAAGCTTAACTTCAAGTTAATGTCCCTAAATAAATTGACATTAAAATTGTCATTTTCTGGTAAAGAGCATGGTCTATTTACAAAAAACCCAAAAATATTTAAAACAATTGCCAGCTTTATAAAACATACCATCCCTTATAATAATGATAATATATCTCTGCGGTTATAAAAAAATGAATCCAAGGTTGGTACAAGCGACTTGTTAGAGCGAGACCATACATGTGACAAGCATCATCTTTTTTCGATTTGTGATTGCATTTTACAATAATTACAAGTAGTTTCTAGACAATTCCAAGAATCTCAAAATAGAACAAAACATACAGCTGTTCCCTTAGGTTTTTTTGCTTCACAACTGCAAAGCATATCTGGCAAAGCGTTGCCCTTCAACAGACTCTGAAATACACCTTGGCCGTAGTGATAGCCAATTGTCTGGAAGAAAAAGAAGTGGTAATACAGGATCAAATGAATACCCCAGTAACAAAACTAAAGAAGACACTCTCACTATTGCATAAACTAGCAATGTAGTTATAACTACTTACAAATGATATTACAAAGTGGGGAAACATTAAAAAAGGCCTTAAAATTCAACATTGTAAAGATGTAAGAACATTTCGCAACAAACATGAATTATTCGTCCATCAACCCTTAGAGTATGAAACACGAACTGAAGAGTTAAATATTAGTAAGGATTGATAACCAGATGGGGGTATTATTTGTAGATGATTAAATCTAGCTTAAAATCGGCTAAAACATGCCGATATTGATAGGGATGATATTTTTTATGATTCTAGGGTTTAATTCGGGATACCTTGATTAAACATTTAGTAATATGATGAATATTAAAGATGATGTACACAGTAGATGAAATTTTTAACCATGATCCTAAAAAATTGTTCAACAAAATTTATATGGAAAATCCTTTCAAATCTCACCATAATCTCTTCAAAGCTGCCAAACTGTAAGGTTTTAAAGCTGGAAGCAAACAAATATTACATGAATATTAAAAATATTGCAAGAATTTTAAGATGTTCTTTTCTCAATGTTAGCTGGAATAAGCACGAAGAAAAATGGAAAAAGCAAAGGGTGGTTTTATGGCTTATTGAAAATAAGGGTTTATTGATTGTGAACTTACTCTAAGTAGGAATTTACAAACTATTGCGAAGGAGACAAAAAACCTCCATTTTGGTCCAGGGCTCCGGGACACATGATGAGAAGGTCTTACCATATTTGGCATTTCCGGCATCTCTTCGCATTACGCCCTCCCGTCGCCAGTATTGATTAGAATTAGATGCACGAGGCATGGAGAGAGGTTCTCTCTCTTGAATATAAATAATCACTTATAATCATATATATATATCTTCTTGTTAGAAAGCATGTGTCTCTCTGTGGTACACACCTATGTCCCGCCCAAGTCACAACACAAACATAGCTACAAAAAACAACCATTTCGTACTACAAGTACCTATAAGATAACACCTTAATATTTAACCTAAATAATAACTTGATATTGAGGATATATATTGGCCTTATTGCCCGTGTACAGTGAATGCGAACTCACTTGTCAATGGGAGGCCGGACATAATGGCAATAGCTTGAGCTCTTCACTTCCTCAAGCTGTTGAACACATGACACGTATGCTAGGCGGCTCTGGATTTCTTGCATATCAGGAATCTGCGAAAAAAACAAGGAAATATTAAGCAACTCCACCTACACTGGATTGCATGCAAAGCGTGAAGCAATTGGTTGACACAGGATGAAAACCAATATAAAAAATGTTTCCCTCTCCATTATACCTTGCATCAATATCATCATTTCGAATTCTTTCGTTGACTTACTAATTGCAATCATATACCCCTGGATATCGCCCACGGTGTTGCCATTTTGACTTTTTGTAGGCTTTGAACAACCGTTTTCACATCTACAAAGTCATTTTGTCTTTCACATGACCTTAAACATTTTCTATACCTTCTAATAAGACGCAACAAAACTAAATTTCTATAGTGTACTACATACATCAGCCGAACAGAAATATGGTTGTGCAAACTGACTCTGTGATAACATACCTTAACAGTAGATGTAAACGGATTCCATTTATTCCATAACAACCACCAGCCTGATAAAGAGTCCCCGTAGTTGGTCTGACGAGGTTCGTAAACAGAACCCACATCAACTGCTATTATTGTTTCAGCACCCAGTGACCTCATAATATCAGCTGTAAAAAGATGTGCACAGAATTAGAGCCCTTTTTCTTAATGACTTGAACTTTCATTAGTATAAGACTACTGGCAACAGGCGCATTACTCAACGTAATAATTGCTAAGTTTGAAGAACACTGGTTTGAAGTGAATACATAAGAGTGCAAAGCGAAATTTTTGCCAAGAAAGCGCAGAGCTCTAAAGCCAGATAGCAAGCATAAGGGCGTCACTAATACAGACTCATTTTTATTGTTTTCATTTGAATATTCTAAGAGTACTGCACTGGTCAATCATACAAAATTAAAATATAGCAACGTTGTGATGGGAAAAGGGAAGCAACGTTTTACAATTGTGAAAATCATTTGTAGGCATTGCAAAATCTTTCGCAAAGACTTTTTTGTTTTATGTGTTACATCCTTACTGTGGCATTACAGTGGAATGATTATCATCTTATTTTTATAAATTATCAAAATCTTATTGTATATAAGACCAGTTGCTCAGCAGAGCCAATCTAGGAACTGAACTTCATACATAAATATTCGATAAATCATAAAATATTGCTCCAAAATCGTGTATCATATGAACATAAGAGAATTTTTTAGATATTACATCTTCACTGTATTTCTAAGTTTAATCGTGTGTTGGAGTCAACGAGCAGCTCACT
Organism: Rhopilema esculentum; assembly: GCF_013076305.1. The sequence continues at coordinate 11,991,440 of NW_027020025.1, forward strand.
GATTATCTTCCTGAAATCACCAAGATAAGAATCGAACAGAAACATTTACAAAATTTTGTCAACCTTTTGTAACACCCTTCGAAAAACGCATAAATTCGCTTGAATAGCTATAGCACAACATTCTCAAATCCACAAACTTGAAGATTACCTGGAAGATTATTAACGTAGCCACCATCCAACAAAAGATTACCATCAGTGGGATCACAGAGTGGTGGTAGGTAGCCTGCTAGACTCATGCTAGCCCGGACATATCGCCAAATGGAACCTGGAACACAATGTTAACAAATGAGACCACTTACATGTCTTGTGTACACTGCATGAAGGGAACGGAGCGGTGCAATTTCATTTAAACAGAGTTCATCTAGTCTTTATATCAACAGTCCTAAATTTAATGAATAATGATCAAATGGCATTAATTACTCCTTCGTCTGTAGAGATCTTAAGGGCAAAAATGGAACACATAAACATATCATACTAGATTGCTGATTTGAGACAATCATCCTGCAACAAAGCAGTCCATTGTTGTATTCATAAAAAACATTAACACATCAACACATTAACTATCAAGTCAAAATGGTTCAGAATACCGGTTTGATGCACCCTCATCCTTGAGTTGGTAATGTCTGTCGTGATACAAAAATATGGCAGAAGCATATCCTAAGAGGAAAAAGAAAAATTACATAGGTATACAGCAAGGAAAATGAAAACATACAAGAAATAAATCAAAATTAAGTTGTTTATTAACCAAATGATTTATTTTGAATTTTCGTACCTCCATGAGTCGTTCTCCGAATGTGTCTGATATCTCCTTATTGAAACTTTTGCCTTGAGGAAAACATAGAAGCGTAAAACTTTATCCTAATGGGTCATTATACAAACTATGACAAATAAATAAGACGTACAAAATTCGGTGAATTACATGTAGGTCAATTCTTTATTGCCTAAGAGCCGAAAGATTACCAGATGTTATGGCCACTGATTCACCTGCTAATATGATATAGCAACTAAACATTTTAAAACAACTTGATTGAAAGGGGGTTGATAAACGTGAGGATGTTGTTTTCAGAGAATTTCTTGAAGAAAGTGAAACAGTTCAGATTTTAGTTGCGTGCCTGACGCCTTAAAATAAGTTTATAACCTCAAATTTATTAGTTTATATTACATACTAAAAAGCTTTATGCCTAATATATTCAGTTTTAAAACTAGAAATATTGTACATTCATTTATGCGATGTGCATAATTTACTTACTAGTGCATGAATTCCTTACCTGAGAAAAGTGACGTGTGAGGGTATGTTAGATCAAACAATTTGGCAGTTATCGATGACATGATCTAGAAGTGAAAAATATAATCATATATAGCAACGCTCTACTTACAAGTGTAGTCATGTAGCAATGTTCTGCTTACAAGAAGCATTGTCTCTGTGCAATAATTGGCATATCACGTTGCTTACTAAAAGGTTTGTTGACAATATTGTCGGATGGTGAGTAAGTTTGCCTTTTATTAAGAAATATCTGTTAGAAAGCAGATGTAAATCAATAACTTGATATTTGCAACTGTATTGCTTTTTAACAGTGCCCGTAACAGTATACAGAAAGCAACATGCACATGCTTCTGTTATATTGATAGTTAAGAAATATCAAAGGTCAAAGGGATTTCTTACTTTTGCCGTACTGCGAGATCTCTGTATCAGTTTGAACGAAGATGCATCTTCTGCATAAAGAGCTCCGATAAAGGCACCCATGCTTGTACCTCCTACCATGTCGATAGGAATACCTGAAAAGAAAGTTTGAGATGAAACAAAGTTTTAATTATTCATACATGCAATAAAAAGGAAATTAGTAGCTTTCTGGCATTAGAAAAAATATACCAGAGGTTGATTACCAAGAATTGTTGATCAAATCGTTGATGATCAAATTGTTGAACAAATGATTATCAAGAATTGTTGAAAGATTCATCATTTAGCTAATAATCTTTATATTCCATTTATGATTCAACAAGAGTGACAAAAAAGATGGGGTAGTTTTCTTGCTCTTCAGACTACTTTTTGGAACCAGAATGCAGAACATGAAAAGGGAACATACCGAACGCGATATTGAAATATAGCAAAGACGCATTGAAAAAAATGATTATGAAAATGTAAGTATCGAGAAAGGCATTACTGATTTGTAAATATATAAATAATGAATGATGTGTGTTTAAATCAAATTACACCGCTACTGTGTAGACAGAAGGAGTTCCATTGACTCTATTTTTAACATTTTCCAAAGGCAAGTGACACTGATTAGGCAGCCTTGACTGTTATGTGCTTACATTTCTGATTGGCCTATCACGATCCACAGCTGGGTATGCATATTTCTTAGCTTAATACTTTCGATCATTATTTTGACGCTTAATACACTGAAGACTCAATGCAGATTGCTTGAAGCTTGATTCCTAGGATTGTCATTAGATATTGAATTTAAAACATTTATAGGCTGGGATTATGAACCTAAGCTTGTAATGCTGGTAACTAATCTAGTAATTTCACTTACCAGCCTCTTCAAGGGACTTGATGATTCCAACATGTGCAAATCCTCTGCAATACGATCAGACGTATGTTATTTAAAGGAGATACATTCTTAATTAATGTTAATGCTGAAATGACTAAAAGGGAAGTACAGGAACATACATCAACAAACACTTCTGCGTATCTTACCTGGCACCTCCTCCGCCCAATACAAGGCCAATTGATGTACCAGTCAACCTTCTTGCAAGTCGAGCGAAGTCAGATGTCCTAGATTGAAAAAAATTGTCAACGAACTCTTAGTTTTTTTATTTTATACAAGCATCTTGTTAATTGTGTATTTCTGATTTATCAAACAATTTGAAGAGAGCTTTAAAAACTTTTGAAAAAAAATTGCAATATACAAAAACATATCCTCGACGTATTCGAGAAACAGTGCATATATCATTTTGCCGTCTATCTTTCCATATTCAGATTGGATAATGATGAGTTCATCACATTTTTGTTTGGTAAGGGACCTTGTTACCTAATTATTCAACACAGGATAAATATTATGCTCTTTTATAGTTTAATTGGAAAAAAATTACTTCTTTCTCAATTTAAATCAAAGCTGCAACAGCTTACCTAGCCGGTATTTCGTAGTTCGCATCTTGGGCATACTGAAAACAAAGTTGGGAGTATAATTTAATTTAGCTTCAAATAACTGTGGAAAATGAAAAAAATTGAAATCTATCAATTTAAACTGAGTAGGGTGACCATCATGGTCGAAATTATTAGCGATGAAAATAGGGTTCTGATCTACTAATTCTGGTAGAATTTTACAGACAAACCCTTTGAGCCAAATTGCGTCGGCTGAACACTTTCTTTGGGCAGCGTACCTACAAGGATAAAATAAAATAAGGCCAGTGAAAGATTAACTGCAGTTAACATATTTTTATGAGATGGGAAGACTCTTGGTGGGGCAGCCACTTGATAAAGCTTGAGTAAATAATTTTACCATCTGTTAGGAAAGAGAAGACAGAGAAATCTAAACAGCCTGGGTGCTATCTTCAAACTCTAACAGGATATTCAATTATCTGTATCAATTCACACTGAACATGGAAACATTGAAACGCAGAGAGAAATAATAGAGGGAGAGATTTTGTTCTTACATGATGATGTGCTGAGATCCAGCCCCTGGCATTGAGCCATTCGACAGTTCCTGCAGGTTTCTCGAAGTTATCTTCTCGATAAAGGATTATTAAATCCTTCTGTGCTCTTACAGACGTCATTCTTTCCAACTCGGCTTCAAGCTAAAAAAAGAAAACAATCTTCCACATGCGTCTAAGGGATACGAAAGAAAATCTAGAATAGGCTATATTTCCTTATGAATAAAACTAAATTACCACATAAATAAATTCTTCTAAAAATATGTCAATCGTATCTTTCCGGTAATCCCTTTCATCATAAAAAGTCACATCTTCATATCTTTCAACTTGATTTCTATCTTCGTAACTTGGGACATTCTTTTCAATAAAACGCTATATAGCAACATAAATTTACTTTTAATCAAAACAGATTATCATAATACACGTCTAGAATATTTATTTCCAGCTTTCGATACTCACCACTCCAACAGAATGCGGATCTCCATCATCAAGACAAACAATGAGGATTGCATCTGCCTAAAAAGATTTCCAATTATGATGATTAATTGTTATAGACAATAAGCAAGAGTGGATTCAAATGAAAATGAAACGAAATTACTGATGGCATTATCAGCTGATTTTACGTTGTTGGATGCGCAGCCTACTGCGGGGTGTGAGAGTAATGGGCGTAGCCGTAGTCATCTTGCAGACTTTTTGCTCCATTCCATGACAAATGTTAAAACACACTCGTATCTAGTACATTTTCATCAATTTTTAGATGAATTATGTGGAGCATATTTAAACAAGAAGGGGGGGGGGGCATTTATCAACACACCGCCTGGCGCCACTAATATCGGAATCTACCGAGACTTAGCTGACTCAATGCCCAATAAGAGGGGCAGACAATATAAGCAACTTTTACTATATTTTTCTTCGAGATAAGAGGTTTTTCGATTTAAACGAGTTCGACATAAGGGATATCTGTATGTCTGAATGCTTAGAAATAATCAGTTAAATTATGGCAAAATTATAAAATAGTGCTCGTTATAGTTTGCTAAAAGGCTACAAACAGTAATTGACAGTGTACTCACTATTCGTCTCAAGGCAGTGAAAGATTATATAAATAAAAATGAGAGCCAAAGAAATGTTGGAAAAAGTTAATTACCTGTCTGATACATCTTTTGGTCCATTCAGACATCCAAGAATCACTTTGGTACACAACAATTCGATGGATCTCTTCTTGCTGTCCCAGCCAATTTGATAAATAGTACTCGTGCAAACTGAAAAAAGAGAGAAACAACATCTGCCATAACTGTAGCGTAGGGAAAATGGCGATAAAGATTGTTTTAGTATACCATTAGCAACACCTCAAAACCCTTTAATAAAAAGAACAGACCAAGTCAGAGGGACATACCAACACAGATAATTGTGCAACATTTGCAAATCTAAGCATTATTCAATGAAAATCCCACACACTAGATAAAAAAACGTACAGCACATCCAGAATACATAAAGAAGTAAAAGATGTGATCGCATTCGAACTAGATTCTCCAAACTAAAGATTTTTGTAAAATTGCTAGCTTGCTAAGCATATTGTCACCAGGTACTTTACATTACGAGTAAAATAAACCTTGAATTTGAATGCTAATTTATCATTCTATTTATAGAAATAAGCGAATATATGTATATATGGTTTCATGATTCAACGTACTTGTCAAGAGCTGCAACACCAAGTCTTCTCTTTATCAAATCACTCGTCAAGAGGAGCGTTGGTCCTACAAATTACAAATATTGGGTAAGTTTTTGAACCTAGATCATTTTAGTTTGCAGTGAGTAATAACTACATCTAAATCACTATATGACACATTGAATCTTTATTGATTTGAAAATCAACTTAAAGACTTGCAAGACAGCAACTTGTAACTACATCTTGAAAGATAATAATTACCTTAAAGACGAAAACTGGTAAAATTATTTGAATCGAATTAACTAGACACAAAGAGTAGGGTGAAGTTCAAGATAACGTCCAAGCTTAATGGAAAGTGTTACTCTCAGAAAACAGATCATTATAAAACTATAACTTGTAAAGAAAAAACAACATCATATTCATATATAATACACCATATTCATATATAATACATAGCAATTATTCTGGATTATACTGGTTGTATTACATACCTATTTCATTCAATGCCAGGCTAAGCTCAAATGCAAAATTTGAGTACGGGACATTGCTAGAGGCTGGTATCACAGCAACTGTGCCAAGATTGGTACTTATTCTCTCTGAAATAGACAATGTAAGTTACTCTTCCAAACAAAAGGCTCAAAGTTTAATGAAATGTTAGCGATGGCAGTGTACGTAAGTGTCACAATGTTTGTCCTCATTTACGAGCAATCATGCCAGTGCATTTAGCACTGTTTAAATTCGCTCCATGACCTTCGTTCAATTGTTTTCCAGCACAAGAATTTATATGACATGTACTGCACATCCTAAATACTTGAAAAGGGATGAGTAAGCTCTGTTTTCAAATTCAATAAGCAGAGATACTTTTGATATTGAGGTGATTTCATATTACAAAAGTTCACAATTGGCGTTCAGGAAGCAGGTCTGTTATTTTAAAAACGACAACTAGCATACCAAGCTGAGGGTCTGACATCTTTGGTAACAGAGACTTCTTGAAAGTTCCCATCATGCGATCGCCCAAAAGGTGAATAAGACGCGTCACAACCTGCAACCATAAGCAAATAACAAGACAATAGCAATTAATCATTCACAATATTCATAAAAAAGCGTTCACAAACATAAAGTCTATCAGTAAGCGCCAATTCAATTTAATGGCAAGTAAGTAATGAAATAAAATACATTGCTTTAAAAAATCATAATAGCAAATTTAAAAGGACATCCTTTCAAAGATTCTAATCGGACAAAATTTTTTGCATCATTTAGAAATGCGCAGCAGGAGAACCCTATTCTAACTTTTCTATCTTCAATTTAGAGTTAATTAAGACCTAGAAAATACTGAAGAGTTTTAGATTTAAGGCTTTAAATCATTGCTCAAGATTTAACGGGACCCATGATTATAAGAAAGGACATATTCAAAGCTGAGTCTGGAATGAAAATCTAATTTACCTGAGGATATTGCAGCTTAATTGTGTTGAGAAGCCCATCTGGAATTTTCGCTAGCTCTGTATCCCTGAAGCAATGAATGCATAGTTGTAACAAAAACAAAAGGCAAAATAAAGTTTTGATATATTAAAAAAGCGATCAATATTATGATATTATATGAAACAATATGATCGAATATGATACGATATAATACCGTATAATATTATATAATATAAAAGGATGGACGGTAATTACGTACCTGACAGCAAGGACATCGCTTACTCTTGCAGATTCTGTCAATACTTCAACCTTATTAGAATACAGGAGAAGCTATTAAAGAAATATCCACAAAGGATGCAAAAATGACGATCAATTTTTTTATCCTCATTCTTATCCAGTAAATTCATATGAATATGAAATTATTTGCTAGTAGGGAACGATTCACCTAAATAACCTTTTTCTAAAGCACAACAAGATAAACAGCCAAAGGACAAGGTCATTAAGTGGAGCAGCCAAAAGCAACTTTTCCATATTCATTATTCACATCTTTTCAAAAATTTTTTATCGTTATAATGTTATAATCAGTAACAGAATTAAAGCCATCTGGATTTTTTCGCATTGTAGCTGTGCTACAAAATGGGATTCAAGTGCAAGAAGGAACCCGCTGTAATTTTTCAACATTTTTCTCAACATGTAAACGACTATCGCTCCCAATCAAATCTTGCCCATTAAAAATTCAAAAAATGAGTCATTTTGCATTTTTCATCGATGAGTCATTTTGTGAGTAAGATTATGGTGCGAGTGCTACGAAAAAACGGTTTTGCACTTACCAATCCAACGAATTCACCTCGGCCATATTCATCTCCGAGCTGCTTTTTGCCATCTTGCGTAACATAAACAGACCTTAATCGACCATTCAGTATTATGTAAACACTATCGGCGTGGTCACCTTGCCTGAAAACAAAGTAGTTCATTTCTTATATTATGGTTATATAAATTGAAATGACTAATAGCTCTGTAGATGAAATTTGTTTAAGACATAAGAGAGAAATTAAAAGCGAGGTAATTAAATACAAGCAGTTCTTGAAAGCAGAAAAGCTGTGGCATGCCTCACAACCATTACGAATATTGAATGCCTTTGCGATAAATGTTGAATATTTATGTCAAAATTTGGAATTGACAACCGACTAAGAAAACTACGAGGCATAAAATGTGACTAAAATTCACAGGAGGCGGTGCTCTTATTAAAAACTCTACAAAATCTCGAAAACCTCGAACACGTGACCATGTACGTACAACTTTATACAACTCAAGTCTGACAAAGATGCCATTTTAAGCCTTTCAACATCGACTTGCATCCCTTCTATATCTTTTCATGCTAGATTTATAGAACACTACCTATGAAACTCTTTGATACTGTTAAGAAAATATTTGATACTGAGAAATATATTAGTATCTTCAAGTAGATGTCTATTCCCTTCAGAAGGGGTCTATGTGGTGATTATATCGTACCTGTATAAGGACTTCCCTGCATCAATCATCATCCAGTCCAAAGCAAAATCAATGTTTCGTACAAAGGAAGAAAGTCTCTTGATGGTGTCATATGCGACAGGCAGAACACTGTTTGGATGTTCTTTCATCAGGCTGGTAAAGAAAAATCGTGAAGAAATTTAGGTTAAGCTGCAACATTCAAATTACAAAAGAACTTCAATTAAGAAAACTCTAGTCCACTAGCACTTACCATGGTTTAGCACATAGAGGAGACAATCTACGATTTGCAAGTCTTCACTAACAAATAACATCATGCTTGCTTTTGAGATATAAAATATCTATTTATGATGCAACTAGAGGCAAAAAAGCACAATCGAAATGACTAACAAGTCTACTGAACTGAAAATTGAGGTGAATTTCTACCTATAAAAGTCAATTTTGCTGACAATTATTATGAAGCTCTTCTTCTCTGCTCTTATCGTGAAGAACGACGGTTCACCAGTCAGAAGTGCAAGAGAGCCAACAAATTCACCAGGTACAGCAGAATACAAGGACTCCTGGAGATAAAGAAATATCAAACTTTCATTCATTCAAAGTACAGCGTTACAGCAAAACAAATTTGCAATTTTGCGAAAGAAAAAATATGTACTAAATTTGTTTGAAAAGATATAGCTTATAAGATACAGTATTTAGAGAGCAACCTGATGTCCGCCAAAAGGTATACATCATAATAATGAACCACAAAAAAGGACAATCAACATCTATGCGCTAGGATTTTAACGAGGGACAAACCTCTCCTTCTTCGGTCTTTTGTATTACTCTAAGTGAACCTTGAACCAAAAAATACAGGCTGCAGCTCTAGGATAAAAAAATAATGTCAAAAATTTGATTTTGGAAACGGCCACTGATAGTAGTCATAATTGAGAATAAGAATTCAGAATAGGGAAATATGACAATTTCAGAACAAAATCCTTCGCATATTTAAAGAGATGCTCTAGCAAAATGAAGCTGATGATGCTATTTGAACTTTTGACTAAAATCACAAGCAATTGTAAAGCAAAAATCTTAACAAAAAGAATGATTTCCGTAAGTTTAAGACATGAATGAACCAAGTGACAAAGGTTTCCCATACTTTTCATAAAAAGTGCAAACCAAGAAAAAACACAAAGAACGCTGTTACGTTTTATAACAATTAAAAACTAGACTGTAACCTCAGGAAACGTCTTTTACAAAAAGTAGATTTCACTAAAACCCCAGCAGAATTTCATTTGTTCTGTGCAAAAAACTCCATTTCCTAACTTTTCCAGCCGTATACAGTGGTTGTGAAGAGGGGGCCTGGGCAAGGGGCAATGTCCCACTTTTCACAGCTGAAAAGTGACGAAATTCTATTTCTTGTTATTGTCTTATGGGTCTTCTTGCGGTACTGAATGCCAGTAAAAAGATTCACCTTATCGCCTTGGCGAACAAGGGCACTTCCAAATGGGATGCATGCTAGATTGAGCATAGCTTCCAGCTCTGTCGAATCCTGTGTTTAAAAAATTATATAAAATCAGCTGACATTGAATGCAAGGATATTGTGAATTGAAATATGAATAAATCTTGTCACGAAGAACTCAAGATGGCTGACTATGTGAAGAAAATCAACGGTAAATCGTTAACTGTAGATTCATCCTTTAACGTATTTGTTCCGCAAGATGTTAGTGGAGGCAAAATAATGTTAACGGAGTAGATGTTAAAGGAGATTCAGCAAAAAGCAGGGCAACGAGTGGGATGTTCCTGAGAAGGTTCTAGCAACAAAGAGGCCTGGTTACTGTTCCCCTGATTGACGTGAAATATTTTTGCATCTTTATGCATCAAGAGTTTCAAGGAGGAGGAAAATATTTTCAATAACTCCCAATAAAACAAATATCAGTGCAAAGAAACGGCTCAAATGACCTCTAAACCAAAAATTTTAACCAAGTCTTTCAAAGCAGCCTCCTTCATGATTCGTTCATCCGCTTCTGACACTGGCAAGAATCTCGGCGAATCGTCCTGCGCAGAGGATGGTGGGTGAGACGGAAATTGAAATGTGATGTCAGAATCTGAAGCAGGGCTGCTTTCGGGAGAGCCAACATGAAAAACGCCGTCTGATGATGCAATGATATTAATACCAGCCCTTCCGCAAGCCACCTCAAAATCAGATGGAGATGCACCCGATTCGATGCTTGTTGACCTGTAATAGAAAAAGCTGTGAATGCAAATCTTATTCAGTTGGATAATTTAAACATAGATGTTAATCGAGTGGCAACTTAGAACCGTTCTCTTCTATACACCAAACAGCGTATACTGAAATTAATTTGAATCAGTCCATTCATTCATTGCTTGAGAGTTGGCAAATGAATTGTTGCTGTAGTTGCCCCTTAAGGCCAACTATTATGAAAATATATACAATATACCATTACAAAAATACACTTTACATAAAAAACTTGGTGATTATACTAGGATGAAATATGTCACAAATTACGTATTTGCACGCTTGGCATTTATGGGCAGTAATAAGTCTTCTAAACATCTGAAGGGAGTAAGAATTCTCTTGATCTGGTGATAGTGGCTCCCGTATTTTTCCAAACATGTCTGACCGTATCGATTCTACTAAAATGCTAAACCCAGGTGAAAATCTATTAACAAACATAATAATTTTGATTCTTGATATCCAACTTAATTCAATTGAACGCGTTGCTCCTTAGAGTGTCTCCAAAGCGTATTATGATCCAATGACGTACCTAAGGCTTAAAACCGAAGAGCGTCTTCTGTCTTTTTGGTTTGCGTTGAATCTTTCTGATGACCGAGTCCTTTTGATCTTCTGTGGAGTATCTAGTGGCTTTTCTGAAGTTTCTGAATTCTCTCCAATCACAGATACGGAATTGGTGAAACTAACTGTTCTTCGTATTGGCTTCTCCCCGTCTTCATCGCCTTCTATCTTCTCATAAATTTCGTCAATACGATTCACAGACCTTTTGCTTGGCGACTTACTTGGTGAACTGTTCAGCTCCTTGCCCCTCTGTTCTTTCTGGCTTATTCTGGATCCAGCATCATTAAGAGAATACACTGAAAGTGCCTTGAGCTCTGCTGATACTTTCTGATTCTATAAGATTTACACAATATTACTACCAATAATGTTTATTTTCATAAATATAAATCGCATACGCTCTTACACTGCTTTAGCTCTCTATCCAACAAAACGTTGTATACAGTACAAATAAAATTCACTAAGGGGTGTATATGTAACATCGCCCGGTTTATCATGTTTGACTTGCAAGAATGCTTGTTATGCAATGTATAGACTTGCTTCTACCACCCTAAAGCATCAATATTCTCAGGTCATGCAGCTCCAAACATATCAATATAAATTGATTTCTATTGCCTCAAGTACCATGCCCTTGCCTCAACAGCACATCAGAAATTTCTGACATTAAACAATAACTGAGGCAGGGGTGGCGGCAGAAGCTCTAAAATGAAGGGGTTAGCAACTCTAATAGGTAGGGGGGGGGCAAAAATTTGTTGTTATACAGTGAAAATTCGATGCAGCTAACCAGCTTTTCCTCGACAAAAAGATATTTTCTTCTTGTTTCAATACACTCAAGACAATATTATAGGTGTTGTCATAAATGGAACATGAAAAACATACTGAAGAATTGCTGATCAGTTCGCTCTTTAGGCCAAGAAATCTGTTCAAAGCTTGAAAGGTGACTTGTTGTAAACGAACCATTATTATCTAAAATAAAAATAAGAGTTTTCATAAAATTATCATAGAAACTTCATTTGTAAATACTGTTATGACTGACAACTAAAAAATTAAATGTTTCATTGCTGAGTTTTTAATCAACCACTTAATTCTTTGCAAGAAATTTTAGCAAGAATTCTCAGCATCAATCTGTTTACCAACTTCTATCTCGATAAATCATCTTTGAGTACAGGTCAGAAGAAAGCTGATTTAATAAGCATAGCCAAAGACACCTAACACAGCGTAGCAACAAATGACACCCAGCAAATGGAAGATACCCTTGTTGGAAAAATATAAAAAATTCAAGGAAAATGTATCAGATATACTATATGTGTATTAAATCATTTAATGAATCCCCTAATTAAATGTGTGTACTTTAAGGTGAGTACTTTTTTAATGCAGTAACATCGGTTCGTTTTAAGACAACAGCGGAGGCAAATTTAATGAATTACTTGTAGGTACCTAAAAGGCGCCTGCAAAGAGGTAGCCAATAATAAATAACTCAGGATCATGAAACTAGATAAGCAAACATAAGTTATTCCAAAATCGTTAATTAGGACGGAAGGCACGCAAAAATTAGGCAGAAGCAACAATGTTTGATCATTAGGATGAACTATATAAATTAATCATTCATGTTAACAAGCAAATATCCAAATAATCAGCAGGCCTCTATTAAAAATTCAACATCTGGCGCCATTATTGAAGATTTATCAAATTTATTTAACTACGATACCGCGTGCAAAAAACTTGGTGCTTACATTCAAGCGATATATCAGTTTACCGTGAAAAATGCCGGGGATATTATTCAAATCTGTCATGCTTTTCTTAGGCGTTCATTCGATGGCATGTATCAGGCATGTATCAACTCTCGTTTTTTGTACATTGCTTCAAAACATCATATTTAGTAAAATAATTTTGCAATATTTATCATGGCTTTAATTCAAGGATAGCAAAAGGCTAGCTCTAAGCTGTATCACGTTAGAACGAAGCTGGGAAATTAATAGACTTAGCGATGTTTTTTGTGTCTGTTATTTTGTCGTTTTTCAACATAACGACATAGCTTAAAAGCAGGAATGTAGTGGTAGTGGGGCTCAGAGGGGTGCAGCCCCCCTTGTTAAAATTTTCGAAAAAAGTGGGAGAGGTTCAGCCTCCTTCATCGTCTGTGCTTGGATACAGCCAATAATTATATAATGCTAAGAAGGCTGTGAAGAATTGTCACTTCGCCACAATTCAGCTATTGATGACTAAACCAGAAATGGAAAAGATAAACAACTGACAGATTTAAACGCATTGCAAGCTTTATATGCATGTAAATGAACACAAGTTTTGACATATATAGATAGAAGATTCTTGAATGATTTCTTACTGAACTAGTTAAGTGGCAGTTTTGTATAAAAAGTTTTTTTTGTAGCATTTAGAAATGCCTGAATCAACAACCGGTTGCTATTCTTTGACTCTGTCTTTCTTTATTCGATGCAGTACACTTTTTTTATATAAGAATAATTAAAAATTTTCCAACACTGGATGTTCTTATTTTTTGGATAATTTTAGGCTCGGGTTTTCTTAAAATTGTTTTCATTGCAAAATTGATTTTTCAATATCTGCAAACTATGAATACTTTCCAAGGCCACTGAATAACAGTTTTGCATACATTTTTTGTAGCACTATTCGTTAGCTGATAAAATCGCATCTGTTTCGTTAACACGAGAGAAGATGTTTCAATTTTAATCCAGCCAATGGGTCATTATTATTTATTAAAAAAAAGTTCATCCTTATCGATGCCGTTAATAATTTAGATGCATTTCTGGTCATTCTTAGAATGTCATATCTCAAAATTTGTCTCTTTCACTAAGGCTTTCATTAAACCCCTGAGCAATATAAACATTTTGCCATCTCACTTGCAATGAAGTCCCCCCCCCCCCCCTCCCCGTGCTCTCCTTATAGTAACGATACTCTGATCTCAGCTGCCGTTCAAACTGTCAATAGACCTGGCTGCTCAACCAGTCAACCCTCCTCATGTTCAAATTGCAATGATTACATGACAAGAACAACTTAAAAAGTTCATAGAGTAGAGCCCCCCTTGTGAAAATGTTTCGGCTACATCCGTGCTTTAAGGCTATTACTTGAGAGATTGGTGCAAAATGTTATACACACAGTAAAAACATTTTTAAAATATAAGAAACAACATTGAAGAACAGGTTCTAATAAACAACAAAACTAATTTTGTATAACATTAACACGATGCAGCAGCGTGTACAGCTCTGTCTTCACGTCACGGCATTGGGCACTATATGACAAGCTGGTAAAATAGTAATTCAGCACATCATAATTAATCACGATCGGCAACGTTTTTTGTCGGTTCGCTTTCTACAATTTTGTTTGAAAACATAATCCCTACAAACTTGCTTTGGAAGCAAACCTTACTAAGAACTGGGAGTTTCACTAAAAACAAGAGGCTACGAAACTGCGAAATTTTGGCGCGAATCAAAAAACAACAAACCATCGCCTGAAAGCTCTAAGAAAAACCTCCCCAGAATTATCATCAGATTTATGAAATAATATTTCCAGCAGGTACTTTATGCAGAAGGGACACACTGCTAAAAGTAAAAATTGGACTGATAAAAAGATCACTATCTAAGCTGCTAATATATCAGGCCTACAAATGCAGCTCTTCTGCGTTTGTATTAAAACCATCTCAGATTCTATTAGTGCATCTGTCTATGTTAGTATGGCAAACAGACACGGGGGGAGGCAAGGCTCATAAGAACATCTATCGTGTAAAGAACTAAGTGCTATGTTTGGAAGGCTATTCAATTTGAATTTAATAATTAAATAGGGGACCTGTAGCTCCTTCTCACTGTAGGTCTCGCCACTTTCAATATCACACCATCTTCACTCAGGACATGGCCTTTATTATTCGTGAAATTATTACAGGATATTCGGCATAAAGCTCTAAGGCTATACTGGCATACTAATGCTAACCAAGAAAGACAACCTGACAAGTGCTGATGGAAATGCCAAGTTGGCAATCTATACTTTTTAAAAACATCACAGCAGGTTGCCATATTACACGCAATTACCAGTTTAGCCTGGAATTCATTCTAGAGATCGACAAGGTGAACATTCACGCCAAACTTAAACGATTGAAAAGAGTCAACAGAGCAAGTACTTCGCAATAATCAAAGCAATTAAGATGAATGATATAGCATCTGGGATTAAGAAGAGTCGTTCGTATTACCGATAGACGTATTACAGATCAGCTTTGTCAAAGAAAACTTAAGAAGATGCATGAATTATACGGTTTGATCAAGGAAGAAAATCACATTTTGATCTTAGGACAAAAATCTTGAAGAGCACACTTTCAAATTCAGCAGATTATCAGCACAGGAAAAATTACTGGTTAAAAATAATACGATCTGGATACGTAAAGAAATACGAACTCCCAAACATAATACAGTATTTATTTCTTTACAGGACATAAAATATAGCGAAAAGGGATATTGAATATAGAATGAAATAATAGGAACAGCAAGCAATGGTTTTCTGTTAGAAAATACATCGGGTACAAAATTTGCAGTGCGCAAAGTGGGAGATATGAAAAAATGGATTTTCGTTGCTGGAGGCTGGCCGTTATTGTATTTTTAACGTACTATGTACTGTTGTTTGTTGGTGCCGTGATTATTATGCTTATAGAAGCGAATGAGTTGGAAAATGTCCCGAATTACACCTTAAATTCGACAAAGTCACTGGAACAACTGCTAAGAGAAGAACTCAAAGTAGCAGTGAACAGATCTAGTTTAGACAAAATTGTAAAGATGACACAAGATATCACAGCAAAGCAGAAAAGAATTGACGACTTAAAGTGGAAGAGAGATATTTCTTGGAGTACTCTTTACAAATGGAGATATTTCACTCATACAACATTAACCACTGTAGGTAAGTGGCATTTTACTTAGAATTTGTACCAGCACACTAACAAAAACTTGTTATTTAATTTACCTTCAAATGATTCTAAATCGGTATAAATCGGACCAGAAGCTATTTGAAAGGGAGTACAAACATGTAAGTAAAGTAGGATACAGGAAGCAACCGGATTGCTTTATAAAATGTTATTAGGTAGGCCATATGTCGACCATATGTTGACCATAACTAAATGCTTAACGATACTGGAACAAGACATTAGATTTCGATGCAGTTAACATTATCATGATAACTTTTTTCTCAATAGGCAATACTCTTTTTGGTGAAACATACCTATTTATTGTAAATTCTTATTGTTCATATCCAGGTTTTGGGGACATAGTTCCTGAGACAGATGGTGGCAAAATTTTTGTTATAATCTACGGTACAATTGGCATTCCTCTGAATATTCTGGTAACCACATGCATTGGGTTTCTATTATCTGGATACTTAAGTAAATTGATACGAAGAATCGATCAATGTGTTTTCCGCCGCGAGGAGAGTTACCATGTCGAGTTTAAGACACTAATACTTTTGACAGTTATGTGTGTCGGCTGGTTAAGCATTGGAGCAGGTATGACGTCAGTAGTCATGAAGTGGTCTTGGTTGGAAGGCTACTATGCAGTCTTTGTCAAGTTCAGCACAATAGGTTATGGCGACTATACGCTTGATTTCAGCAAAGTGAGCAATTACTGGGAAGTATTGTCGTGGTACACGAATATCGGTCTGGCAGTGGTCGCTGGGATTTTCGATGCTTTGACAAAAGTTGTGCGGAAGAGAAATGAAGGCAAAGTATCTCAAGGGCAAAATCCGAGAACCAATGACACAGAACTGCATGAATTCGAAGGATGTGAACTTAAGTCGAAAAATGCACGACCAAAAAAGGAAGTACAACGCAAACCTGTGTGCTAGATTCCACTTTCACAGTGACTCAGATACGATGTAATGTCAGTACAGCCAATAACAAGCTTTGTTCACACAGCCTTGAGCCTTATAATGCAAGAATGGCAGACATAACTGGAATTGTTCTAAAATGTTACATGAAAATATACCGATTGATAATGAAGATTATCATATTTGAAAGGAAGCTGCAAAAATGCTGTTTTCCATGCAGAAAGTACATCTACATGACAATACATTATGTAAAAGATTCTGATGTTTCTGATTACTGTCTTCGAGGCAGAAAACTTTAAACCTTTTGTTTATAAGTTTGTTGACTTTTAAATCATACTTTGATTTCAAGCTAAGAATGATTGATAAAGACCACAGTTTGCTATTCACAGACATTTATGTTCATGGGATTTGTGAAGCATTTATGTCGCAGAAGGAAACATAATTTTGACTTTGGAATTGAAGGTTAATCGTGAAATACCTTACGAGTATGCACTAACAGTATCAAACAAGTCCTTATCAAATGCACCAAGTTGGTTGATTATTAATAAAAAATGTAAAAGTTCCAGCTTAAGTCTTTTAGATTGTTGCGAGCTTACCAATAAACACCCGACTGCGTAGTTTAATTCTATCTCATATATCAAGAGCATTCTGTGTGACAAATACCACGTCACAACATGAAGAAAGATAGATAATAGAGTGCGTCACAAACATTCGAATGCAAACACAAAAAGGAGCAAGAATATCATGTCACGGAAATTAGTGACTTTGAAAAATAAAAAAGGAAAAATATCTTAAGATAAAAAATGATATCGAAAAATTCTCATGCAACAAAAGTGTAGTGATAAGTTGATTTGGCAAGCTTCTCGACAAGCAGACTTTTCGACAAGAAGAAGGAAGAGTTTTGAAAGTTTTGAGCTTCGAAACCAGAAGATTCTTTGAATGGATATCAGAACTCATTTCGCAAGAACACAATCAAACATCCGCTTGAAAAAATAAAAATGAGTTTATGTTTGTAAAGATCTGCAGCTGTTTGCATTCGTGGTTCTAGATCACGAAAACATAATGTTCCTATTAGTAGAAAAGGCGACTAGGACACTAGTAGCTTGCTACCAAACAGTGATGATTAATGTTTCAAGTTCTCCATCTAATCAGTTTTATTGTATCGTGGTTGTCTTCAATACGCCAATTGGGTTTGGCAGGCAACAGCATAAATAGAGAAATTGAATACAACAAACAACAAGCTTTTGACAAGCATGTAACAAGGATTGCGAAGAAAAGCAAAAGCATATGAGACATAAGCTCTCTGTGTGAGATAGCCTGATTACTTTTATATCACGTAGAAAAACCAATAAAACCACCAGGCTATCATTACAATGAATCCAATAAACAAATCTTTTTTTAGCTGCCGACATAATCGGTATAGTTCTTTGCGAGACATCTTCTCGCATTCATGGTAAGCCAGTATTATCTGCATCATGGATTTATAAATTGGGTAATGCCTATAATGAGATGTCTCAATTCACCGCGGGTTAGCTGTGGGTTTCGCAATCTGCTGAGCTAGTAGACTCCATACCTTTTAACCGGAGTAAGCACAAGAAGGGCATTTTTGGGTCAGCAACAGGTAAATATTAAATAGAATAAGTTAATTCATGATTCATGAAACCTGCTGGCAATTAGTGTTTGTTGACAGTATGAATGATATTTTCTTGTATCGAGCCAACAAAAACCTAGAGACGCCCTTTGTGTAAACCGCAGGTATAGCAAGTACTTCTGAAAAGGAATGATACCTTAAGAAAAGACAGATTTGAAAACATATGCTGAAAAGATTGGTTGAAGGCTGTAGGAAAATCATGTAGCAAGGCAAAGTAGAAACTGTCACCAAAATCATAGAGCAGAATTCATGTTACGACTATCGATTGTTTCACTGCAGCGAGTCGAAGCAATTTTTCGCCATACTAAAAAGTACATATGTGATACATCTCAAATGAAGTTAACGTACTAACTAGGATCAAAACATAATAACTATGGACTTTATTTAAAGACAGATCGCAGCTAACTAAAGGTAAGGGAGATCATGCCAATGCCAAAGATTAACGCAAGATATTTCCAAACACAGATATAAAGGCAAAAGAACTGAAAAAACATAAACCAAGAAATGATATGAGATAAAACCAGAAGAATGGCATCCTGGAAAAAGGTATTGGTAATATTTCTGGTATACTATGCTCTTCTTTTTATCGGGGCAGCTATCATTATGTTTATAGAGGCCAATGAGTTGGAGTCAATACCTTTGGCTCGTAACATAACACAGCCATTGGTTCATCTAATTGAAGAGGAACTAAATGTCACGGCTAATAGCACCGTGATAAACAGGGTGATCGAACTCTCGAAAGAAATCGCCGAGAAATCGAAAAAAGAAAAGGATCTGGAATGGAGAAGAGAGATTTCATGGTCAGTCTTGTACAAATGGAGGTATTTCGTACACATTACATTAACAACTCTAGGTAAGGAAATGTTTTATGAATTTTGAACATTGTGAGGCTTTACTTAATATAAGCATTATACCAAAGCACTCCACAGGGTATCAAGGCAACCAAGCAGTACCACTTTATCTGTTGCCTACAGCATCATCGGCGGTACTACATAACAAAATTAATCGAGTAAAAGGAGCAGAAATTACAACTACAAAACAACTAGTATAACAACAGCGTATTAGTTCTCAAACCAGTCTAGAGGGGAAAGTCTAGAGATATCTTCTATGCTATCTAATTGCCACCCAACAACCACCAGGGTATGAATTTGCCTGATATATATATACTATCAAAAGATATATATGGCTAAATATATAGATAGATCTTCAAGAAAAACGCTCTCATGTAATCTATATATATATTTCTTTTTCTATTCTCCTTATTTATTTCTTATCTATTCTCTTGTCTTTATCTAGTAATCATGGTCATGATCTTTCATAAGGAAGTATCTGACTCTCGTTCCTAGGATACGGCGATATCGTACCCATGACAGATGGCGGCAAAATATTTGTCATCATATATGGCACAATAGGCATTCCAGTGAACATCATATTCATAACCACTATTGGCACAGTGCTATCTCATTTATTCCAAGCCATCATTAAGACAACTGAGAAACGAATCTTCAAGATCAGAAACATAAACAATGTGGAAATAAAAACATCTATACTCTTGACGGTATTCTGTGTTCTATGGCTTGCTGTGGGTGCTGGTGTCAACACTTCGGTAATGAAATGGTCTTGGACCGAAGGGTTTTATGCTGCATTTGTGCGTCTGAGCACGATTGGCTACGGAGACTATAAAATAGATTTCACGAGAGTAAAGAGCTTCGGAGAGCTTATAGCATGGTACACAAATGTCGGACTCGCACTAGCAGCTGGCGTTTTTGATGCCTTTAGCACCTGGATGCAGCCAAAGAGTAAAGCGAGCCAAACCAGTCAAAAGAGGAAACAATCTCAAATCGACAAAGAACAGAGCAAAATAGGAAACCAAAACAAAGCTGTGGAATTGGACGACATATTTGTAAAAACACAAAACGACAAAATGGCTACTTAACCTTGGGCATAGGACGAAGAAAAATAAATTATTTTCTATTAACTTTAATGATGCTGACAATTTCAATTTCAGGCACTTTGTTCGAAAGTATAAAGATATATTGTTAAAAGTTATGTAAAAGTGCATCTTGCACGTCACCAAATATATTTACGTCTGCAGTGAAAGGAGAAAGGTCCAGCTTAATTTCTTGAAAAGTTTAATGAAAAGTTTATTTTGAGGTTCAGTTAAGAAAAACAAAAATAAATCAGCCAAGATCAATTCTATAATCCCGTTTCTGCTTCTGTAAATTTGTGGGAATTATGCTAATGAACATGAAAAAAAATTATCTTTCATAGGACACAAAAATGATCTTATTGAAGGCAAATGATAAGGAATATCGGTTGTAAGAAATAAGCTTTATTTACGCACCTGAACAATACGGACGAGCGAATCGGAATGATCCTCAAACACTTTTTGAAAAGCCTTGCTTGGTAATCTGAGAAATCAAAATTACAGCTTGAAAAATTGAGAAACAACAAACGCAGCCAAATAATGACAACATTTCATGGAAAGTCAAGAATTAGAAAACTTTTGCAATACAATGCGAAAATTAGAAATGCGTCACTATTTTGACAGAAGTATGTCGGCCAAATAACGATTCTAATTTGTCAACTGAAGTCTGTTTATTGAGTACTTCGTTTTAACTTCGTTTATGTTTACTTTCAAAAACAATTCTTTCGAATGTCATTTTTAGTTAGCTTTCCGCATAAAATTAAAACAGTATAACTTTCGTTTTGTTTTCTTTTTACTTTCATCTGATGCTTATATCAAAAGCTTCGTAATACACAAACCGTCATGAAAGCGAAATCCTGTAAGAATTTTCGATCAAATTTTTAATGATTTTCTCAACGAGTTGATGACATGAGCTCAGATAAGATCTTTCATTCTCATTTTGGTAAAGTAAATAAGCGGGGAAGAGGAATGCAAGAATATTTCAGCGAATGACCCTGCTAGAAAATGCTTAGACAACATTTTAGTTAAGAATAGGAGACTGAAACAGAAATTTCAAGAAATGTGTCACTGAATCTTACATTTACACTTAACGGCAAAATAAAAAATGTTGATTATAAACCAAAACTTTCTAGACATTTGCATTTGCTAACAAATATCTCCGTTTTATCAAATTAGCAGAATTTGCTGTAATTTTCATAAAATTCAAGCTCTGATTAGCATATAAAGTAAGTATTAAAAAATGATTTGTTTAAAGGTTTATTCGGTGTCGTATTGATCAGTTCATAGAAACACCTACTTGAGAACTTGCGAATTCACATTTGCACGTGCAATGATGGAAAAACGAAAGTCAGCGGTACCCTAGAAAAGATGATGGCAACTTTAAGTCATTTGCAAGAGCGTGAATTAATGCATTAGAACGAAAACTGTTTCTAACCACTCAAACAACATTTAACCACTCCCGTTTCATCTCCTTCTACTATGAATACAACTCTAAAATGCAAGCAAGCTTGATAAATACTAACTTTAACTAATCTACTAACAGAAAATAGAACATAAGACTGAAAAAAATATGAAGAAACGCGAAAGGGGGAAGCTTTGTTTACTAGAAAGACGTCTTAGAAAAATTAGCAAATATTTTGACACGGTAAAAAACATAACTACCCGAATAGCATCCAGTATGTTCAGCACACTGTGGATATTTTCGCCTGCATTTACCGTCTTTAAACAAAGCTCGCTCCCGGTCTAGAAAAAGAGCTTTTGAAGTTAGAAAATAGATCTTGGCAAATAAACATATATTTTATGAACGGAAAATTTTGCATTGAATATTGAACAAAATGAAGGTAGTTTAAGTTTTAAAAGTTCAGAAAAAAATAATATACCTTGTCAACGAGGTATAAGTTGAGCTGTCCATTTTGAACTATATAAAGACAATCATCCATCTATTTGAAAAAATACTGAAATGTTCACAAATATTGAAAATAATACATTCATTAAAAAACCACATTCATAAGGATTTATTTCTTTCAGAAATGTAGTTTGAGGAACTTTGGGAAAAGATGGTATTGAAAAACTTTAGAAATTATAAAATCTGATTTACGAGCAAGGACAACGCAAGTTTAAATATCATCCAAAATCTAGCAGCTTCGAGAAAGAACAAAAAAAGGTTCACGTGATTTTTGGATAGTTGACTTGGAGTGAAATCTATATTTCTATGTAAGACAGTATTTTCTCTTTCAGTAAGCAAATCAAATTCGTGGTGGAAGGTAGAAAACACTTCAAGCAATAAACAACGTCGAATTTTTGTTAACCAAACTTTTCAAAATCAAGCTAATTGTTGATTTGTATGATTTCAAGTTCACCGTAATTATAATATGTAATCAACACAAAAGAAAAAATTGTCTGTAGTTTACCTGGCCGGGCCTAAACAGTAGCGTGCCAGCTGGGATGTGTTTACTTTCGATATGTTTACAAAGTTCAAAGAAAAGAGGCTTTTCGAAATTGCCAAAAACTCTATGGAGGCAATTAAATGTCTTATAATTCTAACACAGCAAAATATAAAGTCAGGTTTGTACACAAAGAACAAATTGGAAGCATATTTCATCCAGCACCATTACTGCGCTGGACTATAAAAAAATTAGAATTGGTTGTAAAACCTAGTTGCGATTTAAAATATGTTATTACTAAAACAGTAAATACAAGTGGTGCTCATTATTTTGTGTGTTGTCTTAATAACAACTGCTGTTGAAAAACAGCTGAAAAACAAGCTCCATCAAGCTTTATTGCAATTGTTTTGAAGCTCAACGACTAAGATTGTTTGGTTAAAAATGCATAATCATTTAAGACATTAGCTAAAAAAATTATGAAACGAAAAAACATTAAGTATTTGATCGCAAAACTTTAAAGCCGTTTCATTATCATTCGAAAAACTCTT
The DNA here is from genome assembly GCF_013076305.1 of Rhopilema esculentum. The sequence continues at coordinate 12,014,797 of NW_027020025.1, forward strand.
ATTTGAAGTAGGGTGGACAAGGAAGGGGAGGAGCTGATAAAGGGGTCGGGGTGAGAAACCGGTGCAATACCGAAAGAGAAATCGTGCTCGTTATTGATAACCAAGTTTGACTTATTCTGTAACCCTCAATAGAAGAATTCGATTTCATTGAGTAAAACAGTTAAATTTTATAAGCAAAGGTTGACACACAGAAAAGCTAATATCAATGTCATCAGAGTGCAGTGGTTTAAATTTATTAACGAGCCTTCCTATGTCTATTTTCCAACCTTTCGTCTGATATCGAGGCTCAGAGGTAATTGCTGATGATCCTTACATTGCTGTGTGCCCTTTTGCACGATGCAGCTGCAACAAATGGGGCTGCACCTATACTATCCTTACAGCTTAAAAAATGTTTGGGTACACGTTTTAAAGTTAATCATTGTCAAAAACTTTTCGCAAGGAAGGAAGGCAAAGACCACACTCTAAGAACCAACTGTTTAGCCCGATAAAGCTGTGTTTTATAGACCTTCTTCATTGAAGTTTTTCACTTTTTACGGAAATGGTGATCCAACGAAAAAAACTTACATCCCCCCTTAGGTTTTCAATCAAGTTTTGGAAAAATTAGAAAATCGATATTAAAAAAAGTGGGGTGTAAGTTTTCTTCGTTGGATCACCAGTTCCGTGAATAGTGAGAAACTATAATAAAGACATGTCCACCCCAATCTGCCCCGTGTCACCACCCCTGGTAATTACTTGCAAAGTTTTTTAAACACACTATACTTTAACTTTTTGCTGTCTTCGTACTACCCTGAAATACTTCACGCATGAAAAAGTAACTGCTGGATAAAGATTGCTGGTAACCGGTATAGGCAGAGTGCTTGATATTGTGAGGTCAGATGAAACTCGGAGTTCAAACTTAAATCAATCCTGTTTTACGCACTTGATTTTATTTGATCAGCATGAGATTAGGTTCGCAGCATGAAACTTTATTTTTACGTCCGTCTAGCCTGGTCTAGCTTTTTCTGTCAAAGCCTGATGATCTCAGGATAACATTCAAGTATTCAAATATTTAATATTGATAACCAATGTCGGCATAAAACCTATCATTTTAAGAACATCAACACTATCAAATATAATGAGAAATAGAAACAAATCAAATTTTCTTTGTTAATGTCAGTACCTTACACTGCGTAACATATACATGATCTCTGCAGGAAGATGAGGCTCAAAGCAAGGGGCCTGTTGATGTAAACAGGAAATACAATCTTTAGCTGATTATCTATGCCTTCAAAATAGTAAGGGAGTTACGTTTATGAATTGTTAGAAAAGTCATGAAAAAATAGAGTTATTTATCTTAAGCCTATAAACTAAAAATTTGTGATAGCAGACTCTGACAATTTGCGAATGTTAAAGTCCTTCGTATGACCTTAGCGGTGTATTGCTATAAAATACTGAGAAAAAATTACGTGCAAGAACATAAAGATGACTCTAAAATGGCTTTGGAAAAAGCAAACATTTGAATAAACTAAAGCTTTTCGTCTGTCACTCTTCAGAGTTTTAAACGTCAGAACATAGATCGAAAACTCTACGCTGAGAAATATTTCTGAAACTCTGACTCTGAAGATTGTCAGACGTTTTAAACTCTGAAGAGTGTCAGACGAAAAGCTTTAGTTCACTCAAATGTTTGCTTTTTCCAAAGCCAATTTCAAGTTTTTTTTATCACCAAAAGATTGTTTAAATATGACTCTATATAACTTTTTTGGTAGAAATGAAAATGAAAGGCTACAAAAAGTAATCTAAAAGAGTTGGTTTAAAGCAAATATACCTCAAAATCGTCAGCTTCTAGAGCAGACTGGGGTATGTCTTTCTGAAGTCTTCTCATCTCTGCTTGTGGTCTATGCAAAAATCTAAAACATAATTTTTTTACTTCAAAAATCAAAACTTATCATATATAATTAAAAGCAATGAAAAATAATAATATCACATTTGGAAATCAAATATTTCTAAAAGAAGAAATGCATTTTTAAATTGCCGAACTTTAGTACAATTTATAACTCCATTGTATCAAATTGAACAAAATTGAATTTGCAAAAAAATTTGCAGTATCATCAAAGTACCAATATCATAGCGATTTTAAAGCAAATTTAAAAAGAACAGGTCATCGCATTCAACTGAAGGTCCAGGCAAACCGAAACAAAATGCTGAACACTTTTGCTTACTTGGTTCCATATAATGCAAGTTTACTACAATTTACAAGTTAACTAGGTAGAGTTTAATTGCAACACCTAACAATGCCTCAATACCAACACTATACCTTTGTGCAAATGGTGGCAAAATAATGCGCCTTCGAAGACTTTTTTCTGATCTTCTTCTCCGCAGTTTTCCTTCATCGTCATCAAATAGAACTTCATCTTTGAATTCCCTGACCTGATTGAAGTATTCAATTTAAATGTGACAATTTTCAAAGATTTGTCATAACACAATATGAAATTAAACCATTTTGGTAGAATTACAGAGGAACCTTTCTTGTAACCATGAAAGATGTTTTAATTAGATCCAAGCAAGTCAATGTCATGATTAACAAGTACTCACTTTTCTGATAATTTTTCTGCCATAAAACATCACCTTGTCCCTTTTTCTGAACCGTGGCTTCGGAACAGGCTTCCCTGATTGACTGGTTGGCTCTAAAAACAAAAATGAAGAATCAAAGAGGCTATGAATTATCTTTGCATGTAGATACAAATGATGATCTAATGAAATTTTGAAAGATATATTAGATGAAGATGAGATGAGATTAGTGAGGTTCTTACTCAGTGATACCAACATATCCATCAAAATTAAAGGAGCAGCAGATGAAATGCCATTCTTAGCAAATGTGGGTACACCCCAAGGAGGCAGTCTCAGTCCAGTTCTATTCATAGTATACCCGGAAACAGCATTGAGAGAAATCAAAGGTCAACAACGACAAAATGGAATACAGTACCATCCATAGAAAGAAATAAAATATATCTAAAGAAAGATAAAGTAAATCTTGAGAAGAAAATCAAGATATATAGAGCATTAGTAAAATCAGTACTGCTCTACAACTGTGGAAAATGGGGAGTTTCATCAAATGTACAACAGAGATTGGGTGCATATCACCGGAGGCAGTTACGTAGAATTCTAGGAATAAGATATCCAACATGCATATCAAATGAGAAATTGTATGAAGTGATGGGAGAAAAACCAATATCATACACCATGAGGGAACAGAGATGGCAACTATTTGGTCATATCTTGAGAAGAGATAGAAATATACCAGAATTTAAAGCCATGGAACTGTACTTCAGAAGCAAAAAAGCCAAAGGATTCAGAGGAAAACCAAGAACAACTCTACCAAAGGTACTGAATGAAGATCTGAATGCCTATTACAATAAAGACCCCATTACAGCTGCCAATAAAGACCCCATTACTACTGTCACTGGGTAAAGCTCAACACCAAAAAAGATCTGGAAGAATTGAGAACACTGGCTGAAAGGATGGAAGAAGATAGAAAGGAATGGAAGAAGTTAACAAGAGCATAAATTTTGAAGACCAGAGAAGCAGCGGAACTCCAATAAACAACAAAAAACAACTAACAAAATTAATAATCTTTTTGATAAACATCTTTGTTTCTTTGTTCAACAGTTAACGCAAAATTCAAGCTCCAGTCAATTTCTTCAAGCACAAGGTTACTTTTTCCCTTCGATTATATCTGCTAGGCACTTCTGAAAAGATTTTATGCCAAATCCTGATCTGGGGTCAATTTTGATGATCCATAAAGAAGGACAATGTATTTAATCAATACTAGTTTTACTGATTTATTTTATCTTATAATTTGAAAGATTTTATCTTATTTTATCTTATGACCAATAAATATTCCTGAATCTCTGAAATCAAGGCAGAGGCACAAGAAAGAATATCCATATATCAACAACTTCAAAACACTTCCTTCCTGTTCTTAACAACTGAAGCATAAGATAGAATACTAGAAAGGGAATGATAGCTTTGCTTGACCAATTACGAAAAAAAGTTACTATTGTAACTGGCACATTTCAACCATTCTTATAGGTATTCAGTTATGAATGAATACTTTTATGTTGTGAACATAAATTGCAAGACAATGTAATATTAACAAAAATTATGGGTGACATGCTAAGTAACTGTGATCCTTTAATTAAAGTTGTAAAAATTATCTAAAATTCATGCAATAGAGATACACTACTTCAATTTCTCTTCTTAACCATTTGTTTCTGGGTAAATTTTAATGATTTAGCAAGGAATACCTTTGCCTCTATTCTTTCTGGTGAAAAAGAGACATCCAATTACCACTATAAGAGCAGTTACAGCAGCTGAAGCTATCAACTGTAAAAAAGAAGTAAAGTATGCATTTTCTGCTTATATGTGAGTTTCATATCATAAACTGCTAAGTAAGAAAAATATATCAAGAACTTTAGAAGAAAAACATATTATATATAACTGGATCGTTATAAGTAATTTCAGCATTGTTTATTTATAATGATGCTCAATTAAATGGAAAACAAAGACTTATCCGAAAAAACAAACAAATACTAAATGAATTATCTCAGAGCTTAGACACACTAGCACTTGAAACATGATTTAATCTTGACAAACTTAATCTTAACCTTGACAAACAGGACTTAACCTTAACATGACTTAGTCAGTTTTAATTAGCTTCAATATAGCTAGTATTGTGTGCTACCAACTTAAAAGAAAGTGAAAAAATGTACCCAATTGTCTTCTAATAAAAAGTGTAAAAGTGTTATATAAGCAGTCTAGTGCCATTAGCAAGATTTGGTCATGGTAAATTTTTCAACTTTTGCCTAATTCCTCAAAGGTTTCGTTGGCCTACCTTGAAGCAGGAAGAACCAATGTGTTTGTTCTTTTCTGCTTTCTTTGGTTATTACTATTGTTATGTTTGGTTAGATTCACTATGTGATAACAGGGGCGGCGTGGGGTGGTATTAAAGGTATTAGTCTAATACCATTTTATTTTCAAAGGAAGGCGACTTTGGGTCTCTGAGATTGCAGGAAATTTATTTTGCCTTTTGTACGCTGCCACTTTTTCACAACAATTTTATCGATGCGACCAGCTCTATTCATATAGCCAAGCTATATTTGCTTTTCTGTTCGTTGAATGAAAGCTTTCCTAATCCTCATTGAAATCATTGAAAAGTGTAATCAATGCCGTAATCAGCAGCCCTGGCCATGGTATTAGCCTCCAAAAACTAATACACTGCCCCGAAATTTCTTTTGTGTGTTGTGGTCTGCATGACGTGAATTTCTCTTGTTGAGCCATGGTAGAAGAATGGGTGAACAGCAGTAAGGTATTAGTTTTTCATTTCTAATACTACGAGGGCCACTGTCAGTGGAAGGGACGGTGGAAAGAGCCCCAGCTCTATTCTAAGGCCTCAGCTTATAGAAAAAATATTTCTGGAAATTAACTTTATGAATTTACAAAATGTAGCTGTACTTTGCTAGCAATGCCTTTGGATGGATAATTTGATTGACAAAATTTAGACACTGAATATAAAGAGCAACAGTCATGAAATAATTTGTTTAAGCTAAAGGCAGTTGTAAAAGTTGTTTTGTATGAACTGTATGTTTTGTAAAACTTTGATTCTATATGATTGTAGAGTCACAGGCAACATTCTCACATTATTTCTCTCGGTTTCTCAAATCAAATGATACATCTTACGTTTTTTTGCTGCATTTCTCTAAAGTAAATCGCTCGCTTTATCGTAATAGAATCTCATTCGCGGGCCAAAAGCCTCATGGTATTAGAATTAATGGGCTAATACCTTGGGGCTCCATTACTGGGCAGCAAACCGCTGTATCAAAACACGATTTCGCTCGAGTAATTTGCCGCAGCCATAATTCATTTGTATTTCGTAGGACCGATCCTTCACCCAAAACTAGTAGGATGAACTACATTACCACAGGTTCATCAGTGTCTGGGGGGAGACAACGGGGGCCAGTGCCTTCAAATAATTTGGTAAGATATGGTATTGCCAAAAGCTATTTTAAACCATCATATCGAAAAGGTCATTTTGCCCACCTTCTTAAATAAGAACATATAAGCTCCACCCCTGTTAAATAGTTTCAGGATCTAGGGAGGGGAACTTCTTATGTCTTAATTTCGGAGGCTAATACCAATATTTTTCTACTCCCAGCCGCCCCTGTGTGATAATTGTTTGAATGAGTCTAATTCTACTTTTTGATCAAAAATTGAACATCAACAGAAGTAGCTTTATATACTGTCTCAGTAGATACTGTCTCTGTATTCCATTTTTGTAAGAGGAACCAACCTAAAATCATTACACACTTAATAGCATAATATTTTATGTTATAATTGGAAACCACTTTGTATGTCTTACAGAGAAGCACCAATAAGAAAGGTTTGTTTCAATATGCTTATACATAAGGGGAAGGGGGGTTAAGCTAAACAAACCAGAAAGGCGTTCAGTTGAGGGGGGAGTGCCTAAATTGGACCTTAAAACAGGCATGGAGAGCCATTTGATGAGCACCTGAAAATGTAAAACAATGTTGCCACAAAGCAAATATTGGTTGAAAATAATGCTGATCAAACTCAGACTATCTCCTGAAATGACCACAATATTACAAGAACAAATTCTCACATGAAAGTTTTGCTTTCAATGCATTAAAAATACAAACAATTAAAAACAACTTGAGTTGAATCATTTAAAAATGCAGCAATATTGAAAATTTATGTGTATGTGTTGTATATGTGTTGATTTGGCTTGAGACCTGTTCACTGTAGCACCTAGAGCACCTTCATTTTGGTTAGAGCAAGGCCTGATCAAGAGAGCAGTGGCAATAAATAGATTTACCATACACTAATATATCATGTGACTGATGTTTAATGCAACCTTTTTTATTATTTATAGAAATTTATGCGTATAAATTCAGTCTCAAAGTTTGATTAGACTCACTGTTAATTCACATGAAGTTTGTCTGTCCCACTGACAGACCCTATTCAGCATATTACAAACTGCAGGAATAAAAATTTTTCAAAGAAGGATATCTTACATAGAAGAATCAGGTTTGCTTTGTTCTTTTCAGGGGCCACTTCATGGCAGGTTTTACTCCATCCAGGGCCTCAATATTGTATGAAACTGAAACTGGATGGCTTGCTAAGCAAAAATTACTTACTACCAAAAGACTAAAAGTCAGCAATTTTCAGAATTCCAAGACTTGGAAACCAATGGTAAAGAGACTTTTTCTTTACAATATTAATACCCTCAGTCATTTATTTGATGTCAATGTTGAAAATGAAATATTCCTTTGTGAAAAACTGCAGATCTTTGGCCCATCAATTACTGGGCATGTATTGTCACTTTTTGAAACCTCTTTTATACACAGTAAATAAACAATAAATTTTATACATAACCCCTTTAGTCTAACATACCGTACATAACATGTACTAAATTCAGTGATGATACCATATCAATAATTTTAGCAATTCCCTTTGCTAAAATCGTCAATTCTAAAAGACTGAACACTCCAAGAACAGGCTGAAAACCCCAAAAACACCCCAAGAACACCCTAAGAATAAGCTATTAAGTGGCAGAACACCCTTAAAACATATCAGATTTGGCATATCATTCGAAAAATAATTTGGTAAATCAATCAAAATTCATTTTGGGGCGGGAAAGGGTCTGATAAGTCTAATGCTGTTGGTGTTGTTACAACCAACACAATTCTACATCTTTGAGTACGATCTACCTTTAAAACCAACTAGAACAGCTGCTAAGCAACTAAGAGAAACTCACCGTTATTTATGGCATCTTAAATTAGTTGAATAGGATAAATACATTCTTTGCCAGCGAACGACTTGAGGGCTCACTAAAACCTCAGCAGTCAGAAATCACAACATAAAATTAATATTTGTAAAACACAAAGTTGCAGCATCAGATAATAGCATGTTCGCTTTAGTATAATGACAAGTTTCAAAGTCATCCTTGGTGGCATGGCATTATTGGTTACCGAAATTGGCTTTGAAAAAAGCAAACATTTAGTAAACTAAAGGTTTTTGTCTGACACCCTTCAGAGTTTAAAACGTCAGAACATCAATCTATGTTCTGACGTTTTAAACTCTGAAGAGTGTCAGATGAAAAGCTTTAGTTTACTAAAGGTTTGCTTTTATCAAAGCCATTTTCAAGTTTTGTACGACCAAAAGATTGTTACTGAAATTATTTTTCTGACAGAATTAGCAGGGTTTCAAACTGTCAACTTCTACCTACGCTTATTTCAAAACTTGACATTACAGCGACGGTACGCCCAAGCAGCTCCACCAGATTCTCCATTTGGAACACTTATATTACAGCAATATTAACATTTTGCATTCACCATGTTTATTACCAAATTGTAGTAAACATTGCAGCGTCAAATATGAGGCATCGTTTTGCATTGAGCTAGCCTCGTACTGACGCTGTCTCGTTTCAGCCTTTTATCCAATTTTATTTTATTTTCGACTTTAGGTTGTTGAATCTGAAAAAACCAGAAATGATGAACGACATAGGCGTAAACTCGGGGGGGGGGGGGCTCTGGGGCTTCAGCCCCTCCTGACGAAAGCCGAGGCTGAGCCCCCCCTGGAAAATGAGGAAGTGCTTTACCAATTTTTAGATTAGTTTGTTATATTATTGGTTTGACGCATAAGATTTGTTGCATTAGATAATTGCGTTAATGAAAAATGCAAGGAAAATCACCTTTAAGCCCTTAGCTAATCCACTTTCTATCCTGTGACATCAGCAGCTGCCATAAGGAATGGTCATAAATTTTTTGAGCTCCCCCCCCTGAAAAAAAAATCTACGCCTATGATGAACTACATATGCAAAAAACAAACTCAGAGCCATGGAGTACAACAATCAGGAGTAGACGGTTAGATTGGCTGGGCCACCTTATGTGCCTAAAAAATGATACTCAAGCAAAGATAGCTTTTGATGAAATGAAAGCCTGAGAAGGACAAAAAAGAAAATCGGAAGAAACTACGTGGATTAAATTGATCGGAGAAGGCTTCTCACTGATCAACATACAACTAAACATTGAGGTAAATCCTGCTAAAAACATTAAAAGTCCTGCAAGAGATAACAGGAAACAGAGAGAACTAGAGACGAATTGTTAAAGACATAATGGCGGAAAACCGCTGACTATGTATTTTAGTAGTTAGTAGTTTGTTAAATCATACATAGGTTAATAGAAAATCATTTTCTATTGACAATGGTTTAATGGAGTTGAATGAGAGAGAAAGAATCAAGAAGAATACGAACACTAATAAAGACTGGCTTCTTTTTTTCGTTTTTTACAATAACGGAACGATTTACTTTGAAATGATTACAATCTTAAAATGAAACTGTCAAATCCATAGAGATATTATCCTATCTCTCTGATCAAAGTACATTGATTTTGGTTACAAATTGTTTTGTTGCTAAACTTGGAACGAATGACTAAATGGTAGCTTTCTGCCAACCTTACACTCATTTTTTATAACATTCAAAAAAGTGAAGAAACAATTTGAAAAAGCCTAGAACTCCAAAACTAGGAGGTCCAAACAGCCATAGATTCAGTGTGTCGTGGGTACCCTGCGAATTTGGAAGGGGGATCCGACTTAAGTGAGTAGAATGGTTCTGGGCAGGCTTGGAATTGACACCGACAGAACAGATTCACCAAGATAATATAAGGCATATTTATAGCTATTATACCTGTTACCTTCAAGGAGTTGTAAAGGGGGGGGGGGGGGGGGGGGGGGGGGTCAGGTTTACGAGCTGCGGGAAAATTGTAGAATTTCACATGTCACGTTGAAAAATATATGGCAGAATATAAGGAATGATATATTATCCTTTCACATTTCATGAGAAAAAAATACGACGTTTCAGAAAATACCCTTTACCACCCTCATTCAAACACAGTTCTCGTTAGCACCGTTGCTCAACTTTAAAAAAATATGCAATTCCAACAAACTGCATTTATTTGGAATGGGAGGATCTCATTCGCTGCATTCAAAAGTTGAGAGAAGGCATGAAGGCAAAGAAAAAACATCTTTTAGCAAACGTTTGCGTACCTAAAATTCAAAGCCTATATGCGAGAAGGGTCTACTTAGAATGCTTAGAGAAATAATCACATCGAGCGATCATCTTAAGTAAAAATCAATTCAAAATCTTCATCGAAAGAAGGTGATCAGCAGAAAAACTATATCTAGACTAGATGGAATACATTATCCTCACAGCAAGTTCCTAAATCGAAACAGTTGTACGTAATATTGCAACTAAAAACGTATTTAGATGCGAAAACCAGGACAGATTAATAAAACATATGCAAATTGATTACCATTTTGCTGAGCAAGAGCTCCTAGAAAATGGGAAGAGAAATTTAGAATGATAAAAAATACAAAATAAATTCTACATAATGTTTCCAATAACCGACCATAAATGACTCCAGCACCTTTCACTTCACAATAACAAGGTTTTGAATCTGCGGGATTTTACTCGAATGATTTGAAAATCTTCAGGAGAACTTTCTATAATGCATATAAAAAATCAATAGCCAATGCCCCTTCAATTTGATTCGCCACAAAAATTTGCAGAAATAACGTCTATTACTATTTAGTACTTCGCAAAAACAGCTAGATATTACAACGTTCAACTATGTACACCTTCTTTTATTAAATACAATTCATAACATAATATACTCAAAAATCTTGTGAAAACGATATATAAAGAAAAACTGTTAACTTATTCCTGTAAAGCTTCAAATGTCAATGATAATTGTAGATCTTAAACGGGTTACCAAAATTAGCCTATAAACAGTAACCAAGACTGTTACATGTGATACTGTCAAAACATATAATTTCACGTCGTAAGGCCTCTCAAATTAAAGTTCAGGTGGATTCTGAATATGGGAGGTCTAGGCAAGGGCCACCGAGCATATTACAGATTGAGGGGGCTAAAACGTTTTTTGGAGATTTGGGCTTAATATGATAAAAACAAATGCAGGACAATTTTTGTATGGTTATTGTATATTTTGGAAATTTGTGGGGGGAGGGAACAAAGCCCCCGTAGCCCCCACTTCCGCAGTCCCTGGGTCTAGGTTCTTGAAGCTGAAGGAGGGACCGTCGGGGCTGAAACATTATTACGGGGGGCAAGTCAATCTGTCAGGAAATTTCAGTCTAGCTGTCATAAATTTTCAATGGGAGACAGAAAAGCCGCCTCATTTAAAAGGTTAAACACGTCGGCATAGAAACTTTATGAAAATCTAAATCTCCAATGAACAGAGTAACATGATATCATACATCCTTACATAGAAACTGCATACTGCATGAAATTCGCACAAAATAGAAAATAATTACACCACTTCGGCAAGATACATACTACGAATAAAAAAATCAGAAAAAAAATATTTTCAATTGCATTGTGATTGCATATGACTGGGATTCTGAATTTGTAATATGATAGTTGGGAAATGTAACAATAAACTTGACAGGTGACTTAGCCTCAAACGGGTTTCAGGTTTAACGTAAAAAGGAACGGGCTTTCCACTAATCCTTTGTAATTAAATTTATGGGGGGCATTATCAGACCAACGCTAGGAAGTTTCTATTAGCGCAGTTGACTTTTAGGCAGAAAATAACGTCTGTTCGGGAGGGGGGTATAATTCAGCATACCCTGTTTCTAAGGGTTTCGAGCTTTGTTCAAAAATATTCTATTATCTTAAGCAAAGGCGGGGCAACTACCCCTTAGATAAAACGTCAAAAGGCCTCGGAAATAATATCAGTTACAAATGCCAATCATAGATCTTGTAAACTACCTGGATGTTAAATGAATGGAATCCGACGATCTGTGTAAATATGGTTTAGTAATATATGGTTCAGAGTAATTCAGGATAATATACAACTTAATCTCTCTGGAAAGAGCGCTACAAATCATATAAATCCTTCGATGGAAAAACCTAGGTTGTTTCCAAAAGGGCTTTTCATTGTTGTGAATATGCAGGAGAGCTTCACAGCCGACGAACTTTGCCTTTTGAAATCCAACGTCAATGATTTATCTGTTTCGAATTTCATATATTTTCAGGACCTATACAGCACTAGATCAACAATGCTACAATTGCACCACGTTTGGCCGCAGAGTTCTATTAGATAAGCCTTTCTTTCGGTGGAATAGGTGGCATGGAAGCCATCTCAACCTGTCCCTTTTCTTGTCTACTCGGACTGTAGGTGCCCTGCATTCCACGCTCTTTGTTACAGTACTTGAAGGCAATAACAGCAATAATGATAATAACAACTAAGATGGCGATGCCAATGCCGACCCACATTCCAATTTCTTTACTTTTATTACTGCTACTAACTGCTTTGTCACAACGATCACCAGTATAAGCAGACGTGCAAGTACATGTATAAGTATTTAAGCCATCATTACAGCTCCCTCCGTTTTGGCATGGATTCGACGCGCATTCATCAATATTCAAAGAACAATTTTTACCAGCATATCCACTCGTACATCTGCAATTGTAATCACCAGTTAACGGTTCACATGTTCCGTTAACACAAGGGTTTGGCGTGCACAAATTCACAAGAGTGAAACACCGATATCCCGCGTAACCGGAAGCACAATTACAGCGGAACATATCATTTCCAGACATACTAAACACCCGCGGCTGCGCAGAAGTCAGATTTACACAAGTAGAGCTTGGATGACACAGATCAGATTTAAAGCCACAATCGACATTATGGGTACTATTGCATTTCTCTCCTGTATAATAAGGAGGACATACACATCTATAGCTGTTGAAAGTGTCAAGGCACTGGCCACTACCACAGGGTTTATGAATACAGGGATTCGAACTATGACAACCGTCAATCAAACCAACGTTCACAGAAGTGTTCATACTTATCAGTTCATTTCCAATCATAAATTTCGCAAAGCAGCCAATGAAAACGGTGTTATTAAATTTAGAAGTTAGAGAAGGTGTTGCGATGCTTCCAATTGTAATGCCGCTTGTGTCCAATAAAGTCTTGAAATTTTCACCAAAGACATTACCACTTTTAGTAGCATCCAGAGTGTAGTTGATAGCTATGGTCGTCGAGATTGCCGTATTGAATTCAATGTGATACCAAGCCCCATCATTCACTTTGCGTGCTACAACAGATTGATAACAGCATAGTATAACAGTTAATGTACATTATGATTTGCGAACTAAAAATAATCTTTGCATTCCAAAAGCCAGGACAACTTCTTATGGTATAGAAACTGTGAGACATTTAGGTCAAAAACTGTGGCAAACACTACCTCACAGTATAAGAGAGTCCCAATCATTGACAACATTTAAAAAAGAATTAAAAGCACACCCTATAGAATGCGACTGTAGATTGTGTAAAATATTTATTGCTGGATTAGGTTTTATTTAGAACATTATACCATAAACATTTTTAATATTCTAACGTTGCATAAACATTTAAGCGCTATACCATATCAGTCGTTGCATAAATATTTTTAATATTGTATCATATATTTATTTATTTAATACTTATTCTTTATAGATAGTTGGCCTTAATTAGCTTTTTTATATATCAGACGTTCATTTAGTACGCCAACTTTAAAAAAATTATTATTCATATATTATAGTTATCCATGAAATACTGTTAAGCTTATCCAATGAAATATCTAATAGTCTAGATGCCTTCATCGAGTTTCGTACCAATAGAATACCTCTTGATGATCAATATGCTAGCTGTTAATGGAGACAAAATCAACCCTAAAATTTCTATACCAATGCTAAAACAACTTAGTAAAGTTAAATATTTTTTGAACAAAAAGTGATGCAGATTCTATATATGGAGCAAAGGTGGTGTATTCCAGTTGAAGTTGACTCAAACAACTACTATCTTTCGCAAGCCCTTTCCCTTGTAAATACAAATGCCGAAGCGTTTATGGAATTCTTTTTTACAGATATGAATATTAACTACTCCTCTGTTGTTCCACGGGTTAAATTAAGGATGCCAACATTCTAACATCTATAAAACTGCAAAAAAGGATATTGTTTCCCACAAAGCTTTGAAAATTGCTTGATATTTCTCGTAGATGGCAAAAACAAATATTGTTTCCCAAAAACTTGGTATATGCAATATCATAAAGACAAATCATTGACTGAGCGTCTAAACTGCTGCTATCCTAATACTGAATAACTACAAATTCAGAGCCTTTCAGCTCCAAGACGAAGTAACTCGATTTTTAAACATCATGTTAAAATATTAATCTGACAAAACCTGATACAAAATGAGATGTCTACTCACCCCCTGTAATTCTGCTTTCAGTTGACATTGACCAATTCCGATATACAAGCTCAACCCTGCCTTCATTTAGGCCAATCGCAACATAATGGCTATTATTGCTGTAGGACCCCATTATTATGGCGGTGGAACTACGAGTTCGTAGAGAGAAAGATAAAGTCGATGCATTAGCCACTTTTAAACTGTTAAAGGCTGCTCGACTGGTGCTGCCATTGAAGGTTCTTGGAATGACACCTGAATTGGAAAAATTCCGTTTATCAGCTTCCTTCCTTAAAGCACGCAGTGTAGACAAATCCACTCTACGACACACCTTAAGCAAGGTGGTTAGTTTCAATCATTAGTGAGGTAGAGTCACTATCAAAAATTAAAAGTTTTATAAGCAAAGCAGCTAGGTTACTAAATGAATCTTGGGGTATTAATTTGCTGTACATTAAAGGGACAAAAGGCCAGCGTCGATGCAAAAAAAATTAAAACAAAATTAGTTGTGCATGAGAATGTAGTTGTGGACGTTTTATGCGAAAATCTTACTATTTGTGCATCTGGTGTAAAAAGTTGTTGGTCTTTATCTTTGGTCGAAAACAGTGAAAAGAAATATCGTCAATCGAACTGTTAGGGGGCTCAATATTTAAAGCTTGGATACTTAGTTGTTTGAGTCACCGATCAGAAACCCGAGCACATGACTTTTGAGGTTGCCCAATCAGTGCCGCTTGCCTATAGAGAATGTTACCAACGGAGTCCTAGGGTGAAAATGAACCGCGGTTTTTCGTGCTTATGTAGATAGATTCCAAAACTGCTAGATGGAACGACGATCGGGCTTTACCAATAATCCGAAACATTTCGCCATTATAGTTTTTTGCACAATCTGGGTTTTCCAGTAAATGCTGCCTGATAGCAGAATCACAGGTTTTAGATTAACTTTAAGATTTGCAAGACCGGGGTGGCTGATCTCTTTATATGAAACTATGTTGGTAATTCATAACTTGAGAATGGATTGCTTGTTGCTATGTTTTTGTGTTACCAATACCAGGTTCAAGGTAACCAATAGCTGGATTGGCATAAAACTACATAAGTACATTTCACAAAAGTTATATTATATTTTGATATTTATTTGCCATCTTTCTTGATATGTTTCTGTTGCATAGGCAGAAGTAGAGAAAACTTGTAAAATCATTTGAAAAAATTTATTGTTCTTAGCGAGAATTAAATCTATACCATAAAATGATACGTCCCCAAATTGAAGTTTTTATGTCACCAAATCAATATCCCATTTTAATTTAAAATCTGTTACATAAAAAAGGCAGAATTTCTTAAAAAGTTGATCTTTATACTTACACGTTACATTTCTTGAAGATAGATCAAAACACATCGAATCCTTCGGGCATGGATTTCTAACCGAGCAACCGGAAAGAGAGCAGGTGTCACCAGAATAACCCTTTGGACACGTACAACTATATGCATTCCAGTGATCAGTGCAGTTGCCACCATTATTGCATGGGTTGTTACCACACACATCTGTCCCATTGCAGCCTGCCTGAGCATTACTACTGCTAACATTGTGTGTTGAGCCGCCACCACTAACCGGACTGGCTGTCAGCGTTGCTCCGTTCAGTGATATAGCTTGCAAGCACCCGCTATACTGGGTACTTGTTTCTAATGCACTTGCGAAGAACGTTGCATTATCCACCCCTCCGACGTAAAAATATCGAGCTGGCATGTCAGTGGCTATTCCTGGTGAATGTATTACTGTATTATCCACGGTTATATTTTGCTTGTTGACACTAATATCATGCCAAACGCCATCATTGACTAACCGGTTTGTATTTTGCGATTTCGATTCACTTTGATGAGCGAATTTGAAAAACAAGGCACCATTTATCATTTGCAGTGTTAGATAGGATTGAACACTCCCCGTACGCGAACTTGGACTGTTACTTGATAAGAGAAATAGTATACCATTTGATGCCCTAGTACGTAATGACAGGGAAATTTTGGATTCGGAATTGAAGGTAGTATTAACGACAGACAGGACGAAACTAGTCTGGTTTCCTCCAGGGCTGGACACAGATCTACGTCTACGACTTGTGTTTGTTGATGACGTAGGCGGCGGGATGGGTTTTATGACAGGAACTGCACCAAATGTAAAAGCATCGTACACTGGGGAGAAAGATGACAAACAATATCAACAAATACTTACTGCAATGACTGATCTGAATTGACGATGTTTTATTTTGTTCGAAATAGGTATATGGTAGCTAGATGAAATATCAAGAAAGGTCTTAATAGTGGCAGGAAAAAAATACACACAAAAATACATACAAGTTTGCCAGTGTCTTAGTGAAGATATAAATTTTAGTATAATGTCATAAGGCATGACATCTAGAGGTTCAAGCCAAAAACGTGAATCTCCATTACAAGCATTTTTTTAATGTACACGGTTACAAATTCTTCATTAAAAGCATGAACAGGGGGTGTAACCAAGAAGACGAAAGGTGGTTAGCCAAGGTCAAGCCAACCTTCCCTTGTTGGCGAAACACTCTTGACAAAACCCCTGGGCTTAACGTTTCTCTTAGCAACCCAGGCAAATGAGATAAATTACCTTTCTCGCAATTAGATCCAAAAAAGCGACGATTACACTTGCAGGTGTATTTATTCCATTGGTCTGAGCATGCTCCACCATTCACACAGGGCGACTTTTGGCAAAATTTCTTCCATGTACAAGTGCCAATCTTTCCCCCGCTCAGCTGACCGTCCTGTCCAGGTACCATGTCTTTCCCGTCAGTTTTCAAATCACGGATACAGCCAACATAGCTAGGAAATGATCCACTGATTTTTGATGATGAAGTATTCGCTTTGCCAAAATGCAATTGGATAATATTTGCGATCCCTGAGGCATGACGAAAATGTTTGCCATCGATGGAAAAATTCATAGATTTCTGGTCTAACAACACAGTTATACTATGCCATGCGCCATCACTAACAGTGCTGATGATGTAAGCAGTGCTTGATCCAGTTTCAGTTGCCACAACTACACCCTCGCTACTTAATCCTAGATATAAGCTTCCACTTGCTGATAAGAACTGTACAAGCAAACCTTTATTGAGCGTAGTCCTAAATGCAAAATCAATCTTTCTAACATTGCTAGTCAATGTCCAGTTTGCATTGCCATCAAATTCTACTGTGGTATTCACTGAGCAGTTTTTACCAGTAAAACCAACAGGGCAAGTACAGTTATAGTTAGTACCGATTTGGTGGCACACACCACCATTTATACAGGGGTCTTTGACAACACATTGGTTGACTGCATTCTCGCATCTCATACCTGTGTACTTTGCTTTACAATTGCAGCTATAACTATTAACCAGATCCACACATGTAGCATTGTTCTGGCATGGACTTGAAGCACATTCGTCAATATTTATAGAACAGTTTTTTCCTTGAATAAAAGGTGGCAAAAACTTTCACACAAGGGTAAAAATTACATTACATACACTACAATAACATGTTATTTTTGCATTTGCTTTGTGTGTCAAAGCCTTTGGATTTGTGTGTCAAAGCTATACATTACATTGAAAGCCTTTGGATCACAGCATTTACAGTATATTAATCCTTGTGATTGAATCCTAATAGTGTTGCATTTTCCTTTGCATTAAGGGTAGTACCAAATTAATTGTGCAATTAATCTTAAAGAGATGTAAAAAAGGCTCAGAGCAGCTCCTTTTCAGGACAACGAAAGCATTGGAAAGTATAGCCAAACCATCTTTGCCAAAGCCATCTGTAGGTATGTTGTTTGATGTTAATGCATCCCAATTTGGATTGTTAGTTTAAACACCTACACTTAATCTAACAAAAATTTTATTTAAATGCATCTAATATTGATAAAGGTGGAAAATCATTCAAAAACCACTACAGTAGGCACAATCAAGGGATTTACAATGCTGCAGACAGGAAAAGATTTCATGAATATAGAAGGAATCCACTCATTTCATAATATGTCAAGGCAAAGCAGATCATATGTTATCTGTCTGGAGAAAAAGAAGAAAAGAAGAGGTAGAAAAAGAAACACAGGAACTGGAACAAAAATAAAGAACTAAAGAAAAAAAGCTGAGAAAAAAGATACAGAGTAAGAAGAAAAAGAGGAAGATGAAACAGAAGAAAAAAAGGAGATGAAACAGACAAAAAAAGATGAAACAGAAGAAAAGAGGAAGAAGAACAAGAAGAAGAAGAAGCAGACATTCTGGTTTACAAAGGCAGAATTAAAGTTTAATGGTTGCTCTCAATAATATCTCTACACTACACTTTTTAAAACAACTTATAGTATTCACATGAAAAAATTGTATTATAATATTAACCAAAAGAGAGTTAATTAGAAAAGCCAACTACTAAGAAACTGAAGTATTTTCTGTTACATCATAACACCTGGTTGATAAAAAGGTTTACAGGGTTAAAATAAGATACAGTTCACTCCATACAGCCTGTGATATAATGTGAAGACTTACCTGTGTATCCAGGCTGGCATGTGCAGTTATAGGCATTAACAAGGTCTGTGCATGTTGCATTGTTTTGGCAAGGATTAGGCTGACATTCATTTACATTAGTAGCACAATTGACTCCCATAAAGCCTGGCTTGCATAAGCAAATGTACCCATGCCTGAAAAAAAGTTTAAAAAAGTAAATGAAGAAGCTACAAAATGCTTTATGATAAATGTTTACTGTTAAGATTACACAGCACAAAGCCTAAACAAAAATAACATCAATGAAGTATAAATATAGTTTGAAAAGAATGGGGTTATCAAGTATTTCCTACTTCAAACAATGTTGCCCAAGTAAAGTGGCTGACAAATGGGAGATCTGAAGACACTTCACAAAAAGTTCTTCCAAAAGATGAAATGAAAACACAGTATGGAGTTGCTTGTGAACTTTTGATGGGGTAAAGGGGAAAGACCACCTTAGAGTTCATAGATAGCACCATGACTCAAGAGACATAAAAGCTGCAAGAAATACAATGGTAGCCTACATGATCAAGATTTTTAAATTCTTCTGTAGCTCAAACAAGGTCCATTGTTAATCAAGGTATTTCTCCCTATTCTAAAGAGGTTTCATGACCAAATAAATGGGAAAACATCAGCCTCTGTCCATCATCATTTTTTTGCTATGTTGCTCCACCTGAGCCATTTCAACTACCTATCAAACAACTGAATTCCATGATGGCATCATGAACTCTGAAATGATCTATGAAGAAAGCCTCAAAAAAACAACACAATCCTCCAGAAAATTACAAAATGCCTTTTTTATAGCTTCCAGACAATTTTTTTACTTCCAACAGTTTCCACCTTCCAACTTAATGCTTCTTTTCTTTATCAGAGCCACAACAGATTCCTAGAATGGTTTCTGTAAATAACTTCCTATCAAGGAAATAATAACAACAAAAGGTGTGAAAATGACTAATTAAACTACCTACATGACCAAGAATAGGAAGAGACAATGGAATTTGATATAAAGGTAATTATCAGTTACTTTAACCATATAATAATAATCAGTCGATGGAACAACACCATATAAACACATTTATGAACCCCTTTGATTTACAGGCAAAGATTATCCAGATTTTCATTGGGATTCGCTTTGG
The DNA here is from genome assembly GCF_013076305.1 of Rhopilema esculentum. The sequence goes on from NW_027020025.1 coordinate 12,034,744, forward strand.
TAACTGGTATATGTAGCACATTTTTGATGGCCTTTTTTATAAATGTGTCTCTGGATATGAGAGCCAAGCTAAACTTAGTCATTTTTACCCTGCAAATAAAATGTCACTTAATTAAATTCTGCCATGATTTTTCAGAAATCTAGGTTCTTTGTCAATTTTTTTGTACCGATGTCAGAAAACATAAAAAAATTTTTGCAAAATTTTCTCGAAAAAAATTCGTCAGAAAAAGTATCTTGGAGACCCATAATAATAATCTTTCATTGTGTAACTGAAACTCTATGACCCATGACAGACTGCGGTCTCGCAAAGCAGAAACACGGAGGCGCAGTGGAAGCAAAGGTCATTCCCGTGGTTTGACATTTCTGTGATTCAAAAAAGAAACGCAAATCAAACAAACCGCATAAATCGAGACAACGACCTGCTAAACATTCCACTGATTTCAATAAAATATGAATCATCAAACTTCCCTGCTATTTGAAACCTGCTAAATATATTGTTTTCAACAGAAACACGTTACGTCATCACTGTTTCATAATACTTCCCTGTTGAAAACAACCGGTTGAGGGCCTAAAAACTGACGTCAAAAGCACTGATGATTTCCCGATGTAGAAACCGCCTGCATGCTTCGTTAAGAACCAATTCAAAATCTGTGGTGCGAATTATCCACTCTTTCATCGTAATTAGAAAACCAACCACACAACGTACGAGAGAGGAAAGTTCTGGGATCTCTAATCAACCGTAAAATAGGCCACGTATAAAACCACCTCATACTCTGCATCGTTTGAGTTGTTTACCAAAGTAGGTGTATGACTCAAAATGTGAGGTTGGAAGGAGCAAGCAAAAATGCTTAAAATCACTAAAATGTAGACAATTTTCAAGCCAAATTTCAAGCATCTATAAAAAACATCACAACCTGAAACTCTCCAAGATTAAACTGCGGTAATTCACGATAACAAGGTTCCAAGCTGTTAGAGTTGACAGAAACATCTGGCTGAGATAAGACATAAACCAAGTCCCGTTATAAGAACGATTTGTTTGCCTCCTGTTAGTATTACCGCGTTTCCGTAGGCCACCATAAATAGCGAAGCACAAGTCAAGTTAAAAGTCATTATCTATTTCTTTTAATAACGGGATTGACCGAATTGGATCCAAAATAGAATCAATACCTACCAAACTAGAAGCTGCAATGTAAGAATCTTTAAACCTTTGACTGGGTATTTCCGTGCGTTGCTTTTTGATGATAACATGGCCTTCATCTTGTGCTATCTTTCAACCCGCTTCTTCTCGTTAATGATTAAAACTGATTCTGATGTTACCTAATCAACTCATTATTCCAATTCTCCGTCAGCAACAGCACCAGTTTCAATAAACCCCGGAATTTGTGTTACTGAGAGGTCACTTTCAACAAACGAAAAAACGTATTTCATACAATCTTTCGTTTTCGTTATATCCGCTTCCATAAACCATTCTCAAGAACCAACTCTCGTGTTCAAAATCCGTTCTAAGCTCCTGACAACCGTGTAGCATGTAAGCGGTCGTGACAGAAATCAACAGAATTTGCGAAACCGTCACTCCTCCAATACTACACTGACTGAATGTCAAATATTAGCCCGGTTGGAATCCCCTCCTCTTTTGTTGTTTAGTAGTACCCAACGACTAAATTCCTAGAATTTTTTCTCAGCGTTTGAAACAAAAGAAAACAATAAAAGAAACTCTGGACTGCCATGACCAGCTCCGCAATCCTGTCCTCTTTTGGACCGATAGAAGGCTATCCTTATACCAACCTTTGAATGATTACATTAAGGGACAAAAAGTACTGTCGAAAGGTAATTAAATAAGTGATTAAAATAATTGTATTACTTTACCTCAGAAAGAAGCTGTAATGGGTTAAAAATAGTGATCAGGACACTCTTTAGGGTGTACATTCTTTTTTTATAAGAACCAGTAATTTTAAGTTCAGGCTGATTATTCTTAATTTTTTCGAAAATCTGAGGCTGGATTGTTCTTAATTTGTTCTTAAATTAAGAGGGTGTAAGCAGAGCTATTGCTAGCTTTTTCGCTCTAAAGAGGTGTGCAGGCCTCATTTGCCAACAAAGTGAGTGAAACAGCCTTAATTTGCTGAAAAATTTGAATATTCACCGAAAAAGCACCCACACATCGCTAAAAATCCTCGATTTTGAGAAAAAACGTTGTTCAAAATTGCATTTTGCAGAAGCTCAGCCTCAGCTTGTTCTTAATTTGTTCTTAACTTTTGACCAGTTTTGAGGCTCGTGTTCTTATAAAATTGTTCTTATAAAAAAGAGTGTATTGATTTGAATAAAGGTTTTAATGGCTAAAGCTGGACATGAAGTCGTGAAGGTGCTCAGAATAAAACAATTTAGCTCTAAAAGAAAAGCACAAATTGTAGGTGAATTTCCTATTACCATTACAAATGTTTGTGTATATGGATGATGATAAAGTCATATGTAAGTTGTAGACAGTGAAACTCCAATACTTTTCCTATGTAGTGTCGTACTGGGAACTGTCTGGCATTTACAATATAAGACATACGGTAGACCTTAATTGGCATTAGAGCAATAAAAATCTATATTGATGAAAGGAAATAGTTTCTTAACCTGACACCATCTAGAAGTGCTTCTAAATTTCAGAAAACTGCCACAGATTCTTATAGGCGAACTGACCATTGAATTTTATGGAAAGGGCACTTTCATCCAATTATCACCAGTTCAAATAATTGCACACACCCCCCTTTTTAAACAAAACTGAAGGTGCAAGTCACAATAAAATGCGCTAGGTGAGTAGAAAACAGGTGCTTCCTCTTGGTTTTTTTGGGAGAATTTGCTAAAAACAGAAAACGGGGTGAATTGCAGTAATGTCCTAGAATGCCAGTTAATTCAAATAGAGATGAAAGTTAATTCCTTCCATTGTAACTTTGTTGAAGACATTTTCATTCCTGCTTTGCACCTTCAGTAACTGAAGTTAACAACTCCTTCCTGCTGGATCAGCAAAAGAAAAACTCTCTGTTGTGAGAGAAATGGGACGGAAACTATTATACCGAGGGGGTCGAGGGTAGATGATGCATGGGGCTAAAGATTATAACCTGAGGTTGGTAAGGGGTTGAGGTACCACTTAGAGGCTAAGCATCTGTGCTGAAAGCTATACGGATTTTGTTAAGGTGGAGCCCGTATACTTAGAGAACGGGTTTCTTATCTAACGTTGGCATGTCCGAACAAAGGACTAGCCTGGTAATAAAACTTATTGTCGGAAAAAGACGCGATTTAATTAGACACTACTTTACCACCCCAACCTCACTACCCGAATAAATAAAGACATTATGACTTCATTGATTTTATGTGCATGGGCAATTTTAATAAGACAATATGTAAGATGGCACAAAACATGGTACTCCGGAATACAGTAATAGTCAAAGGTAATTTATGCAGGATTGCAATAAAGCAATATGCTCATACCTGTTTGCATAGCTATTCTTCAAATCATTTGTTAATTTTCCATTGATAGCAAGAGCAGTAAGGTTCGATCTTTCGATACAGGTCCCTCCAAAAAGGCACGGATTCGATCTGCATTCATTGATATCAATTTCACAGTTCCTGCCAATAAAACCCTTGGGGCAAGTGCAGTTGTATGTCTCGATGCCATCTGTACAGCTGGCATTATTGGTGCATGGGCTGCTCAGGCACCAATCGATGTCATTTTGACAGTTGCTACCATTGAAGCCATACCTACAGTGACAACGGTACCCATTAACCTCATCCACACATGTACCATTGTTTCTGCACGGACCACTGGCACATTCATTGATATTCCCAGAGCAGTTCTTGCCTCCATAGCCAGGACTACATGAACAGCTATAACTGCCAACGCTATTCTTACAAGACAGACTGTTTTTGCAATAGCCAAGGGCACATTCATCAAGATCAATGGTGCAGTTACTCCCAGTATAGCCTTCGTTGCAAATGCATACTGCATAGTTTTCACTGTTAGAGTAGTAGTTACTGCAACTTCCATTTCCACAGAACGGTTTGTCGGTAGCGCAGTAATCAATTCGCCGCTCGCAGGCATTTCCTTCATAGAAGAAGAGTCAATTTTGAAATATTTCCTTCTTGATATATGGAAAAGAGCGTTAAACAAATGAAGAGTTCTTGGCATTAAGTTTTGAATTCAATAGCAATAGTATCCAAAGGCCCACCTAGCCCGAACCAATGAGGTCATATCTGGTGTTTACATTGTATGTTTCAAAGGAATACTTTTATTATCAGGTTTTCAAGCTCGTCTACTACCAAGTTTAAGAAACAACTTGAATTTCTTGCTAAATCTGAAATATGCAAGAGACCTTTGAGGAAGCATAGCAGCTGTGTTTTGTCCTTTATCTGAAACATCTACCATCTAAGATATAGTGATTCTGATAGAAACAATGACTTAAACAAAAATATTCAAACATTTACAATATACTTAAGACAAGGTCTTCGGCAAACAATGCCTTAAACGTTTCTTTGAACAAGCATTACTTACCCATCCAACCACCAGGGCAGAGGCAAACATCTCTTATTCCTATCCAATTTTGACAGACACCTCCGTTTTGACAAGCTGGTGTACATTTCACAACATCAGTCTCGCAGTTTTTTCCAGTACTGTATGGTGTACACGTGCAATAATACGATCCGGGGGTATTATGGCAAGTACTGGAGTACTGACATGGAGATGCAACACACTCATTTATATCCATAGAACAATTGACCCCTTCGTAACCACTATCACACGTACAGTTATAAAACGAGCCAAAATCATTACACTTTCCGTGTTTGCAGGGATTCACAGGATAGCACAAACCAGGAACAAATTGACAGAGTGGACCTGCGTGCCCTGTTCCAGTACAATTGCATTCAAATCCAGCCACTGTATCATTCTTGGGGATGCATATTGCGTTGTTTAGACACTGGGAAGTTCTGCATAAGTCATTCCATATTTCACAATGTGTGCCATTGAATGCACCAAGACACTGACATTGGTACCCATTGACTTGATCAATACATGTTCCGTTGTTCAAGCAAGGGCTGCTGATACAGTCATTTATATTGGTTTCACAGCTGCGAAAGAAGCAGCGAAGAGAAAAATGAAGATCCCAAAATTCAACCTACAATTTTTTACGACTACTCAAGCATACTAAGCACGAAAGATCTTAGTGATCCAAAAGCACCTAAGTATAAATATTGTTATTTTTTTCTTGGAGCACTTACTGTTTTCCAGTATAACCAACAAGGCAGCCACAAGAATAACCATTTATAAGGTCAACACAAGATCCATTTCCACAACTGACTCCTTTACACTCGTTTACATTAGTTTCACAGTTCTGTCCGGTGTATCCTGGCGGACAGTCACACTGGTAGTGACCAACCCTCTCCTGGCACATTCCGTTGTTTAAGCAAGGAGAATCCTTGCACTCATGGACATCAGATTCACAAACTTGACCTGAAATTACGAAAGCACAATACTATCAGTAGTATTTTACTACACTGATGCGTCTTTGTGGTCATTCAAAAATTTGAAACTTTCCGGTGTTTATCGCCCTTCTGCCCAGTTACCACTTTGGTATCGCTAATTTTGATTGTGACATGAACATTCCCTTTCAAATAAAGAGACATCACCATCAATTAGCAACTGCTTAGGTTATACTCTGACCCTTAAATATCTCCAAAGAAGTATTTGTAAATCGAGCAACCAGCGAGTAACATAGGAGCCATGGAAATAACAAAGATAGTTGTCGAAGAAATTTATTGCAAAACACACACTTTTAGCACTGGTATTTATTTCGAACTGCTGACTTTAGTGTATGAATAAACATAAAAAACGTGTTGCATTAGTTGCTTCGTAGATTGTATCATGAAAAAAGCTAAAGGGAAACTAAGTAGACAGCCCTCACCAGTGTAACCTGTTTTACAGCTGCATTCGAATCCACCATAGGTGTTCTTGCACGTTCCATTATTTCTACAAGGCATTGCGGTAATGCACTCGTTAATGTCGTCTGCGCAGCGACTGCCTTTGAATCCACTTCCAGAACAATTGCAAGTGAAGTTGTTAATTCCATCAATGCAAACCCCTCTATGGCATGGATGGCTGGAACAGTCATCAATATTCAATTCGCAATGAATACCTTTGAAGCCTGGAAACCAAATTAGATAATCTTAAATATACAGAAAGTGAATAGGGAAAAAACTACAGTTACAATAAAATCTCAATGTTTCGAGCATTCAAAGAAACAATGAACATGACCCAAGCTAACCGGCAATCGAGGGACTTATCGGGGGTTCGAACGTTTTTGGGAAGGTTAAAGGGTAATGCCAAAAACGTTGCAGTTAAAGAAAGTTAATTGCGGGATATTATTGTATTTTTATATTGAGACGTCAAAGATAAGCTTTCCAATTTTTATGTGTAAAGATACTATCTAGACCGAGGGAAAGATCACTCCATGGAAATCTCGTACACTTTTAGTACAAATCCTGTTTTATCTGAAAACCCCTGGAAATTCAATTTTAGCCAGCCTGTCTGAAATTATCAAACTCTAGGCACTACAGCTTGAGATCCCGTTTATACGGTACGGGACAACTTCTTATTCACACAAAATTTGCTGTAAAACTTGGTACTAAAGCGTACGAGTTTGTCAAATTAAGTAGATGAAAACTTTCCTGCACCGTAGAAACTTAATTACCCCTCAGTTTCGTTTCGATTCAAGTTCGAGAAATTTGCTTTCAGCCAGTTTTTGGTGGAAGCTTTTCTCCTCACTAACACCACTGCTAAAAATTAAAAAACAGCCAACTTTGATGTTTTTGGTTACCTGGAAAAAGCACTCTTTGATACAATTTTTACCAATACATCCTAACTCTTGAAATGAAAATCTGGAGGCAGAAGGCTGTTGATGACTTTAATCAAATTCCTCATTCCACCCCGTTGGAATGAAATTTATATTGGAGGCTGCTCATTGTTTTGCCCCTATTCAGTACACAGGGCCCGTGCCACCAGGGGGGAGGACGGGGTGGCCATTGCCCCCCACTTTTTTTTCGAAGAAAGCAGTTTTAAAGCTGCAGTAAAGGTGTAAGAAGCCTTGACCCTCTACCTTTCTAGCCTTGCACCCCCCCCCCCCTACTTTCAAATTCGTGGCATGGGCCCTGTTACACTGTCATAAAGGAAATATAATACAGTTTGGCAAATATTGGGGGCAGCCCCCCAGCCCCCTGGCTTCTGACTGCAATGGTTCTTTTCTACAATGAAACCATATCTGTCAGTGTAAAATTTTCCAGGCACTAGGACTGTTGGCTACAGTGTAAACAGGGCACAAATGCTTACAGGGGTGAGTCAATGTTCTTATTGGTGTGCAACTGAATTCAGACTCACCTTGCATACAAGAACAATTGTACTCAAAAACAGCACCAGGCATTGTCCAGTTGTAGCAATGGCCCCCATTTAAACATGGATTGGTGGTGCATGGATAGGAAATGTTTTCACAGTTTCTACCAGTGTATCCTTTCGGGCAAATACAAGAGTAGTTATTCCTATCATATGACTCTTGACAAACTCCACCATTTTTACAAGGCGATGGACTACATAAAGAGCCAAGGAATGTTGCACATGTTGGTCCAGTCCATTGTGGTCCACAGATACATTTGTAGCTATTAATCCCATCAATACAGGTTGCAAACGAATGACATGGATGTGAGCCACATTCATTGATATTTTTATTGCAATACTGACCAGCAAAGCCAGAAGGACAAACTAAAATTTTGAAATGTATGAGGTAATAATTCATCACTTATGGATTATGACATTAATAACATAATTGACTGTAAGCACCTTGATCTTCAAGTAACATAATAATGTAATTCTGCACAATAAAGTTGAATAAAAAAGGCCCTAAAACTTATTGTTACAATAGTGTCCACTTCACAATTTGATAAAATTATAATTCATACCTTACAAATTTTAAGGAAATAAATTCAATAAACTATGTGATAATTGTATTAACCTGTTATAACTCTGTAATAGGACTATCTGAGCTTTTTTTCTGCTTCAAATGTCAAACAGTTGTATTCCCCTTGGGATGGCACCCCAAAAAACAGTTTCAATTCCCAACATGCACCAGGTTTTACTTGTACAGCATTGTAAATCTTGATGTTAAAAAATGAAATAAAAAAATCTTGTAATCTTACAACCAACCTTTTTCAGCACAGGGGAATCCATCCGCCCAAGGACAGTTAGACTGAAACTTTGAAAGGTTCAAGGCAGCAGACAAATTTACTCCTTTTCCATCAAACAAACAGCCAGTGTACCCATTTGGTCCAAGTAAAAGTGGACCAGAATCCTTTATTCTCATTAAAGATGAGTAATTTGAAATTGTTTTATTTACATCTATAGGACTTGACACTCTAAAAACAGGTGCTTGGCCAATTCTTACTATAAAATTCACAGCTACCTGACTGTTTCTATCCAATGAGAAATAGCTTTGAAGAATGTGATGTTCTTTATGGTCTCCATGTCTCCAAGAGAAAACCAAACTGCTAAAGCTAGTTATGTTTGTTGATGTTAAAGTCACTTCAAAATAGGAGGTGCTATTGCCCTGATACAATAACCTTCCAGAACTGCAAGTCCTAAATTCAAATGAAAATCCTTTACTTATATCAATAGCGGAGGTTGTCTGGACAGGACCATTCCCATTCAAGAACAGCTGCCTTGTGACAGGAACCACAAACAAGACTGGAAAAGAAGTCAAAAGTATGTAACAATGTCTGTAACTTACATACTTTATCATTTAACAATTTATGCCTTCTACAGCATATTTGCTGCTTAGGATGAGAATGTGTATTTTATGCACAATCACACTGTAGCCACTCATTATTATCTGAATGGTATGGTCATTTGATATGATATTATCTTCTGGAATGTCAAGCAATTTGTCCACAATTGCCTCTCGACTCTACTTTTACCCCTTCGATAAAATTTCGGATTGACGTTTTTTCTTATTACCAATTATTGACATAAAAATTAGTAAACTTGGAGACATCTGAAAAGATAGGCTTAATAAAATATATAGCAACAATAGACTGGCCGGGTAGCTCTTGTTCGGTAAATCACGAAATTGCCTAACGGAAAAAAGGCCACTGAAAAGCATTTGAGGAATCTTGTCAATGATCAAAACTGGAGATTGATATAAACTGGTCCGTCGGTATGAAATACTTCAACAAGACATTGTTCATGACAACATCGTTTTATTTCAGAAAGGTCAAAGCATCAGCAAACTGCAAATCAAACTGTTTGTTAAGTCGACCGGTGCTACTTAGTTGACAAATATGCATGGAATTCAAAGAGTTAATGCTTTCATGAACTCCTACGAATGTAGGCCGTTTGAATACCTATACCAACTTACCTAAGAGAGCAGCGGATAGCTTTCTTGTGTATCCCATCCGATTATTTTAAGATTTAAGTCCTGACAAACTGCTTCAGTAAGTTCTACTTCCTGTTAGACGTGATTTCTCTGTTTAGACTATCTACCGTTTTCATAACGGGTTCTTGTGTACACCAAGTGAGCTGTTACGTAAATGATAACCGCGTAAATGATAACCGCGTAAATGATAACCGCGTTCAAAAATCAAGAGTCATACAAACCAGGGGGTTGTGTCCAATGAGGATGAGTCATGTTGACATGGAAGATTGGAAGATCAATGACATGTACAAAATTTTTTGACACTGTTCCCCTGTTTTTGCTCGACTATTTTATTATTGGTGCTAAAAACAGAGCAGTTGTTAAGGTAAAATAATAAGGAATGTGGTATGTAACAAAAGAAATGCTAAGTTAGCAAAGAAACATTTTGTCTCATTTTAATTGTATACAAAATTGTCTCATCTAAATGCCCCCTTTCCTACTTGATTAGAGCTTCAAAATAATGTCTTTTCTTTGATAGCAGGCACCTTAAAAGCAAATGCTTCTTGCCCCATACACGTCCCTCACTTCAATTTCTGTTCCCTAATGTCAAACCACTAGCTGCCTCTGCATGGGCGCATTACCTCAGTGCGCGCGAAATTCAAGCATTGCGTCATCGGAAATAGTAGAAAGTTGGAAATTTCAATCGAAACATTTGTTATTGTCGATCAAGACCTTTAACTAGGTGATATGGTTCCTTTTCTAGCATAACCACAAACTAATCCGTGAGAATAACATCCTTCGTAACTGTAATTGGTTCTGATCGATAATGTCTGCTTTCAACCAAGGAATATTGACAAAGAAGCATCCAAGCCATGACGATATGTGGCTTTTGCAAAACTCAAGTTTAAGCGTTATCTGCTTTGCATGTGCCGTTGAAACCTTGGAAGATGAAACCACGCTTAATATAAGGAAGAGGAAAATGGCTTCAGAAATTCTGGATCTATTTACAACCAATAGATTGATATGGGAGATATTCCTGAAACACAAGACAACTTTACACCACACTGGCAAAGTTTTGTTACAACTTTTGTCAACTAAAGATAATCAGCTTTCTTCTCTCCTCGTTGAGACTATAGGAGCATTTGCCCAACGTGTTCAAGATGAAAACGCTGTCAGTTTTCTAGATCTGTTAGTGAATGCTATTCGCAATGCAAAAGATAATACAACAGGAAAAATATATCCTTATGTCTGCCTGCTTGGAAAAATCTTACGAAGTTCTAACACAATTGTGAAAAGTTTATTAATGAATAACCAATGGGTATTGGGAATCATTGCAGATGGTATAGACATAGTTGAAGAGAAGGAAGCAGTTTCCTACTGGTATGTCTTCACTCAGGTTTATCGTATTGGCAGTGATACTGACATTGGTAAAGAAACTTCAAAGTTGCTCTTCGAAAAAATTGTAAATGCTGTAGGGAATTCGGTATCAAAGGAGCTGCAGCTAAATATTCTTGCAGTTTTAAAGAATTTCGCGACGAGATCAGACCTTCGTGATTTGATTTTTGAACAAGAAGATCAGGATGCTGTGCTCTCAAGAAAATCAATAGCAGATGCCTTGAAAAAATTGATCCTTTCTCCAACTAAATCTGTCCAGCTTGGTGCCGCACAATGCCTTGGAGCAATGCTAAACGATTCACCACAAATTAAAAATGACAAAATTGCAAATTTTGCTAGTTTAATGATTGACAAGGGATTGTGTGAATTTTTATTCGAACTTTTAGAGTCATCAGAACCACTTTTAGTTGCTTCAGTATTCAACTGCTTGCTCAAATTCTCAAACTGCCCAAAGTTCTTCACTGGAGGTCATATAATTTATGGTTTTGAACCAATTGTCCAAGCACTTTTGAGAATGCTAGGCAAAAGCGACAAATCGTTAATGAAGCCGGGCCTAGGCCTTCTTCACAGAATCCTAGAAGAGGATACAAACAGACTTGGAACAGTGGTGAAAGACCTCAATGTGATTCTGAAAATATTGGTAAATATAAGTGAAACCCATGAAACAGGTATCCTTGATATGGGCATCATCTGCTCAGAGGCACTGATAAAAAGGATCCAAAAGATCTTATAGACACAAGCATTGTGAAATTGCTTCTTGAGAACTTTTGCAAAGCTGTTCTAAAGAAAGCAACAAAGGAATCTTCAAAAACAACAGGTATTATATTATCATATATTATCAAGTTTTTAACAGTTAAGGTTTTTCAGTTTCTTCTTAATGAGATAAAATGAAAATATTTGCCAAGAAGAGCTTTCTATGAAAGCTTGGTTGAAGAAAGACCTACACTTGCGAAGAATACACATACATAGAGTACAGATGTTTAACCTTGTAAAGATGATGATTAAATTCCACAGCAATTGGTTGCCAAAATAACTCTTGTTACGATTATAAGAGGATGAAATAGCGCAAGAGTACTGTGTCTTGAGATGTATAGAAAGGAAATCTCAATACCAAATGCCTACAGCTAAAAATGGAAAAAATAGTTTATCAATATGTTATACCATATAACTTAAGTCATACATTTAAGATTCTTTTATCAAAGTTCTTTGAAATCATACATATTGATATTGCAAAACTAATTTTTTAAATAATCTTACTTTTCAGTTGATCCGGGGGTAATGAGCTTGTTGTTCAACACCCTAAACTTTACAATATGCATTTGCCGGATTGTGCAGGAATCGACAGAGGCATCTGAAGAAGAAAAAGTAGGATTTGATGAAGAACACATGCTTTCCCTACAGTGTCACTATGGAAACATTTCTGACCTGTACCTAATTCCAGCCACTGTCATTCTTATACCTTTCATAAAAGTTTCAAGAATTTTTGCAAGTTTCTTCCACTTACTTTCGTTGCTATTGGAAGATGTCAATGGTGCTGTCTTCGCAAAGAAGTTATGCGAGGCATCGTTCATTCGAATGGCATCAGAGATCAAATGCAGGCTCTTAGCTGAACAGAACAATGAATTCAGCATTTCTCATATTCATCAGTTTCTTGTGAATCTTGCAAATAAACTAGATGGCTCTAACAAACAAATGTCTCTTGGGGCAATCATGGAGAAAACACTTTCTTTTTTAAATCCCCCGCCAAGAGAATGGTATCTTTACTTTGGAAGGAGCTCGTCAAATGCCGATGTGAATATTGTATTGCCTGTCAGAACAGCTTGTCTTTCCTTACTTTACTTATCAACAAGGTTTGCAGATGAGCCAATCTGGAAACCAGAGACAATCATCAAAAGCATCGCAAACTGTTTGTTGACTGATTGCTCTTTTGAAGACGATGTCACATACCGTAACTTGTTTTATCTATGGTCATATGCCAAAGCTAAGTTTCAAAATGAAGACCAAGATATACATGAAGGAGAAAAAAGGCTTTTGTCTATACTTGACCGAATGATAGAAGTCAATGATATGTTTATCAACGAAAAGTGTTTCATAATTTGGGTACTGACAGCATCTGAAAGTAAGAAAGTAAAACAATGGGTGTTAACTGAAGTATTTTCCAGCTTAATGCCAAATTCAGGGGACTCGACAAATATCACTTTCAGTCGCACTCTTGATATACTTGCCTCGTTTGAGGCCAACGCAGACTTCTATGTCACTTGCACAAACATTGTGACATATCAAAAAGGCGATATTGTTGCACACGCAGTAAAAGTGATGTCTCATATGATCCAAAATGGCTCTGAGGTTGACTTTGTTCCATCCCTAAAAGATGCGATCGCCAAACAAATATTCTCGAATGGAAGCGATCTCGATCACGTCAATGTAACAGCACTGTTGACGATATATAGCAATCTTCTTACGAGAGACATTGATAAAATTCATGATGGGGACCTTAAATTTTCAAGCATGGTCTGTCGGCTTTTTATTGAAAATCCATATCCCCAAATTCGCATTGGAGCTCTAAATTTCTTGAATCAGTTTCTAAGTTCTATTGGAAAACATGGCTATTTATTCCATGCAGCTGTCATATGCAAAGAAATCTTCATCAAGGAAATAGTTTCCCTTTTGCCAAGAAGTTTAACATTTGCTGGAGAATCTTTCGAGAAACTGGCTTCAGTAAGCCTTATACTTATGTCTCAACTAGTAATGCTAATTTCATCTCAAAATATTGAAACGATTCCCATTCAAACAGTTGAGTTGAATAAAGAACTTCTGCTCAGCGGAGTCACCTGTAAAGAATCCCCGTTGCTGCTGAATGCTTGTTTGCTATTCTGGCGCAATTTTCTTAGCACAAACAAATCGGAAATTGGATTTCTAAAACACAACGGTCTTCCCTTTAAACTAAATAACGATGAAATGAGAACATTATTGGCTCACAGTCAGAACTTGATCTTTTGTGAAGAAAGGTTGACTAAAGAAATGGGTTCCAGATGTCTTCTCTCCATCTTGAAACTGTTACGCACAACATTACCTGATTTCAGAAGCCCATGGAATATATTTATTCTAGAACACTGCATCAAAAATTTAACAAATGCTTCCGAGAAAGAAGTTTGCATTCAACTTCTTCAGCAGCTATTAGATCAAGGAATCCAACCACAAAATAGAAAGACTCTAATTTCTTCAATAATGAAAATTCTGAACAACCATCCTCTTGGAGGTCAAGCGTACGAAATAGCTCTAATGAAAATCGTTTTCTTTCTTGTGGATCAAAACTGCCTTTCAGATGAGGAAAAAGATTGCGTTAACTGTTACTTACACAGGCTAGAAGATTGTTTAAATGGATTCATTGCAACCAAATCGCTTGGAGTGAGAAATGAAACTCATACACACTATAGTATAATGAATGGAGTTATGTTTCCATTAAGGAATGAAGCTGGACTCAATCTTAAGACGTTCTTACCAAGAATCGTGAAATATAGAGAAAAAGTGACGAAACGTGACAACTAATGACAGCAGTGATGTCTGATTGGACAAATTTATTTCCAAGTAATATCTATGCCCTTAACAATATACTTTGTACATAGTGTTAAGGAAACATTTGAACATTCATATTGCCTTCTATCTTTCTAAAGTTAAGACTGTAGAACAAATGAAGATCTCTATTTGTTATGTACATAGATCGTCTATGCTAAAATTGTCTATAATGAGTAAAATGTTGTGTAAAGTCGATGCAATTCATTTACGTACACCGCTCTGGAATATTCTCTCAGATAACTCCTTTTCTTTACAAAATGAAAAAGACTTTGATCTACATTATCCTCATCTACATTATATAAGTACATCTTGGAAAAAAACAACATCATTATCATTTCCATCAATTTATTATTGATTCGTTAAAAGAACTCGTCTTTCAAGTCTACTACTTTATTTTATGGGCCCTTTATTTACATAATGAATAAGTCTAAGTAAATAGGACTAGGACATCGAAAATCTAATGACAGTTTTACAATAATATGACATTGTCCCCAGTTATTCCAATGTAGTAATTCATTTTTTTTGTTTCTTAAGATATTCATTGAACAGTATATAAACATATATACACTATATTTATATTACTTTTCTACATGGCTCATTTAGACCTAGTTTACACTGTGCCGGGCCAAATTTATCCGCATAAAACCTGTTCGGATTGATTTGCGTTTACACTGTGCCGCACAAATTTTGTCCATTTTGCCCTCCCATTTACACTGTGCCGGATAGCTGCAGTCACGTGGCCTAAATCATGCACAGAGCGCCCAAAATGAAGTCTTCTCTGGGCAACAGAATAATAACAAAATTCCCGCCAACGTAAAAAGACTTCGTTCTCTCTTCAGAATCATCTGCTTCTCTTTTAGACCAAATCCAAAGATATTGTCAACACAAATTAGGCCTAGTTTGTTTTAATAGTTTGCTCTTGAAACAAAATGACACCGAACTAGCAACGAAAGTAGGGAAAGCTGAAAAGGATGTCAATTTTTCTTGGACTGGCAAGATACTGCACTTTTAACATGAGTGTTTATCGACAACGAGAGCGAAGATGACGAAAGGTCTTGATTGGGAGACAGTGAAAACTAAACTGGATGAAATAACCAATCGCTTTCGAGCAAGATACGATGTGGATATAATTTATCTGGATAAAAGCGTCTACACTTTACCACAACTATCCGAACTAGTTTAATCCACTTTCCTAGGTGAACTAATTTTGTTCGGATTGCCGCTCTCAAATTCGTGCGGATAGCGTGGGTGCGGTGCGGATAGTGTAAACGCGACGCCTATCTGAACTAATTTTGATGTGGATAAAATTTATCCGGCACAGTGTAAACGGGGTCTTGGTCACAAGATGGTAAATCGTTCTTTCCACGACCAAGCGTTTTATACTTGAAATTCTTTTGAGAATAGCCATCCAAGTCGAAAGATCCTTTGAAAACATTCGACGGAGAGTACTGTTGTTAAAAATAGGGTAGGGTTAAGTTTATAGCGACCTTTATAACGTTTGAGCTAAGTAAATAAGAACTTCTAATCTAGTCTAAGTGAGGTAGAGACTTCACTGTTGCTCATCATAAATGTTCTAAAGGCTCTGTTGGGTTAAGATCTTCATCGTTGGACGATACAATCAATTCTAATACAGAGAACACTATACCAATGCAACCGAATATCGTTGCTGCCACAAGAATTATAACATCTGCTAACATTTCTTTAAAAGACAAGTTTGGATAGTTAAACTTCAAGTGGCAAGCACAAGGTACAATAAAAACTAATATATTTGCGGTGAAATTTCCAACCAAAGCAATACCGAGCCCAAAATGGGGTGTCACGACAGCAATTATCAAAGCCAACACCAGGATAACTGTTCGAACGAAGTACCTCAGCGTTGTCCTATCCCATTTGTCTTTCGGCCAGTTTTCGTCAACGATGTTGAAGACAGTAAACATTGGGAAAAAGAAGAAGGTCAATGCGACAACAAGCAAGAAAAGGGAGGAAATTGTCCGTAAGGGCCCATTTGGTAGATCAAGGGTCATAAGTGGATGAGTCAAGTTTTCATAGGCCATGTAAACAAAAAATCCTGTAAATAGTTTCAAGATAGTCACCAACGTGTATGACAGGTTCATAACTTTGTTGAAGTGCTTCCTGTTCAGCATGTCTTTTTCTATAAAAGGGAGGTACGGCTGACAAGCATATGTTACTACAGTTATTCCAATAGCAAGCGAGCTGTTTTTTAAGCTGAGCGAAACTGCCGATTTGAATGTTCTGCCCCAGTTTGCTGAAAATGTCAAACTATACGCAGCAGCTATAATCACAAGTGCAGCTCCAGTAAAGACAGTTGCCATCGCAATTCTCGAAAGCGATTTTATGCTGTCTAGAAAAACTATACTCAAGAGCGGCATAGCACAAAGGACTGACCAGACATCGTCTGTTATTACAGGAACAATTTCGTTCATTACTCCACCTGCCATTAGCAATATCAAAATGGCATGGGCAAAATTTTCAATAAAATTCACAATATTTACAAAGACTCTTCCAAAATAGGGACAAAAACTTTCCCCAATGTCTACATATCCAGCTCGCGTTCGAATCATTTTGCCGTGCTTGTCCCGTGTGTACAGCAATGTGATAAGGAGCTTTCCAGTATAGTTTCCTGCTACTGCAATCACGGGGACAATAATGAGCGCCCAAATTCCGGCACATCGAAATACGAATCCCATCGCTAGCAATCCAGTTCCCATTATCCCGTTGCTCACATTGAAAAACGTTTCGTAATCTGAAAGATTCCTGCCGTTTTCGTTTACGCCTTCGATTGCATCCTCATCGCCAATATTATCATCAATTATATAATCTTTATCTTCTTCTATGAGGGGCCTATGCTCTCCCATAATTACAGTACAAAAAGCAATTTATATCTTTGCTGCCTAATACCTATGGATTTCCATACGCCTGAATGGTAACCGTCACAAACATCAGTTAAATGATTACTAATAATTCAAAGATCTTGTTGCTTTCGCAGTGATTTTGCTTCAGGAGCATACCAGCCCAGTTAAACACATTGTCTAAACGCGCTGAAGGGTTCACACAAACCAGTCTTTCTTGTTATCAAGGAACCAGTCGTTTAATAAATTCAGGTTGTGAATCGACTGCGAAACAACATCCATCTTCAGTATTGGATAAATTACTAGCTACCAATGATATAGAAGCGCCAAAGGCGCTAGATGTCTAACTGGGCATAATTGCCCATTGAGCTGGTGAGGCAAAATCACTCAAGCGGTAAAAGGGCAAAAAGACGATTCCGCATAACAGCTCAGTATGGGACATTGCAAGTTTGACGAAGAAAAACCAAGATTATCGAAAATAGCATAATTTTGAAAGATTAGTTATACTTTGCTTGCTTGCCGTATTAATTTCAAAAGTTTTAAGCCATAAATTGTGTTGTTACATAGGGTTTCAAGATTTTTAAAATATTTATTGCTGCGGCGCTCGCACGGTCCACTCTGGTCTAGGCAATGTTGACCTTTTCAGGTAGACTGTTTTCGTGTTTATTTGCAAAAAACCAAATATAATTTCAAAAATGGGTTTATTTTGTATTTTATAAGTTGAAGGGTAGATGTAAGCAAGTACTCTTAGTCTTATATCATTATGACAACTTGTTAAATGAACACTCCCCTACTTCGGCAACCCCCTGCATATGACTTCTGGTAAAAATTTCAATGTAAGGAGTGAAGAATTTTATGATAAATATCCATTTTAAGTTTTACCTATGACAAGACCTTCCCTCTAACATTCATCAGCAAATCAGACTTTTATTTACGGACATCAGGATATTGTAGGAAGGGGGCATGGCTGAATCAGGATTGAAGATGACCTCTTTTACCACTGTTTCTTAATGTTACGACAAAAAATTAACACAAGATTTTTGTATAAGCGCGACATTTTTGTAAATAAGCCCAAAAATAATTTTCCTAGAAATATGAATATTCTCTAAACCAGAGTGCCCTTATCAACGCCACGGTAAAAAAATATTTTAAAAATCTCTAAACCCGTGTACAAACAAAAATTATGGCTTAAAACCTTCTAAATGCATACGGTAAGCTGACAAAATACATGTTACCTTCCTAAATTAAATAGATTTTCTAAAATTTTTGGTTTCGTTTGCCAGCTATCATTGCTAGCTACCCTTTAAAGAAAATATTAGCATTTGAAAATCTTCACCTGTGGTGATCCCTGCAGGTCTGTCCTAAAAGTCGCCTAGGACCGATTTTGCAAGGGGTTCGGAAACTTCAAAGGCAGAAATTTTTGTTATTACGGGATAAAACCACGAATAAAAACAAAAAATATTTCGATTTATTACCATATTGTAGCAGCAGGAAATAAAAACAGCGAGATATCATATTTGGTTCAATAACAAGCTTTTTGGCAGCTGCAGCTCTATCGTATCTTCATTAAATCTGCAAAATCAACCCACTGGGACTCAAATGAACTAAATTGTCCATGAAAAAAAGCTGAAAATGTTCGGTTTTAAGACACTTTATTATATCAAAAGCAATGAGATGGCGGCAAAGTAGGTGTTTTTAGGTTGCACCGAAATTCATTTGGAGTACGTCTTTCTTCAGTTGCTCCAGTTCATTCCAACATTTTCTAAAGTTTGTGATTTTCAATGAAGGGCTGGATGATAAATAAATATGAGCTTTTAAACGTTATAAGTTTCCTAAGAACAATCATTTCATGTCCTAAAAAAACTATCCACTCGGTAATGATATTACCGATAATAATCTAGGTACAATTTTTTCACTGTATAAGATATGCTTTCAAAATCAAAAAAAGCCTGATAAAAATCGTATTATGGAGAGTTATTTTGCTTTTCACGAAAGAAGATCCCTTAGTAAATGCATAATATAAAGATAAAATAAGGAACTATTTTATCTTGATAATATTTTTTCAACATTTTGAAAAATAGTTGTATCGCGTCCCTCCTTCTTCAGAGACAGAGGAAGGCCAGAATAACATTTTTAAAAGCAAAGCCGGAATAAATTCACATACCACACGATGCATTGCAGCCAATGTACTGCTTCGCTAATTAAGTTACTGCAAACATTCAGCACACGTTGTAAATTTTGCAAAAAAAGCAAAAATGAAAAATGCTTCAGTTCGTTCTTCTTTATTTTCAGTATTCTACCAATGAACGAGTTCCGTCTAGAACAGTATAAGTTTGCTCTGCGCATAAATTTTGAGTGTCATTGGTAACCCTGAAATAAAATGATCCACTGTTAAAAAAGATTTGACCTTCAAAAAGACTTGTAGTTGCTCTAAGTGACGCCCTTTAAATCTTCTTCGTGCAAGAACCGGGATGGCAACAACCAAAAAGCGCAGTCACATATACCTCATCATCGCTCTCAAATTGTATTGTGCTGCAGACTAGGCTGGCTGTCCTTTAAACCATTCGGCATTCTGCTTGCGACAGCAATATATGCTGCAAAAAGTGCACTGCCATCCTATTCTGTCGTCGGGACTTCCAAGGGATTAACTTCTTCCTAGAGTGTTATCCGTGTGCCCCTGAACATACGGTGATAGTCTACAATCACTACTGAAGCAAGCAATTCGATCAAAATGTCAAAAAGTAACGAGGAGCTTTCTGGGAAGCAAAACAGAAAACCAATGATTATCGAACTTCAATTCCCAAATACTTGTAAATACTTCGAACTTCAATTTTTAATAACTTTATAAAAACTTTTAATAAAGTCCCCAGCAAACTACAAAGTGAAACATCTATACTGAAGTTCAAGAGTTGCTGCAAGGATATCGACTTTGATTTTTAACTTTTTCTCTAGATTTAATTATTCTAAAAACTTTTTAAACTATATTGTTGTAACATTTATATCGTAGGTACATTAGTTTCACAGTTCCTTGATTGATAGCAGCAAACTTATTTTTGCTGAACAAGTTTACCTTATTATCTTATTGTTATTATTACAAGTTTACCTGGTCTTATTATTATTATTATTATTATTATTAATTCCCAAATACTTCAATTATTTGTAAACCAATGATTATCGAACTTCAATTCCCAAATACTTGCAAAAATTCGAACTTCAATTCCAAAATACTTGCAAAAATTCGAACTTCAATTCCCAAATACTTCAATTACTTGTAAATATTGTAGGACAAGTTAAAAATATTCTTATCGCATTATAACAGCGTATTTTTGTCCCTATATGAAGATTTTTTGTTTGTTACAAATATTGACCAAAATAGGGTTCAACCACCCCGTTATCGTCTCGTTATCTCAAGGCAGGTGATATCCTTTTGAAGACTATACTTGTCGGCAAATGAAAAACAGTTCAGTACCGTCAGAATAAAATTGATCAATAATTTCTTAGTGTCTAAAAAGTCAATGAAAAGCGGTGTGGAATTACTAGCAACTTAGATCTGCAGCTATCAAAATTCATTTGAAAGGAAGCAAAACGATAAGCAGTCTTCCATTGAGCCTTAACTTCATTCTTCATACCAAATCAGAATGCATACAACTTAAAATAACAGCAATATAGAGAGCCAATACAGATCTGTAGCAACCTGGGTTAGCATCTATCAAGATTTGTAACAATCAGCCTCAATTTAGAAATTTTTCAACATCATTGATATAGTTGGTTACAAGCAAAGGTTGACAGAAATCATTATCAACAAAAGCTTTTTTGGCACGTATAATTTCACATAACTGCCAAGGAAATTATGATGTAAATTCAAGTCGTCCGTTTTCTTTTTATTAGAAAGAAATTTCCCCATTCGAATAAACTAAGAAACCCAGGCTGCTATTGTGAATCAGTAGAGGCTTAACAACATAACAAGATATAACAAACAAGTCAAGGGTATAGTAATTATTAAGTTTAACAATGTTCGCAGTTCATCAGTTCCCTTGCGTCATGACCAGAGTTTCCGCGATGAAATTTGCAGGGTTCTCAATTTCAGTTAACAGACCTTAAAAAGAACAGAATAATCCTTTCACTTGGAGGGTCTTTGGTAATTTATCATTCTCAACTTAGTTCACCACAGAAAACCTTTCACTCTTCGCCTAATATTTAACTAACTGTAATTTGTACTTTTGAATCAACAAAAACCAAGAAAACGAGAAGAACAAACAATTGAACTTAACAAGGTGGAAAAAAGCTGTTAAACGAAACATACCCGCGACATCAAAGAACTCTTCAAATGATTCACAAGGTAAAAGATCATTTTCGTAAAAGCCAAGTAGCTAAAAGAATAAAAAGAAAACTGGATGACAAGAACCTTTCAAGACTCATTAAAAGACGCAGTACTGGCAGCAATGGGTATACCAGAAAGTGACAAAGAATAGCCAAATATGCAATGCTTATCCTGAGCACAACAGAAATGGGTTACGCAGACCGAGATGTAATGATGGGAAGGTCACAAGGTCGTTTCTAACTGGGCAATACCAGCTGATGGCGTTGGATGGTCACCATCTTTAAAAGACAACGCAGGGATATATACTGTCGCATATTCTACTGCCGATTACATCATAAATATACATTTATCTTAGCGTGCATAGCTGGAACAAAAGTCGCAATAATTAAACGGAAAAAGTATTATCTTTCTTGTAACAATATCAGAATATGACTAAATACCTGAAAATGCCACAAGACCTTAACCATGTGGCCCTCAACATAATGGCTTTTTACGTAACATTAGCTCTTTTTGGGAATTCAGAAAAGAGGTTTGTTCATTCAATCATACCTTGTCAGCCGCTTTTAGGATCGCTTCGTCATTATTCCGCAAATAGTTTGACATCGAGCTAGTCCATTCTGGGTCAGATGACGAAATCTTGTTCTGTAATATAAAAATTTCATGAGCCCGAAATGTTTAAGTGTCTTGGGAATGATAAAGGAAGATTATAATTTTTCGATGTTAAGAGTCTTAAAGATGATCCAGTATTTAAAAATACCTTGGTTCCTCGAAAAAAGAATTCTTATTATCACAAAAGCAAAAAAAGATAACGATGATATATCATTGATACAAAAAGAGGAGCAATGGCGTCAAGTCAAAAATTTTTAAAGTCTGGAAAGCAAATTGCAAGGATCTAGGAAGAGGAATCACACCAAAATATACAATTTTTATTAGTCCTACGTTTTGCACGATGAAATAATTAAAGAGAAAAGTGTGATAGTAGAAATCTTAGTGCTTAAATTTCTTTATACTAAAAGCTAAAATGAATCCCCATCCAAAACCCACTTTTTCAAATTTTTCTTGGTTCTTTACATCAAGGAGAATATAGTTGCTCTATAAGATAAAAGTTTTATGATTTTTCTGGCAAAAATCCGTTCGTAGCATAAAGTGCTTAATTAAGGGAAGGAAACTTGTAGGTTTTAAAATTCTCAGGTTTCTTTTTGCAGGGATTTAATCAAACAAAAAGTAGTTTCAGTATTGCCTGTAGAAATATGTGTGCAGACATTCCCGTTGGGCAAGGCTTTTTTAGGAAGCAAGCATGTTAAGTAGATTAAGTAAAGATCCTCCTACCTTGAATATCAAGTGGAACTGATTGGTCATCTCGTAGAATATGAGGGCTGGCTTGTAAACAGAAAAATCTTTGACAGCATCATCATCCGGCCATCTTGAAAAGCAGAAGGTACTGATCATAATGCTGGGTAACGATACATTTACTGAGTCAGTTGTATTGCGCCTTATTCCTCTTTAACATACATCAGAATATATATGATATCTACCACCTTATCCTGATATCAGCTGTCAGTTACAAACGGTGTTGTGTCTTTTCACAAATCAATCACAAGAAAGGTCTGATTCTTTTCGAGCGATTTTGGCAATTTAGATGTAATCTTATTGCTCTATTATGAAACATAATTGCTGACTTCACACATAATTCAAATCTTCATCCGGTCACACATTTGTCACGCAATGAAAATTTTATCAAAACATTTTTAGTTACAAACAAAAGCTAAATACGCACTTACTTCTTAAGAGGTGCTTGGGAAATGCTGCGTGCATGAGCAAGAATCAAAAGTCGTCTTAAAAACGTCAGCCTTTTCTCCTTCCAAGTGGCGAGCGGCATTGTGAGCAAAGACAGCGTTGTCACAAACAAAGGACCATCAGCCTGAAAGAAAATCAGCTAAATTCTAAGGCAACACTTCAACAGAAGTATAGTCAATCTAACTGATCACAAACAGCAGGGGTCATGTAACTGGAAGGGGGTGAGCAGGATAAGAGGGGCGGACAAGGGGACAAGCGGACGAAAGGGGAGCGAGGCGGCGAGGGGACGAGTGAGCTAAGTAAAGGGAGCGAGTATGCATGTGGCTTTTGTCTAAAACTCTGCAGCTCAATACAGTATATACTACGCGTCTGGAAGCGATGTTGTTTTGGCCTGCTAACCTCAGAGATAAGCCTAAAAAGCAAATTCACTGGTTTCCCCATAATGGCCTTACAGTACTCGAAAAATAAAAAAAAGCATTTAAACACAGAACACCTTCAAAATGGCACGAATTAGCGGGAACATAAAGCTAAGTAATTAAGTTAACAGCGCAAACAGTCTCAGAATATATAACGTCACTACATGCTTGGGTAGTACCTTTAGTGACTGTATTACTTAAAGTACTAGGGTAGAGTTGTTAATGCCGCAAGATAGTACCGAGGTCCAAACCCATTGGTAGCGCTTTGGAAGGCTGCTTTATCAGCTGTGAATAATCCTGGACTGCTTGTCATGCCAGACATAGTTGGAGCCACTCATAGCTCGCTGTCCCGGGAAGCCATCTGAAGACCAAAGGATGATAAAGGGAGATTCTCCTTTTTACTCCGCAAGCTGCTGCTTCTGCCATAGTAAATAAACCAACCATCTCCCATTCTATTTCCAAATATGTTTTCAAACATGGGTACCACTAACCAGCCAAATGCAGGTACTAATGTGGCAAGTTCTGAACTCTTTCAACTCTAATTATCATGAACTACTACTTCATCATCTTTCCAAATCTATTACATCTATCCTATTACAATATCCACTATGTGAAATCCTAATCAGTGGTTATTTCAAAGATCAATTGCCTTTGCCATTCAGAATGATTTCATTCAAATGATATCCGAGCCTACTCGCAATTCTGATCGTGTTGTGAACAAAGCAAATACCTTCGACCTTCTTCGGACTGCAAACCCCAAAATTCATACCACTCCTATGATAGATGCATCTACTGGCAATTCCAACCACTGTCTAATAAATTTAAAACATCCACTTTCTTCCCACTTTAATAGTACTTCCTTGCCTCGCAAAGTTTTTCATTACAGCAGAACATATGTTCTGACGTTTTAAACTCTGAAGAGTGTCAGACGAAAAGCTTTAATTTACTAAATGTTTGCTTTTTTCAAAGCCATTTACAAGTTTTGTACCACCAAAAGATTGTTTGAATACCACTTTAATCATAACTTTGCTTGTGAAAGTCCTATCTCTAAATGTGTTTCGGGAGAAGAATCTACAATCCACTACTTCTTGCATTGCTGCCAATATTCACTTCACATAATGAACCTGCTCGATAAAGTATCTGATAAAGTCGGCAATGATATAACTCAACTGCCCAATGGCCATTTAGGTGATTTTCCCCTTTTTTGGAAGTGAAATCGTAACGTGAAAGCAAACGAATTGATACTGAAATGTACCGTTGAATTCGTCAAACAAAGCGTTTGCGAACCTTCCTTTCCTCCTTTTACAAAAGAAAAATGGATACTTCTCTATACTAGCACTGCATCAGCCAAGGCCAACCTCTTCGCCTCTATACTAGCACTGCATCATTCAAATCTTGATGATAAAAAATTACAACCTTGTCATTATCCCCCTTTTCTCTATGTCACCAATCAAGTTCTCCACATGCAAAGTTCGCAAAGCTCTTCTCCTACTAAACACTTCATAATCGACAGGACCTGGTGGCATACCAGCAATTGTTCTCAGAAGTTGTGTCCCAGAACTCGCACCAAATCTTAATAAACTCCCAGCTCCCTATTCATTTATATTATTTCAATCCTTATTGAAACAAGCCAAATTCTTTTCTTAAAAGGGGGGCAATGCTGACCTTATTAACTATCGTCCAATCGTTACCACTTCTCTTACATTTAAAACAATCGAGACCATTATCACCAGACAGCCACTTATGTTTCTTGACACTAACTCCTTACTGATCACCAGTATGGTTTTTGGCAAGCGAGATCGACTGGTGATCTTCTAGCGCACGCCACCTGTGTTCGGTACTTTGTTCTGGAGTCTTTTGGAGAGAGTAGAGTGATCCCTCTCGATATCTCAAAAATCTCTGATCGCGTCTGGCATAAAGGTATCCTGGCTGAACCCTTTTAAAACCCTCTAAAATTGGATTTGCAGCTTTCTCTCTGATAGGTCCATAGCCATTAGAGTTAACGGCTACCTCTCCAGTCCCCATCTAATCAATGCTGGTGTTCCATGGGGTCCTGTCATATCTCATTTTTTATTCATCCTTTTCATTAATTTTTTTTAACTTCCGCCATTACAGGTATTCATTCCTTTGCTAGCGATATTTATCAGAGCTCTTCTTTTTCCTTCGACTCTCAATATTTTTATACGATCATTAACTTCCTCTTTCAAAGAAATAGCTGTGTCGCCGAACTATGGATTTTTGCATCTTTTACCATGTGCATTGCTCTCAGGAGCTCACAGATAAGACCCCTTGTCCCTTGAGACATGTACGTAACACCAGATACTTTTCCATTGCTAAACCTTTCCCAGTCTCTTTGCCAAATTCACAAGCATTGTCCCACAACTCATATTAATTTTTTATATTAAATATATTAATTTTCGGGGGTGAAAAAAGAATAACTGTCTGAGAATCTGAAGCATACTTACTTCATATGCGGAATCTTTCCACTTGTCCGGAGGCAACTCAAGAAAGGCAGTTAAGATTTTATCTTCCGTCAAATGAAGGCGGACACTACAAAAACAAGAAAACATATGTGTACGTTGGAACTTGCGACATTCAAAGAGCAGAATAGTTAGACATGGCTAAGAAATTAATCTTTCTGTCCCATTATCAACGCTGATTATATTCTTGGCAAAGTAGAAAAAGATAAAATATACTTGGCTTGGGGCAAAAATGTGATAGAAATAATCTGAATGGTCTATCTTTGGTGTCAATCTTGCCAACACAATATACCTACAATTTTACAACCTTTCTGTAAGTCACGGGAAAACTTTCATTTGAAACGATACCGCACAAAGAACTTGTGTCATAATTAAAACTAAGGTAATTCTCTATTCTATTAACTCGACAACTAATAAACAGCTTGCTGTAGGTCTTTAGACAGACAGATCAGGTCAAATCTACTCACGTATTCAGGATGTACAGAGCAACATGAGCAGCATATGGGAATAAGTAGATGTTACTGATTCTTCCGCCACCACCAGCCTCATCACTAAACGATTTTTCTTGGGCAAACCTCAAAAGCAATAGCTTGAGGTCGTGAACTGTTAGATGTAGCGTTGTTTCACGGAAACCAGTGCAGTCACGTATGTAACTGTTGTGCCTGAAAAGAAGCAAATAAAGTTACTTGTAGATTGCTTATCCGTGAAGACAAGAACGCATCCAATGTTTGCAGAACTTTAAGAAACAGACAGTCTACTGCAATAAAGATTTTTCACGGGGATACAAAGCTAAGATTTGCTCTGTCAAATGCATTTCTGTATAAAGACGCAAAATCAAGAGTGAATGAGGACCTACACATGGATATACCAGAATAAGGATATATTATGAAGCACTGTTTTACATGATGCAATCATTGCCGTTTACGATCTTCTGAAAGTTGCGGGGTCAGAACAAGTGACAACAGTTGATACCTCCCCAGGAATGAAAATTAAAAAAATACTCAAGGTGTGAACTAAGGTATCCAGCAATAAAGAAACTGAACACAATGTAATAAACACAATGTAATAATCTGAGATGTTAATTTATGATTTCTCCAAAACAAAATATGCATTCCAAACTTTGCTCCGTAAACAAATTGATAGCTAGCAAATATTTCTGGTTGAAAATAGAACATTTTTGTTTATGTTTTGACAGAAAATGCAATGAGGTCGTTTCGGAATACCTTTATTTGGGGACTGAGGATGACTAGCCAGTCATCGAACTTATAGTTCAGCTAGTCATTTGACATAAATCATTGCTTCTGTTGAAAATTGGCAATTGTCATGTTTTGCCTTCAATGAGGTTTTTTGCGAACATTTTCTCGCAAGGGGGCCCCAGGGGGCTATTAGAGGTTGGCTTAAAAACATTTCTAGGCATTACAACGCAATTGCCGATCAATTCAAACGTATACTTAAGGCATCATTCAAACAGTTTTGCTCGAAAGGTACTCTCAGCTGAAGTCAAGTCTGATCCTGAATTGTTTCTGAAGATTCTGTTTCGGTCGGTAAAACGGATATGATTACAAAGTTCGAAATCCTTTCGTTTTTACCTAAGGAGTGTCGAGGTTAAACTGACTTTTCTCTAAGACGAAATTGATGATTGTTCAAGGCAGACGGTTTGCAGGTATCAAGATCTGAACTGTGTCATATTCTGTTTGCAAAGAAAATAAAGTCAGATTTCATCGAGGATGTGACAAATTCTCATTTGGAACATGGAATCCGTTGATCTTATATCCACTAGGGTTATTGTAAGTCCGCTCAGGCTGTTACAAAACTGGGAGACAGCCCGTCATAGAAAAGCATCATTAACATGAGATGGTGACTTTGTATTATCATCAATAAGTTAGACGTTTAAAAAGTGAATGGAGCATCTTACCTGGCCAGGCATGTCGCAAATGCTGATTCTGAAACCTAAAAATAAAAAATGAAATTACAAAAAATTGATTTTGCAGTGTAAGTTGAGCTGCTATCTACGAACAAGCATACGCACACAGTGTAATAACTCTTAGAGAAGCTTTAGCGTTACATACAGGTTTATCTGAAGGACAATTATTTGTTTCTTCAAAATGCCAATGACATCATGTTTGTGTTCATTTTCTAATTGACTTTGATGCAGCTACCGACCATCATTATTTTGCCTGTTAAAACGTCAAGTTCTAAAGCAAAGATGTCAAATGATTCGAAATATCAAACTTTGCCACGGGTATTAGGACACAGATTTCCTTGTTCGCATTTTTTTGTAGTGTAAAGTTTACTTTTTATTTCACGAAGTAAAACTTGTTAACTTGCGCATCGATACAACTTTTCACTAGCTATTAAACTTGTTCTGTTTGGAATTTAGTGCAATAATGAATACAAATCATACTGATTCGACCTCTTCAAAAACCAGCCGTCATGTAGAAAAATTTATGTGGAAATCGTGTTTGAAATGTGGTCTTTTTGCCGTATGATGTGGGGTCCCCTCTGGGTCCTTCTCCCCGGGATCCCCCCAGTCGTGGTGTTCTGATAGCCAGCAACTTAAAAATTGTTTATTACTTCAGTAATATGAAGAATTTAGCTGCTTTTCGAAAGATCAGCAAAACTTTATATGCTCAAATAAACATTTTGTATATAGTATCTGAACTGACTTATACTTCATTTTTTATTAAAAAGGTCTATCTTATCTGATTATAACTGGGCAAAATACCCCTTCTGACATATTGAAAATTTTATTAGCAGGGTGGGGGCTTAATCAAGGGGCCTTTACGAGGGAGGCTTTACGAGTAGGGCAATTCGAGGATTACTGGTATCAGTCCTTTTTTATTCAACTAGTGGGGGTAATAGATTTACCAGAGCACAACACGTAACATGAATTCCGTAAAACGAAACAACGTTAATAGCCAAACAAGCGCCCCAATTGAATAAGCGCCCCAATTGAATAAGCACCCCAATTGAATAAGCGCCCCCATGAAATAGTGCCTATACTGAATAAGTAAATCAGTGCCCAGGATCAAGCAATTTTAGCATAACCCCACTGCCCCAAAAGCGCCATTATAAACTGAAGGGGCACTTATAAGAACACATGTTAACCCAGAAAAGACATCTGCTTCTTTAAACGGGCCAAAACAATAATAAGCAAGTAGAGAACGATGGACAACGGGAAAAATTTACATATAATAGAGTTCAAAGTGATGACGTCACAAAAAAATCTGTTTTTTTAGAATTTTTGAATTTGGATCCTAGAGCTGAAAGAGCATCGTGAAATACCTCTAAATATGCAAAATCAGTCAAATGCGTTAAGAATTGGCTGAGACATGGCCACATGTGAATTGGCTCTTTCCACTGATCTTTCTCCATCAAACCTCTTTATTTTGGTCTCTGTTAATAACATTGCGAACAGAGCGAAATAGCAGCGATTCGTTAGCAAACTTTCATTGGTGATATCTCAACTAGTTTTAGACATATTTGCCTAATTTGACTAATCAAAATTTCAAACATAGGTTTTTGGTGACGTCACACTTGAAACTCTATTGAATATCACAGAAAGATGTATTAACAGCAATTTTCGCAGTTTTCATTATCAATTTCTATTTACATTTAAAGAAATTACTAAACTTCAAGCGAACCCTGCCGAATAAGGAGCCCGCGGAAAATTGGCCTTTTTTGAATAAGCGCCCGGGGCTTATTCGATAATTTAAGGTACCTAAGTGAAGGTTGGATACATGCTGTTCTAGTCGCCTGTAAAGCAACTAACCTTATAACTTGATACTGAGTAAATATACCTTATAACTTCTCGCGATTTGATTAGTTTAAAACGACGGGGACCCCCCCTTTGGCAATTCCTTTCACAGCCAATTAAGATTTGACGCCTTGTCAAAAAGGTTTGTCAAAAAATTGGAAAAGATTCAATAGAGGGGTAATTTTATTTACTGTAGCTGAGCAAGTGGGTAGTAAATAAGTAGGGGCGCTTACAAGATTAAGGGCCCTTTATAGAGTCGACTTAAAAATGTTCGTCGTTACCTTGGCACCTTAATTAGACAAATCAAACCGGTTCAATCCGGATAATAAGAGCATGTAATTAGTATAAACCAGTTTTAAAAAAATCGCGCAGAAACAGGAAACAGAGCTCACGAGCAAAATGAACAGAATTCAAGCTGCCAATGGACTTCAAGAAACGTTTTTGCAGCAACCATTTCGTCTGATAGGTACGCAGAGAAAATCCATTATCTTTAACGTTGTTTATCGAAATGATCTAAGTGCCAGCTCCACGATAGATGTGGGTGGCCTAGCCCCAAAACTTCAGTGCAAACACCTCACTGATAGCAATTCATACTTTAAATAAGCACCCCAAAATCTCTTTTTTCTGCTGTTTGTGCATCTCGCTTACCTATAGAAGACTACTGCTGTATGAACTCATTTTTTGTACAAAAAAGGAAAGCCTAAATAGGCCTTTATAAACAAATTAATTTATGCGATTGAGACTCAGTGCGACGATTGCATTGAAATCCTCAAATCATATTTCTGTATACAGATTCCTTTGATATCCATGTGGTTATCAACTATTTTTACTGAGAACGTATTTTCATCAGCTCTATTCTAAACTTTTTCATGTGTAAACAAACATATGAATCTTGGCATGGCCATTTTCGTGCAGATATGTGTGCTCCCTGAGCCTAGACTGTATCAATGTACCTTCAAAGGCTTTCTGCCCGGGGATAAGGAGACTTGCAAGCAAAGTGCGACAAGTAGGGGAAATATGAATCAAAATTTCACTAATTACCATCCTAACAGATGGTGCTGCAATAGGCGTCGAAGGGGCCTAAGAAATAGGAAGCCTTTCAAGGATGGGAAAAGGGATAATGTACTTTTGGGGCTTTTTGAAAGGGTAGTCTGTAGTTGGTTGGTCCTAAAAGGAGCTGGGGTTACGCATATGTATGAAGTTAAAAAGGGGGAAGTTTTGGTGTGAAGATGCATCTGTGAACATACAAAAATATCGTCCACAATGCATGATATAAAAACATGTTAATTCTTACAAATAAATATTCGATACTATATATCATTTTAGTGAATATCTGCTCTTTGAAACTACTATATAAAATTATGACGCAATCTATTTCACTAGATCATTTACCATAAAGCATAGTGTCATGGGCCAATTTTCTCTAGGACATAGCAAGCCCCATTTCCTTATCAATCCAAACGGAACAATGTTTGATTTTTTTTCAATCTTTGATAGTAAGGTCTAAGTTACATTGTTCTAAATACACTTATTTACTCTTATTTTCATCCCGGTTTTTCCATTTTTTTGTTTTCAACAATTTAAAAACTGTTCACACGACTGTAACTCAAGGAAACAAGATATGCTTTTTTGCATCAATTTTCAGGCACATAATATTTAAGGTACTGGTGCGAATTTTTTCTGTTGAAATGAAAAAGAGCATTGATTTCGCATAGACAGAATGATTCAAAACAATAATTGTCACACATATACGTATGTTAATTTTTGCGAATTAGCAGGTGGTCGTGAAGACGGGCTTTGAGGATTACCTCGACTTTGGTAAAGAAGGAATTAAAAACGAGGACCAAAAAAGGTGAATCTTTTTATAAATTTAAAGTTTCTGTTCTTTCTTGCAGCCTCTCGTAAGCATATCGCAGCCAATCTTTACATTTAGACATATTCAGAAGAAATATTTTTCTAACTGTTTAGAAAAGTGGTATCCAGCATTATTTATGGTGCTTAATAACGTTTAGGTCTATTTGCTTATGGTGAATTTATGCAGTTAGGCAATAGAAGCACAATTTGGCAGCAGTCTCGTGAGCGGACTGGCATGTACAGTAAAGAATTATCTTCTAAAGCATGCTCCACCAATTATATTGAAATTAATTACATAAACAAGGGTAGCGTTATCTCTTTATCGAAACAATTAAAGATTGCGGTACAAGTGTCCCCAACTGATTTGGTTTTAATAATTCGAATAACAACATGTAAATACCAAGGAGAGGAAATAAACAAAAAACCGCGTCAATCATTATCGTATTCTTATCGTTCTGTGAGTACACACGATTGAAAATTGTCCCACAATTGATTCTGTGGTGGAAACACTAATTAATACGGATGAAATAATCCAGATTATTACCTGTTTATTATTTTCAATTCCGGACAAATCCCTGAAGCTGAGGGTGCAACAAAACTATCAAAATCTTAACAAATGCGTGTACATTTATTATCTTCAACACTCTTATTGGTATACCAATTTGTATACTTTTTCTATTAATCAAGGAATTGATTATGAAGAGTAATTTTAAAATTTTGGATTTAATTTTTGGATTATCGATGTCTGGATGAATTAACTGACTTCAAAGATGTCCGAACACCCAAGACAGTCCGGAATAATAGATAATTAGTGCCTTTGATACACCCGCCTCTTCTGTACAATGGTAAAGGTATGCAGGTGGGACAGTCAGACTCAGAAGACAGAGTAGGCGAACATCCATATTTGAAGGCTTGCGTCTAAGTAGGCAGATGATGAAGTTTAGTATTGAAGAGATACTGCGTGGCACTGACTGCGAGGTTCAGGGAAGAACGGAGAACTTTAAAGGTAAAACCTAAGCACTAGCCTTTATGATTAATAAAAAATGGACGGAAGCTAGCAGAAAAGCAATTATCTAGGGCCATGTGGCCTAGAAGAAGGGTAAAGGATAGGTTGATAAAAAGGGGTTTTTCATTATCTAGAAGGGTGGAAAGAGGGGGTACGGGATTTTTTTATAATCAAAGTATTTCTGATGATTTTTTAAAACTTTTCTAACTACGGTTGATGAAGTATGAGTTACGTGTAGACTAGGAAGGATTCAACGTTTTCTTTCCAAAGCAAGGTAAAGGGACCTTACCAATACCACCCACTATTTTTTTGCTTGCCTCAAAAATGGAGATCTCACCTGACCACAACAGTAAAGATCGTGTTAGAGCTTTGCTGGGGCTAAGCAATAAGAAGATGGTTCTACAAGTTTTCCTGCCAGAGCACGTTTTTAGAAGTAACCTAGCTTTAAAGCACACGAGGCCCAAATTTACAAGAAACTTAGAACCTGACCAAACCTGCCAGGAAACATTGACTTTGAGCATAAACTAGATAAATGAGAAACACTCCAATTGGTAAACGTTTGGAGAAATCTGAAGCTTAGGAACACGCTTTGGTTACTTCTGAAGACAAGGCCTATTGCACTCTAAACATGAAAGTACAAGGTGCAGCCCTGGTACAGTTTAAAACGAGTGTAGCTTGATTTATATTGCTTAACTGTATATACCAGTGGTGGATGTGCCTTGTTCACTCACAGCGGTAGGATCAAGCCTAAATGTTAGAAACATACCAGTCTACATAGGTGCTCTAGCCTGGTGATTATGGCCTACTGTACTCTAAAACTTTAATAGACTATCAAAAATATTTCTGCCAGAAATGACTGTACATTTTGACGATTTTACGCCTATCATTCTTTTTATTAAAAAAGGATATCGAGCAGCCATTTTCTGTTCCTCAACTTTAGAACGTTTTTTACTGGGCAAAATTATAAAAACTTGTGTGGAAATAACATGCTAGAGTCTTTCTATTTATGATATCCTTTTAAACTCTATATGCTTCGAGTGTTTTGATTGTTTCTATGTTTACCTACATAGCCAGCAGATACAGCCAACACACGAAAAACCTCAGGGTTTTTTGTCCGACACAGAAGATTTTTACACCTAGATACATAGGCATTTAAGCGAAAAAAAGTGAGGTTGCTCGCCTATTTTGTTTCTATAACCTGGCCTGATTATTGGCAATCTTTTCAATGTTAATTTTCGGACTTTTTTACTCTAGGAGATGCAGTCTACCTTATTCCCCGGCCTTGTGCGTTTATACCTAAATGAACTGTGGTGTACAAATGAAAATATCGAAAGGGGATATTCTTTCTTGTATGTTGAGAAATCGAGAAATTGATTTTGTGACGAACCATGGGTCTTTAAAACGGCAATTTTAATGCTAGCAAGTAAGGTCTGTAATTGACAGGGGCTAAGGTGTCCTCTTAATTCACACTGTGACCTTCAGAAGTATTATTAAATGGAGTATTATCAGAGACAAGCCTCAGCTTTTTTAGCTGTCTTCAAATCAAAGTATGCCTAAAATAATAAAAAACTACATAATCACTGCCTTTTAAGGCTGTTTTCTCTAAAACCATCTCTTAACATTTGGCATATACACTTTTTTTATAAGAACACGTAAATTCAAGCTCAGGCTGACTATTCTTAATCTTTTCAAAAATTTTAAGCTAGATTGTTATTAACTTTGTTTAAAAGTCAGTCTGTAAGCAGGGTCATTGCTAGCTAGTGTGCTTTAGGGGATGCTCAGGCCTCTTTTGCCAACAAAGTTAGTGAGACATCGTTTATTTGCCGACAAGTTTGATTTTCACCGAAAAAGCACTCTAGATGATAAAAATTCCTCGTTTTCGAGATGAAATATTTTTAGAGGGTTTGACGTGATTTTTCAAAATGACAATTTACAACAGCTCGGCTTCAGGCTACTTTTAATTAGTTCTTAACTTTTCACCGATTTGCGGCTCGTGTTCTTATAAAATTGTTCAGCCTTGCGTTTCTTATTTTTTTACACGATTTCATCCAGACGAGTTTCTCATTTTGCTTCTTATTTTTGTAGTGGAAATGTGTTTGATATAGTAATTAGAGCCTCTGCCAGGGATATTGCACTTTTACCTGCAGTTTTATCTTAGCAAAGGAAAAATACTTGATAGAACGACCTCAGTTTTGGTAAGGCTGCCCAAGGCTGCTATTGTAGATGATACATCAATGCTATTTTGCTTATTGCTTCTTTTTGTTACTCTTGTGTCATTTTTGAATTTTTGCTGGTATTTTATTTCTAAAGTTTAGCTGAATTTAAGCCTGCCTTGTTTCTTATGTTGCTCTTATTTTGGGGGCAAATCTCAGCCTGTTGTTTTTTATAAGGGTTGTTCTTATAAAAAAGGGGGGTTTCCGTGAGAGTGACTTTTAAAACAAGTTTCTCTGCAAAAGCAAATATTGCAAAAAACAAAAGCATAAGGTAACGACAGCACTACACTACACACGGCCGGGGCCTAAACAAGTTTACCAAATAAACTAACTGGAAATATGTATGGAGCATCTTGAATTAAGCATTATCAATGCAGTGAAGGTAACCGGGAAACCACAATATTCAGAAACTTCAACATAGCTGCTTGTTTCTTGGATTTCGTACTTAAATGGACTTAAATTAGATCAGAGATCAAGTAAAAAGGAGGGTATTCCATAAAACAAATTTTCGTGACTTCCTTGAACAGATCTGTAGGGAAATAGTCCGGTAATGATAGCAAACAACTACAGCTAAATCGGTAGATTATTCGCTTCCTCGACAACATAATTCTGCGCTCGTGTAGAACTTAAGAAAAACGAATCCAAACCCAGATCTTTTGATCTTGCTTGAAGAGGAAATACGGATAGCCTTAAGCCCTGAAGTATTGACATTTAAGAAAATAACGGTGTTCGCAGAAAAGCACAGATTTGAGATTGTGGAAATAGATTTTTAAAAATGGCAGTAGATATAAAGTTTAACTTGTTTCTAGCCATATAAAGAAGAAGAAGCTCCTTTCGGGACTATGCACACTCGAGTGCATAACAGCAATTTAAAATCAATCCATACTCTTAGGACTTGTAACACAAAGTCTTGCGATTTAATTTCATCCAATTACTTCTAGAAGGAATGTGTTGGTACCAGTCAGTTCATGGTGAAGATACTGGGCAAAGATTATGTAGTGACGTAACAAGTGGAGAGGTGGAGGAGCTTGATTCAAGCATACACCGAAGAGCCAGAACGACCATAACAACATGGCAACGGAGCGAGCTGGAGAGACAGTTCACGAAGCACAGATATCCGACCTTTGAGAAAGTGGAGCATCTCAGTGAACAACTTGGTCTACCACAGTATGTTATTAAGGCAAGTGTATTTATGCTACTTTCCATATCTCTTTTCATGGGCAGCTAGGAGAGAATCAGAGATATTGGGCCTTGTTTTTCGTAATCCCAGCATAAAAGCTGCCAGCCAGCCTAATCAACACTGGAACAGCCAGCCTAATCAACATTTTTCAATTCCGCCTCGAGTTCACAATAGCAATTTCCTTTCGAGGACATTGCAAGCCACAATGGCGGGTAGATCTTGGAGGGCTGGCAAAACCAGGGGGTGGGTTGGTGAAAAGGTTTCTGCAACAATTAAAGTCTCGTAAATTGCTAACTGAATGGAATTTCAAATCAAGTGAACTTTTCTCATCAGAGGCCAGTGGCAGCCCAGCTACTGCAGAGTAGGATGGTAATTGGCGTGACCAGTAAGACCCTTTTCCTTGTTTCAGTGCTTTGTACTAGGTGAATTTTCCTTAGGAAAAATATGATCTACCTACCTAGTTCTTTTTAATCTATTTCAAAAAAATTCTGTGGACCTTATTTTGATAAAAGTGAGGGGGGGGAGGTAACTACCCCTTGTGCCCCCTTGGCGCCGCCACTGTCAAAGGCAGATTTCGACGGGGTGACCATTTTTAGCAAAAATTATTTTTACCAATTTTCTTTCCTCGTGACTATCTATCATTTTATAATTGTTGGTATGCATAATTAACGGTCCAATCTTTGTAATAAGTAATAGCATAGGTTGCAAATCTTTGATTGGCTAAGCTACCAAAATTCCCCACAGCCCATCCATAGATTCTTCATTAGCCAATCAAAGATTTGGAACCTATGGTATCAGTAATACTTTCTTTTTACTGTCAAATGGAATGAAATAAATTTGAAAAAATATTATTATTATCATTAATATGTGAAGAAAAACAAGATTTTTATGTAATCATTGGTTTGTTTATTTGATGGAAAATAATAGAGCATCATATTTGATGTGTTATGGGAACATTGGCTGGAAAGGAACGCTTGGCAGTTGCTTTTCAGGGACACTAGTTCATGTCTGTGCTAAATTTCATTGCAATAGCTAGTCCAGACGGCACTTTGGGACGGGGGACGGAAACGCCCCCTTGACTTCGTTAGTAAATGAGACAGGAATGGTCTTCTCACTACGCACAAGGAATGGCCGAAAAATCTGCTTACTTTGTTTGCGATGGGTGGGACGATCTGACATCTTTGATTGGTAAGACAATCTCTGTTCACTATAGATCCGGTACAAATACCATAGTAAATGGGTGTGGCCTAAAAGTGGGTGTGGACGGTTGGCCTCGATACTTCAAACAAATTTTTCTATTTATAACGAGGGGTTTATCATTCTGTCAGGGCTTTGTGCATGATTTTTTCAACAATTGGACATTGAAAGAGCTTTGAGGGATTTTTCCGAGATTGGCCTAGTCAAATTAAGATTTGTATAAAAGGACCTCTTCATCATGATAGAAACTATAGCGATTTAATCAGCATAAATTACTCTCATGGGGGCCAGAGGACAAATTTTTGCCTGTTTGTTGAGGCCAAATCCGTTTTGCCGTGATAAAATCCTATTTGTCAAATTTCCGCCAAATCATGTCGCAGCCATTCATTCGAACATGGACCAGCGTCGCTTTTCGAAATCGGATAAGGATGAGAGGGTGTATACGGGGCAGTGTGCACTATGTAATGTGAATGAAGAAATCAAAGGGTTTTAATTATCGAGTCTCAAAGGGTCCTAATTGATAATCAAATATTTGGCACATCTATTAATATTAATGTTTACAAAAAGGTTCCAATGTAGATATTTCAGGGCTATGACTAATAGAGATGGGAATTTGGGAAAGGTATTAAAGAGAATTCCTGGCAAAATATCAAACAGTTAACAAGGATTTTAAGATATCTAATTTGAGCTAATAAATTAGACGTTTGTTTCACGAGTTCATCCACGTTATCAACCGCCAATTACGAAAGAGTCAATGTTAATGACCATCTATGTGCATGGGTTCCATTTAATAATTAATTCTTGTTATGTTGAAAACTCGCCTCCCCAAAGCACTCTTTCTCGTTGCACTTCATTACTGTTGGAGCCTAAAGTTGGTTAATTTTCAGTGGGTAAGCTATTAGACCGAGTTCCATTTCCAGTAGCGTAGCCAGGGTGGTAAGATTGGGGGCAGAGGGTAGTTGAGCCAAGAAAAAAATGGGGTCCACACCAGCTTGTACGCAAAGGAACGCCTTTTTTCGAAGATGTTTTTGGTAATTGCGGGGGCGTCTGCCCCCTCTTGTCTCCCCTCTCTACGCCACTGTCCATGCCCCGGACTAAAAGTATTCGGAGAAAGTAAGGATAACACTGGAATAAAGATGATGCTATTAAGCTATTAGATATTCTTTTGCAGGGCTTTTTCTTCTAGAAGTCAGAGCCATAAAAGGTGTTATTTGCTGGACGCGTGTAGGATTATGCCTGAACTTTAAGTAAATAGAGTGCGTGTGAAAGAAATTGTTTAATGGTATGTATCCTGTCGCTGTCTATGTAGAATGCTGGTACTCTTAAGATGCTGTTGTAGCAGGGGCGTCGTGACCGGGGGCAGGGGTGTCGTGACCGGAGGGCAGGGGTGTCGTGACCGGGGGGCAGGGGCGTTGTGACCGGGGGCAAGGGCGTTGTGACCGGGGGCAAGGGACCTTGGCCTCCTCCGCTTTAAAAACTTGACGGATTTTTGGGAAAATCATTTTTTTTCTGCAAATTCTCAAACTTGAGCTGTGGGTAGTTCTTAAACTTTTAGCGACATAAATACTTGGACTAAAGTACTTACCGTTATTTCGAAGGGCAATTCACTATTGTAAAGAAAGTACTAGATTTCCGCAAATCAAAATGATTTCATAGGATTTACTTTGTGGATATTCAATTTCAGAACAAGATTTTTTTATAAAAATTTGCTCCAAAGAATGCGATTTCTAGCAAATTTGAAGCATTAGATATGAAGCATTAGGAAAAAATGTTCCCCTTCGACGGCAAATAGGGTGGTGCCTGAGGTAGTATCTTCATTCTACCCTTGTCTTTATCTATGGATATATCTATAAATATCTTCCCAGCTAAGGTCAAAGTTATGAGTTTTTGCCCCCCCCCCTTACACTTACATGAAATACTTCTATGTAATTAAAATAAATCAAATAAATTTTGTCGGAACATTTTTCTTTCTGGTCCCCTCTAGAATTGAATCGCCACGACGCTCCTGTGTTGTAGACAACTGTTCTTTATTTACTTGCTTTTTAGATTTGAAACCCTTAAAGTTGAAGAATTTGGTCGTTTTAAGATTCCGACTATCAGGTGGCAGGAAATGCCTCACGAGATTGAGGCCGCGTTTTAGGATACGTTTATATCAAATTAATTCCGCGGACTTGATAAAAAGACTACAATATTTTTAGAAAGTTCCAATGTTACTCCCTTACGCGTCTATTTTGAATAGAATCGCCTTCGACGAAAACGTCTAATTTTTCCCGAAACAATTTTTATGACTGTCTTTAGGCTCGATCTGCGAGGGTATTGCTAGTATTTCATTTCATTCATTTCACTTCATTTCATTTCATTTCATTTTAAATTCTTCATACACAAAAATCCCTTCAGCTTACAACTAAATACCAAGTATCTCGCCTCGAAGTACGGGAATCAATTTAAAATGCATTCAAGGGTTATGCAGTAGTACTATCTAAATATTTATGCGTGATGCAAACTCCTCATATAGTGTACTTATCCCTCATACACAGTAACAGCTTAAAGGTAAGAGCACACAGTTATCTATTTTTTCCCAAATACTTAATTGTGTAATAACAATATACGGTTGGTGAGGAAGTTTTGAATGTTTTCTTAACGTGCATTTAGGTATGGTTTCAAAACCGAAGAGCGAAATTTCGAAAAGAAACACGGAGAAGATCAAGCAGTTTAAAACTGCATCGAACAATACCTTTGACATGTCTGCAGAGTTTTCCATCGGCATTTGTAATACCTCAGGTAAAACCTCATCAACTTGCAAGTGGACAGTCTGATGTCAAAACGCGACAGGAAAGGGTAGTGATACCCGAAACAGAAGCTTCAGATTGCTTGACAAAAGATATGCAGCAGGAAAGACGGAAATATCAAGAAATGGTGAAATGCCGGGCAGAATGGTTGATGAGAAACGAACTTCAGTCAATTGCTAAAAAACAGTTGAACCAGGAGTACCAGAAACGATACGAAATGGCAACAAGCAATCAAGGTATGCATCCTACATTCCACTGTCATTGCAATAATTGTGAAAAGTTGCAATGAAGGCGAGGGTGAGAGAGAAGTAAGAGAGTGGAAAACTGATTTAGGGGGCAGCATGTTACGATGATACGAAACATTGCACCATATTCCTAATATGGTAGAAAACCCCACTCATATTAAAAAGTCGTTTGCTCTTTCGATCGTATTGGAATATATGTCCAATTTATAACATAGACAAGCGAAAACCCAAAACGTCCAACACCAAATGAAACAAGCAAATTCGTTTATGAAAAGCCTAAATTTTCTTTTGGCAAATGATTGAAGAAATTTCCAAATCTATTGATACTGTCCGTATAAATACAGAGAAATAACAAGGATAACTTCGTAGACGACCAAACTAAAATGATGCTAAGGAAATAGAGGTAATTTGGATTTGGAGCGATAGAGGCAAACGTTCTTTTTAAAAACGTTGTGATGAACCGATATGAAAAAGCTGTTGTGTACTGAAGTTAAATGGCTGAATTATTACTGTGTTGGCTGAAATGAATAAATTTATAGCTGATATTGTTCCTGTTAAAAGCAAAGTTTTTGCTTTCATGCTTTTGTTTACTGAGGGTTAAATGCGACCCTTTGCTTCGATCTTGTTATGCTAGCGTGCTTTCGCATAAATCGTTTTTTTGTAAAAAGCCTTTGTAATTAATTTTCGTTTGCTTTGTAACATGGAGAATTTTTTATCCCCAACTCAGAAAGTGCTTTTTTGCATATATATATTTTGTATATACAAAGTATATATTTTTCTTTATTCGGTATTTGTAAATAATTGCATAAGAAATTTGATACAGAAGAATGCTGAACTTTCAGGAAATATAACGTATTTAATGAAAATTTAAAAAATCATTGTAGTTTATTGAAGTATTGAGTGTAGGGAGGTTCGATGAAGGAGGCTGCTGGATATTGACAAGTCTCGTTCTTGATCTCTACATACTGCCTATTCGCGTTTCTTAGTTTTTTTTCAGGGTTGTAAAACTAGTCGATAGCTGGCCTAAACTGGAATTATTCCGTAACTTCAATTTCCACCTCACTGAGCCAATAATTATTATTTATCAGATATATAAGCAAGATTACCTTTGGACCCCAAATAGGAATGAGGCCATTGCATTTCGTATTTGCATTTTGCAGCGCAGCACTCTCCCATTCATCCCTCGATCTTGCATGTCTGTCAAATACAAATTAACGGAATACGTCAAAAGCTTAATAGCTTTAAATAATTGAAATTTTCCAGCCTAATAAATTAAAATGTAGAAATTAGTCTGATTGCATCAAAGCGATGACTCATTTAAACGACTAGGTCCCAGAATTGAAATTTTCATGGGCGTTTCCAGACTTTTCGGCCTAGAAGTTTCTTTAAAATTGTTTAAAATTTTCGTTGGAAAATCTTAGAGTGCTAAATTGAGAACTTTACGGAAAATTTAATATTAAAAACACGACGCATTTGAGTTGATAGATGCTCAATTCTTTAATGGTTCATTTCAAAGAGTCTTAGAAACGTCTTCTTTACGAAAATTTTTATAGACAGGAAAACATGGTAACCTTTGTTGACCTAATTAGAAATAAAATACTTTGACCTAAGTCGCAAATTTAATAAAAGGGGTATTCAGAAAGTTGAAAAGATTCGAGTTGAAAAGGAGTTGAAAAGGAGTTGAAAAGACTCAAAACTAATAAGATGGCATTCTTACCTGATTGCTTCGCTATGACAGTCAACGTGGATCACATTGAAATGAGAGACAGACGAATATCCCTTAAAAAGTGTTAAGAAACATAACATTTCATCATCTGAAATATTTCATACTTTGAGTATACCATAGAGATAGGAACACATCTCTAGCAGGGAGTGATGCTGCTTCTCATTTGCAAAAACTGCATAAAGCTGAGGTGACAAAATGAATCATAAAGAGAAATCAGTCCTAAACATGACCTTGATGGTAACATAAACAAAATCCTTATGACCTACAAATTCAAAAAACGAAGGTAGAGGCGCCCGCCCAAAACGAAGGTAGAGGCTTGCCAGTGGCCCTACGGTAGGTTACATAGATTAGCCTCGGAAAAGACAAGAATTCTCTTAAAACCCCAAATGAATTATAAGAAAATTTGCCCCTGAAAGAAAAGACAAAAATGTCTAGCCTCTATCTCAAGTTGAATGGACACGCCCCATAGGGGTCACGTGATAAAAAGCAGCTTACTCTGTTAAAAAAGTTTGGTAAAAAAATTCACTCGCACTCCTGTGAATATCGCTAGGAAGCGGGGAGCCTCTACCCTCTTTCTATTTAAGGCGACCCCCTTCCTAGTGATAGTCACGGGAGTGTGAGTGAATTTTTTTCGATTAAAAATTCGAAAATAAAAAAAACCATATAATTTGACATTAGCTAGAAGGTTTTTTCGTACCTGTGTCTTTCGCGGCTTGTTCTCAAACTCATCCAGGACACACCTTGTGGTGTAGGTGTATATACCTAAAACCTGCAATAACATATGGTTTTGTTCAGTCTCATTTAACAAAACAAGGTACCTTTGCGTCTGTCAAAAAGGGCTCTAGCATTAAAAAGCCCTCGCCTGCCAGATCTTAGAATTGATTAACCCAAGAAGATAAATATGCTGGCATTAATAAATACCTTCTTTGGGTGGAATTTGTATCCCTCCCTGCAAATGCAACAGATCAGTCCTTTTTCTTCCAGTAACTCTTCCATTTCTTTGATCACTGACGACGGCTTTGCCTTTATCTGTCCACCCTCAGTAACCTGAAAAACAAACGGAGAAATTTCGCCATGACCACACAGAATTTTTCTTGCCCCAGTTTATACAAAAGATACTTTTAATAATCTGATGCTTTCTACCAAAGTTGTTCAATCTTTTATTGCCTTTGCTAGTGTAGTTATCTATTTCACTCAACACAAACTTATTGCATTTATTTAATAAGCCAGGGGTCCCGGTTAGAAAGGGGTCTGGAACACAGGCTAGCCCTAATGAGCATTTTGCTTTGTAACCGACTCGAACATTGATTAAATTTGTTTCCTTTCTTTGGTTACCTGCTTCTTGGGGTGCTTCATGGGGTGGGGTAGTAAGCCCAAACCAAGCTTCTCTGCCTCCCGTTGAAAACCCCTTTGCTCTGGAACCCAGCGTAGGGAAAGGCCCCTTTACCTGAAAGCTGCCCCCCCCGCCTAGCCCCTAGATTCGCCACTGAATACCGCTAAAATAGTCGTGATACAAAGCATGTAAATTGTAAATAGTTTTGTTTGGTTATCATGGCTTAAAATTTATAGAACGGATGTGTTTTCTCTGAAAATGGCTCTATCGATCGTTCTTATTGTCTCAAAATGAACTTCACAAAACTATCAAAATAGTACTAGCATACACACCACCATGCCAAGGGCTTCAAGCTGCTTCTGTCTCATCGCTAAAGCCATTTTCTTTTTGTCTTCTCTTGTCTGTCTTCGAACGGCGTGCACCTTGAGAAATATGACAATTCTTTTTTTGCATAGGAATAGATGGTGCACTAAAACTTATCTAAAAAAAACTGGATCCAACAACCTATTGTTCACCTACATCAGCATAAAGAAGCAATTGAGTCTCTCTATCTTGAGACATTTCGCGCCTAAAGCTTTGGGCTGCCATTCGTTAAAATGGTGCACCCACATTGCTGCGCTTTGAATTGTGCATTAATCATTACATTCTTAAATATTCTAAGAAACAACAAGCCTAGGAAATAGTAAACAGTGGATTCCCCGTTAATGAGCTTAATACCACGGCAAAAATGTTTAACGCCACTTAGAAGTGCTACAAGCTTTTGTTTCAACAGTTACTTTGAATTCTGCTATAAAAAAACAAGTTGAACTAAAACCAATATGATTACACTCTAGTCTCATACAACACGGTAAGGTCTCAAGATGGATGCTGCAATGTGGAATAAACGCTGGGCTGGAGAAGCTCGATCTACAGCATAGATAGAAAAAGGTATTGCACTTCCAAGATGTCCATTTTGCAGCTGGAAATGGCGGTTCAGTTTTGTTTCAAACAACTGGTCTATCTGAGACCGTCGATACATTACTAGTGCTGTCCTGTCCAACACGTTTCCTCAAGTGAACGAAAGGGCCATGTTAGATCTTACCTTTTTAGCAACAATTGGGTTTTCACGCAAAGCCTCGACCAGGTTCTCCGCAAGTGAACCAACGCTCTCTGCTGAGGAAACTTGTTCAAGGCGATGAAACACAGCAATGTTTTCTTCTGTGCCAACAAGATTCTAAAAGCAATCAGAGCCAA
The DNA here is from genome assembly GCF_013076305.1 of Rhopilema esculentum. Next base: position 12,079,562 of record NW_027020025.1, read on the forward strand.
AAGAGCTAGTAGGTGGTACATTATAAATACAAAATGATAGGTACAGGCAAAAACCATAACAACGACAAATCTTTAAAATGGATCCAAACATTTATCCATAATATTTCGACTACATCAAATATTGAAGTCACCAAAGGAGACAAAGGAGAGGTTGTAATTTAAAAAAACTGGTCGTTCTTGATTTTATCTTTAACTGAGCATCAAATGCAAGGAACGTCTCTAGATTTGTTATAATCGAGATGTATACAAAAGCATAATCATGAATCTAGATTAAGATCAAGACCTAACATCAATCCGATATGATTAATCCGGTATTGAGGATTTAATGCAAGGGTGGGCAACGTTTTTGGAGACCCTTTGTCAGATCCTTTAAACTTTTAAGCGGGCCAAAGGTAATAAGAAAAACGAATGCGATAGTTATAATAAAATTATAATATTTTAATGAAAAACTTTCATTAAAATTCAGTTACACTACAATTACAAACCTCTCTTTTACATAGATAACAGAAAGTGAACAAATCTTTCCATGATTCTCAGGTTTGATGAAGATTTTAGATAACCTAATTCTGAATCGTGCTTCATGTTTTATATGTTTCCTTCTACAATTGCAACCCCTTTGAAAACCTCTGAAAATCATCCTTGCCAACCAATAAAATCATTTTCTGATATATTTTATCTCGCGGGCCACAGCAATTCTTTTCCCGGGCCGGATTCTGGCCCGCAGATCTTAGAATGCCAACCCCTGACTTAATGCATGAGATGAACGCATGGTATGATTAATCGCATCTGAAATAATCTGATACAGCATAGGAAATCTTAAAAAACCTTACCTGGGTCCCTGAATGCCCCCCTACTAAACCAGTTAATATTCTCAGAACATAGGGCAACGCAGGTCGGACAAGGAATTCTTTCCATTTGTTAGCGTCTAGAATTCCAGATGCACTAAAACCAGAAATCGATGAAACGATATAGCAATTAAAATTTCTGAAAAAGCCTATCAAAAAACCGAATAATGTCTTAATTTGGAAGTAACTGGTCCAAATAAGATTAGTGAGGTACACCTTATACATCATAACTCGGGTGGCCCGCCGGCCGCGACACCCCGAGCCAGTGACCCGCAAGTGAATGACGAGGGTGACCGCCAGAAAACCGATTCAAATCGCCAAATAGCGTTGCGCCTGTGGACATTAATTCTAAGGGTATGGTTGTATTGTAAAGTAAAAAGACATCAAAGTATATCCTCATTTTATTCAATTTAAAGATCTCCTACTTGGCAACCTCAAATTTGAAACCCCTTTAAGAAATGTTTCTAGCACCGCCCAAGATTCTGAGGCACACGTTCATTTAATCCCCTTATTCTGACGTTTCATGCTCTGAGAAGTGTCAATCGATAAAGCTTTTAGCCAATATGTTATAAAATGTTTCCTTTTTTCAAAGCCATTTTTCAGTTCTGTACCGTTTCATAGCTTTCGAATAGTAACATTATAAACTATTTTTTGCTTCTTGTTTGGTGTTTTTCCTAATGAACGCCTTTTATCAAGGTGCAGCGTTCAATAGAGGGCGGCGTTCAACAGAGGGCGGCGTTCAACAGAGGGCGGCGTTCAATAGAGGGCGGCGTTCATTAGAGGAAATACGGTAACGCTTTAGTGCCTTAAAGTGCCACTGAATTGAAAAAATCAAAAAAAATTTATTGATGTTCTAAGTCAAATCAGTGCTCCTGAATCCGATGGTGAAGTTCATTTTATTGCATAGTTAATTTTGTCACACCCTATCTTTTTCGGCGTATTAAACTGCCTATCTCTATCAAGTTTCATGCTTGTGTCATGTTTTACACAATTTGTATCTTTTTATCTTCTTACAGCCCTCACTATGGCTGAATTGACTATATAAATCTGATTGCGTCACTCGCCGCAGCCTCTTTTCGCACGACCTACTCGCAAAAGAACCCCAGAAACCCCTATTTGTGGGCCCCAAATTAAAAAACTAAACTTTTTTCCGAAATCAGCGATGATAGGTCTACCAAAATCAATAATAAAAAAAATTTCATTTTTTTTCAGTTCAGTGGCACTTTAAGGCTCAATGCGGTCTTAAACTTGGCTAGTACCTGAATGACTTTGGAGGTGTGTGTTCAGTGAGATAGTCAAGAGCACGTTGTGGTATGTGATGGTCGATAATCAGATCTTTCAGTCTTGATCCACTCAATGTGTTCTGCAGAGAGAAAGAAATTTACGTTCTCAGTGGCGGCGCCAAGGGGAGGTATGGGGGGGGGGGGGTAATTACCCTCCTACTTTCGTCAAAACAGGGTTTACATATTTTCTCTAGATATTGATATAAAGCCTAAGATAAGGGGTAAATCATATTTTCGCCAAAGGAAAATACATTTGGTACAAAGCACTGAAACAAGACAAAAGGGCGTGGCCTCATTGACAACGACCACATCCCTCCCACTCTTCAGTAACTGGAGCGGCCATTGGACGTTCTAAAATACTGATTCGTCAGATCCTTGCACAAAAACAAAAGGACAGATTCAATAGATCCAGTTTCAACAAGATTTCGATTACAAAATTCAGAAATTGATTCACTTACAGAAATGCCGTTACTTATGACACAGAAGCACTCCAAATACAAAGTTTCATCGGCTGTTCTTTCCTGATCAAAACTGCGAGAAGAAAACTCATTCAAGTTATAACAGAAACGAGTATCACAATAACAAACTATAAACTTAAACAACGGATTCTTCCTTAATATACGGGAAACCTATTAAGAGCGCCGGTAATGGGGGGGGGGGGCAATAAAGATTTACAAGAAATAAAAATGATAAATAACGAATCACGAAGATAAATTTGCCTTTTTCACGGTTCACGAAAAAAATCCTCATGAAAACGTTGTGGCTAAGGTTTTCATCACAATAACGCCACTCATGTAAGCACATAAATAATCAATTTTTTTGCAAAATGATACCGATGCTAAAAAATGTCTCCACACAAAAAATTTGTTCAGAAAGACTCGAAAAAAAGAATCAGTTGTTTTCTAACATGCTATATTTTGACAACCCTGTAGAAGTAGGTAGGTCACACAAAATGTGAAAATCCAACTACATATGACGATTCAGTGTACAATTCTAAATGTTGGTATGCATTCAATGTACGTAAACAAGAAGCCGAGATTCACTCAAAGACGAATTCGCTTAAACTTTTTCAGCGAGGGCCAGACTGTAAGTCTTTGTGCACAAAAAGAGACTTCAATATTTAAACTAGGAGCTGGACATGGACATGGCTTTCCGATGGTTTGCCTTGCATCTCCCTGTGCTCCTCAAATTTAGAATAAAACACGAAATAATCGGACAGACAGAAAACCTGGAATAGGTCATCTGCAACAAACATATGAAACAATACAAAATCATTCCTGTTTTGGATTTTTTGTATTTTCTGTGACTCCTCTTGAATTTCTGCGAATTCTATAATATGGCGTTTTAAATTGGCTATTGAGCAGTGTGATTTGGAGACTGGAAGTCGCATTCTCTCTTTTCCTTCTATAAACTTGAGCGCGTCTTTTACAGTTGGATCAATAAAATAGATCACACATTCAACTGTAAACAGCTTGTCATTCTCGGCCATTTTCTACTTTCCAAATTGGCGAGAAACAGTCTCGCTATGAAGCTCCAAAGTGAGGCCACAAGTCTGGAGCCAACAAAATCAGTGGAAGCCGACTGCGAACGCATGGACAGTCAAACAAAATAAATAGCTTGTTAATAATCGTTTGAACAGTTCTTCCATCATTAATATGTTTTAGCCATTCTTATTTTATGAATCAATCCAAAGAATTATTCAAATGCAGTTAATTTTCACTGAAAACACAATACATTGATGTCATTTGGGGTTGCACGAATCACGAACATAGTTGAAAGTTATCACGATTCACTCACCATGATTTTTTCGAAACACGAAACACGAAAAATAATAAATTTCAATAACGTTGCACGAAAATACCCCTACAGGCTCTCTATTAAGAACAGACGTGCAAATTTGTCCTAAAATGTATTTTTTGCTCTCATAGCGACGTTCATGTACAAAAGAAAACCTTCCTACAACTGGCTGTAAATCAGGCATCAAAGATGTCCCTTCAATGGGAGTTTTACTGTAGTAGTTCACCACACCACATTTATTCTACTTCATCATCGACTCCGTCGCTACGGAGGAGTACAAGAGAGAGCTCGGTAGTTCATGCAAACCAATTCTTTGGTGCGTTCATGCAAATCGGTCGCACGACTCTGCAGCGCTATTGGATCGCTTTCAACTTTACATTTTTCATGCCAAATTGCTGCTGGTCTACAAAATTTTCACGATCGCCATCACTAGCTAAGTATTCTTACTTTTTGCATTTTCCTGAATTTTTGGTTATGGATACTGTAAATGGGAATTTCCCCTCTAATTATGATTCGGCCACACTTTAAAATTGAAAAAGCCCCACGTTCCTGTCAACTCCACAGTTTCAGCTAATGGCAAAGAAGAAACAATGGTGGATAGGTTAAAAACCACACAACTTCAAATACAGTTGTCAAATAATTTACTACTAAATTTGGTTAATGATGATGCTGCGAGATAACGCAAAAGGAAACTATTTGTATCCGACAGGGCAAACTGGAAAAACCAGACCTTATGACCCTAGGACCCCTATGACCCCTAGGACCATTAACTACGAAGAACCAAAAGGACCCTGCTACACGATTTGGCTACAAGAATCTTGTATATGAATTTCTAAAAATAATCAACAGTCACTATCAGTTTACAATGACTTGTGACTAATGGCCACAACTGGCCAACAATGTTAAACTCATGTTAACTTCCTTTCTTTAACACACAGTTCGCACAACAATTTATACATCAGATCGAAGAGAAATCGGAACGTGTAATAACAATTTACATTATATTGATATGTATCAAGTTTTAAGACTAATTATGCGATCTTGAATAGCTTCCAACATAGGTAGTACGGATTACAAAGTACTGAAAAGATCTAATTAATATAGATTATGTATATAGTTGATATGATCTTTCCATAATGAAGTTTTATAAATATTGAATTTCATACAGCACAATGATACATAAATTTGTAACACAGAAATTGTTTATTTGTCTAAGGTTCGATGTGAACAGAAACTTACCTATTGAAGTTGAGATAAGGCAGAAAGTGGTTGATAAGGGTACGCATGCTCTGCTCGCTGCCAAAAGATAGCGATGGTATGAGTCGCATCATAGCCTCTAGAACGTTTGGGTTGGTTCTCTAAAACAAAAAAATGCTTACAAGCAATATGCTTTTGTCCAATATAACTTCGTCCGATTTTGTCCGATTTTGTAGAGCATAAGCAAGACGCAATTTTGCAGTCACAACATTACCAATCAGTAGTTCTATTATAATTTATTAAAAATATTACTTTCATTGGGTTTGAAATCTCTTTGGAAACTGGTGCTTGAAAAGCACGGATTTCAGCATCATTTAGAACAGACTATTAATTGGATCATTTTCATTTTAGTACTGTTATGTAAAATGAATTTTTGTAAAAATTGTTTTTGATTGCATATGAGCATCTGATGTTATGATTATGATCATAGACTGTTGATAATTATGATTATTTTGCAAGTCTAAAACAAATTGGTGCCTTGACCACAAAGTGTTTAGCTGTGTTGTATCTATACAAGTGTCTTATCATCAAACTTCTCATGAATGGCAATGCCAACATTTTAAAATGGGACATTTTTTGAAGCTTGAAGCTGGATTAAATTTTGCGCCAAAAATCAATGTGTCGTTAAATCTCAGCTCGCCATGTGTATCTAGCGCCTTCGAGGCAACATAGCATTGCTTGCAATGATAATGATATTGCTGAAAAGAAAGTAACAATTACCACATAAGGGCTCGTGATGTGACCAAGCAGCAGCTCCAGCTGGGATTCTTCACCGGGCAAAGACGAAAGCTAGGGAGATCAATCAAATTAGTAGTGAAGCAACTGAAAAATCAAATGACTCAAATCCAAAGAAACCTTTAACGCATAACTGCGAATCTGGGTATGATAATCTTAATAATCTCGAGTCATTCATACATACAAAGGAGTTTTCCACTAAATTCACGAATCGTAGGTCTTCTAGATCTAGGGCACACTCCACAGCGACTCAGTTACAGCATTACCCTGATTGCCAAATGGACCCCAAAGGGAGAAATGAGGTTTTAAAAACACTGAAATCAGGCGCTGTGGAGCAGGGGGGCTTTGGGCTTGAGGAAAAAATTAACCCCCCCCCCCCACTTTTTAAGACCCTTCAGCTTTTCTCAACGCTGCGCGGTGCCTGGAAATGCAAAAGATGCTTCGAAAACTGCCTTAATTAGGCTGCAGTGGCGTAGCTAGCGGTGATGCTTGTCAAGCCGGTCATGATCATTCATTTCCAAAAATACAATTTTTCATTAATATTTATTTTCGTAAGAATAAAGTCCTATTCTCCTTTGAAGCCCTATGGATGAACGCAAGCATACGGAGCCCTGCGAAGGCGCACTTCTTCTTTCGGCCAGGAGTAAAACAGAGGGTTTCCAATTTAGTCATGTCCGTAACTATGAGCATACCTGGTATTGATCTGCTTGCTCACTTGCTTCGTGTAAAACGATGCCCATTATATTTAGAAGTCGCTCGGCAATCATGGCCCCTCCACTTGTCGAGCCTCTTTCTTTTTCCAACCGCAATGCCTAAAACGCCAAGAATATTTTATAGACCATCTGAGTGATATTTTTATATAAGAAATGATTACTTTTATATAGTAAACAGTTTTTTATATCATATAAACGTTTAAGACTGCAGGGGCGACGGGCACTGCTCATAGTATGAATAGTCTATGAGCAAGTTTTGTCCAGAGAAGGAAAGTCTGAGATAAGATAATTCAATAAGCACAATGACGTCTTTTCGAGGTGTAGTCTGCCGTCTGTCCTCTGGCCCAATCCAAATACTTTTGTTTGTACCTGTTGTGTTCTGTCTTGTTGTTTTGATCGTATCTGTCTCTTGGCCGCCACAAAATCAAGAAACAGCCACTTTGACCTTTTGTTCTACAGCTGCGGCGGGTTTACACGATCGTTTTTCCTTAAATTTGTTTTCGATATTGGACCGCGATGAACGACAACGATCGTGTAAAAGGCTAAATTGCTGAAAAAAGTTTGATGCTATCTGTCGTTTTTAATCCGCTTAATTGGCGATAATGATCCATCGTTGAAGATTTTATTTTGACTCCGGGTCAAAATAAAATCTCTACCATCATTTTTTTTCAAAGGGGCTTTCCAAATATATATACTCCTTGGAATCTATGACTAACTTTTTCTGACCCTGCCAGCCGTCCCTGTTTAAGAGATACTGTTTTTGAAAATCTATATAATATATTTATTTATATATATATATACATTTTTAACTAAACTTTTGTTTCCAAAAAGCAGTAGTATTATAAAGAAAAATGTTTTTGAAAGACAATGACCAAAGATTATTTATTTTTTCCGAAACGCGTTTCATCGTTGTTAAGATTCCCCGCACGGGAGCCATGATGTGAAGGAGATAAAACAACGCATGGGTTGAACAGAACAGAACGATAACTTTATATTAACTTCAAACAGCCTACACACATAACTGTAAACTGTAATCTGAAACTCTATATAAACATGGGTCACATAAAGTAATGCTCCTGCGCATAGTCTATTAGGTTATTCCAATCCTTTCAACGAGGAATCATCAGCCTGTTTCATATCAAATATATGTATTTAACAATACAGATAAAATGAGTGGCAGAGTGCTGATGGGTGGTTTTTTTAAAAGCTACCCTAAAAGTAAACGCTACCTCTAGCCAAAAACTATTATTTTTATTATCACTATAGAATAGCAACGAAAACCATGAATATACGTACTAAATTCAGAGTTCCAAGCAGAATCTTCAGGGAATTCACTGATGGTTTTCCTAGATACTGGCGATTCACCTATAAGAAGCAATGAAAAGATTAATCTCAAATAAAAACGTCAAAAGAATTGTATGATACGAATTTCATCGCAGAAGAAACTAATAGCCATAAACACTGTATAAGAAACTATTACCTAACAAAGCCTGTAAATTAGAAACTACGCCTCCCATGTCAATTAGAAACTATGTCAGTGTAACATTAGCACAAACCGATCATTAATATGTAATTGCACATCATATGAAAGCTTATAAGAACAAATGACTGCAATTCGGGCGTGAGATGACCATACTTTTAGACACAAAAAGCATTCCACCAGGCAAGGCGTTCGACCAGGCAAATACAGAATACAAATCATGTAAAATTTCATAAAAAACATTATCCAATTAATCACGTTTAAGAATGAAACAGCAAGTGGACCCAGGGAGAAAATACCCAAAAAAGATTCGAGAACATGAACAAAAATGTAAGTAATTCAAAAAGTGCCCTTTGCGTTTTTAAGGTCATATTTACAAATACCATCTTTGCAATAATTGTTTTTGCACAATATCTAAAATATTTGAAAAATACACAACTTCACAAATTTTCAGGTAACTCTCCCATCTTACCTTGACTTTGACACAATATTCGAACAACTTGAGCATCACGGATATAAGTTCTTGGGCTCGAGATAGGTTTCGGATATGAGAAAGCCTACGATATAGAAATAATACAGTTGTATACTTCAGCAATTTCTAGAGTGTGAACTGAGTACCCCTGTTTTGGGGCCATGGCAAATATACAATATACGAGACTCTCTTATCCAATAGCCCTAGCTGTTGAATAGAAGTGGCAAAAATAATTCAGTTCAATTCAATTTTTTATTCTACTGTCTATAATTTACTGGATTTGTTACATTGCCCTTCAGCAAAATCCCTTTATATAGGGGTTAGGGAGGGGGTGGTGGTTGAAAGCGTATATGAGATCATATCATACCCGTATATAAGATCTTGATTTTGAAATGCCGAATAATTGTCAAAAAATCTCCCAGACCCTATTGCCTATACCATTTTTTTACAACAAAAGAAGCAAAAAAGGATTTTGATAGTCCTTCTGAAAAATAAAATACTTATAAAATACTCCGTTTGTTACTTTGGTGAATTCCCCGAAATTATAGGGTTACTTATGGAAAAGTCTGGAAATTTCATATTCAGCCACCTGAAAAAACCAAACCTATCCTACATGAAAAGCTGCAGACAATAGCGGGCTGAATTAAGGATATTTACATGGGACTTCGTCTACGATAACCGAGAAAAAAATGCCTACTACAAGTTTTAAAGCAGTGACTAAAAAATGAGGGTAGACAGGATGACTCTTAAACTTCATTACAAATACATAACAAAGAGAAAACCTTGGGTACTACAAAATGTGAGGATAAGATAGTGAAGGGGGAATACAATTTAGATAGTAGGTGGGAAAAAAATTCAGCTGATTCATGAAAGTTTTTCTTGCGCGCACTGCGTATAAAATCAGTTAAGTGTATGAAAGTGTACAACACTAGCAAGGCATTGCAATAACTTATTGCAACATGAAAATAACATCGTTATATCAACCCTACAAAAGCAGGGTTCCCGCACAACAACTCTCTACGCATACTCAAAATATGTCGTAGAAACCAAGGGTTGAGATCGTGCACTTCTTAATTCTACGGCAAAGTTCAGTGGACTTTATTTCTTAAACATTTATCAATTTCAACAACATAGATGTAATTATTTGGAGTCCTACAAACAACTTTTACATTAGAAGTTATAAGTAGTTCGTTATGAACAATTTTTTGAGATTTGAAGAAGTTCTTTTTGCTTGTATCTTATACCAGTAAGCTTTATGCCGACCCGTCAGTCACATTAATAGCAAATCGCAAAATTACGGCATTTTTCCAAATTTAACCACTTCAATTGCTTTTTCTTTAAGTACGGGAGGTTCTTAATTTTTTGTCCTGAGTGCCCAGTCTCCCTTTCCTATAGCAAGTTTCTATTAAATTTCTATTAAAATAGGGTTCAGTGGATCTCATATTCTTGCGAATGACATGTAAATGAAACCTATAATGAATAATAATGATAATTAATTTATTTAAGGTTGGCGTGGTACCATAGATTATCTATGGTGGTACATAGCACTAGGCTAATTTATGCTAACTTAGACGGACTAATGAAGATATAGGTAACAAACTGCTGGAACTAGTTTTCATAGGTTGTTGAGTACAGTAACAAACGTCGTTCTCCGTGGGGAAATTAACAAACGTGTTGCTGATAAACATATTTCCCGCACGATCGGGCAATTAAGACTGTGGTTATACTGCACGATCGGGCAATTATTCCGACGCGTAGATTTAATTCTTCGGCAGCGCGTCGACGTTCTAGAAAGTATTTATATAAACTGGATAGCGGCCATTTGGGACGTATTCCTAAAATAAATTCATTTTGTTCGTAATGCATTATTCGAAACCTGTTTTTTATGGATAAAAGCCAGTAGGTTATCAATTAGAAACCAGATGAGTTTATGTCATTCATCGTTAATAGTCGATAGATACCATCAATAAACAGGAAGGCGTGCACTTTTCCACCACCAATGGCAATACCGCTTTTTTTAATGGCCTCTTACTTTTGGGTTTTATCTAGCAGCAAGCTAGCTCATCACATTCATTATTGCTATTGTTATCATTCGCTACATCATTGGTTCAGATTTCAAATGAATACACAAAAATACAAACTTTCATCGTCAGTTGTTGTGGCCAAACTTTTCGATATAGCCCAAAATAATAGGTATTTGGTATTATAATCATCTTTGCCAAACGTTCTTTATGGGTTTCTTTTCCCTAATAAAATCGCGTGAAATGCCCCCTGATCCCCTTTGTGGAACTCTCTTGGAGCCTATATACACATAACGTAGGCTATTCAACGAGCAGATCTCCTAACTGAACAAAAGGTTCGTTGGAACTTCGTTATACGCAATACGCATCAAACTGCACTATGGTCAGAAACTTGGCAATTCACTTAATGGCGACAATTATCTAGATCACTTTTCATATTTGTCCAGTGAGTCATTCGTGCATCACCTCATGAACAGCCAGCGTTTGACAAGCTTGCAAGTACATAGCGTGCAAAACAAATACTATCGTAATTAGGCACTAGAAAACACAATTACGGGATCGTTGTTCTGAAAACAAAAGAACACAGAAAAACAGAAATGCTCAAAATGAAAAGACATTCGAGCAAGTTCCTGGTACGTGCTAGAAAGTGACTTTTAAATCTGATTCGTCAACCAATGACAGGAGAAGATGCTGGACAACAACAACAACCATATATCAAATAACAACAACAACCAAATCGTTAACCTTTTGAGAATGACATCCAAGCCACCAACTTCTGAAATGACAGCTGCTTGACGATATTCATGTTCTTCGTCAATGTCCTTATCTAAAAGAAAAGCACCGGGCCTACAAATGATCTAACCAAAATCTACAATATATCTGTTCGTGAAAACATCCGACCATTAATGGCATTTTAAAGGCTTTTTAAATTCACATGCAAAAAGGAAAAATAAAATATTGAGCTTACAAAGGTCCGATCAGAATCTAAAATATATAGCTTAAAAATCTATTCGTGAAAATATCCGACCATTAATGGTATTTTAAACGCTTTTTAGATTCACATGCAAAAAGGAAAAATAAAATATTGAGCTTACATAGGATCCGATCAGAATCTAAAATATATAGCTTAAAAATCTGTTCGTGAAAATATCCGACCATTAATGGTGTTTTAAAGGCTTTTTAGATTCACATGCAAATAGGAAAAATAAAATATTGAGCTTACATAGGATCCGATCAGAATCTAAAATATATATCTTAAAAATCTGTTCGTGAAAATATCCGACCATTTATGGTATTTTAAAGGCTTTTTAGATTCACATGCAAAAAGGAAAAATAAAATATTGAGCTTACAAAGGATCCGATCAGAATCTAAAATATATAGCTTAAAAATCTGTTCGTGAAAATATCCGACCATTAATGGTGTTTTAAAGGCTTTTTAGATTCACATGCAAATAGGAAAAATAAAATATTGAGCTTACATAGGATCCGATCAGAATCTAAAATATATAGCTTAAAAATCTGTTCGTGAAAACATCCAACCATTAATGGTATTTTAAAGGCTTTTTAGATTCACATGCAAATAGGAAAAATAAAATATTGAGCTTACATAGCATCCAATCAGAATCTAAAATATATAGCTTAAAAATCTGTTCGTGAAAATATCCGACCATTAATGGTATTTTAAAGGCTTTTTAGATTTTCATGCAAATAGGAAAAATAAAATATTGAGCTTACATAGGATCCGATCAGAATCTAAAATATATAGCTTAAAAATCTGTTCGTGAAAATATCCGACCATTAATGGTGTTTTAAAGGCTTTTTAGATTCACATGCAAATAGGAAAAATAAAATATTGAGCTTACATAGGATCCGATCAGAATCTAAAATATATAGCTTAAAAATCTGTTCGTGAAAACATCCAACCATTAATGGCATTTTAAAGGCTTTTTAGATTCACATGCAAATAGGAAAAATAAAATATTGAGCTTACATAGGATCCGATCAGAATCTAAAATATATAGCTTAAAAATCTGTTCGTGAAAATATCCGACCATTTATGGTATTTTAAAGGCTTTTTAGATTCACATGCAAAAAGGAAAAATAAAATATTGAGCTTACATAGGATCCGATCAGAATCTAAAATATATAGCTTAAAAATCTGTTCGTGAAAATATCCGACCATTAATGGTGTTTTAAAGGCTTTTTAGATTCACATGCAAATAGGAAAAATAAAATATTGAGCTTACATAGGATCCGATCAGAATCTAAAATATATAGCTTAAAAATCTGTTCGTGAAAACATCCAACCATTAATGGTATTTTAAAGGCTTTTTAGATTCACATGCAAATAGGAAAAATAAAATATTGAGCTTACATAGCATCCAATCAGAATCTAAAATATATAGCTTAAAAATCTGTTCGTGAAAATATCCGACCATTAATGGTATTTTAAAGGCTTTTTAGATTTTCATGCAAATAGGAAAAATAAAATATTGAGCTTACATAGGATCCGATCAGAATCTAAAATATATAGCTTAAAAATCTGTTCGTGAAAATATCCGACCATTAATGGTGTTTTAAAGGCTTTTTAGATTCACATGCAAATAGGAAAAATAAAATATTGAGCTTACATAGGATCCGATCAGAATCTAAAATATATAGCTTAAAAATCTGTTCGTGCAAATATCCGACCATTAATGGTATTTTAAAGGCTTTTTAGATTCATATGCAAATAGGAAAAATAAAATATTGAGCTTACATAGGATCAAAAGCGATCATGACGAATAAATAAAGTTTGAAATCTTAAACTGGTTGTTAAACAAACTAAAATAACGACTGAGGGCCGAAGATCTTTACAATCTTGAGTAGAAATCAGATACTTTCAAATATCTCTACTTGCACCTCAAAGTAATTCCATCTATTCACTAGAGAGCAGATAAATCAGGGATGTAATAATGCTTACCCTTATCACTCTCTAAATTTTCAACCATATCTTCGGTCGCATCGCCAAGTAGACCTATCGAGGAGAGGAATCATAAAATACAACAAATTAAAACAAAGGATAACTCCATTATAAAATTATTTAAGTTATAAATCTGATCTAGAAGCTGTATATTTATTACGCAATGTTTTCTGTATCAAGACCATGTAAACAGCACTTAAGTAATCCATTTATCTAAACTACAACGTACCTCGCATTCGATAGACAATTTTCATGGCTTCTGGGCGCTGCGAAAAATTCCGAATTTATTCATAACAAGAATAACAAATCGATAGAAGATGAAAATCTTTAAAAAGGAAATTTGGCAAATATTTTTCAAAATGGAATGAAGTGGAAAATAATAACATAAAATTAAAACAATTGTTGAAGACAAAAAGAGAAAGTTTTGTTCAGTTTGAACTTTGCGTCAACAAAAAAAGTTATATGCGAAGGAAATGAATATTTCTGTATGCCCCATGTAGAAGTACACGCAATCATACTTTTATGAAAACGAAAGAACTAAAAAACCTTCTTACATCACCCTTTGCACACCAGATCTTCTTGTAAACATCAGAAACTGGAAGGTCCAAGCTGATAATTTTGTTGTTGACAAGGAGCTTTAAAAAATAATCACAACTGGTTCAGAAAAATGGCTTTAATTATTAATTTTTCAGATCGATAGGACAGCGCTTATAATAATAATTTTCTTCCACCACAGCACTTCTAAGTTGCTTTTATGGATAATTTATTGATATCTAATCTAAAATGGTTTACGAAAGCCTGGTTAATAGCTACTCTACATGAATAACTTCATAATAAAGCACAGAAAGCTTGTGGTATATTGAGGTTCCAATAGATACAATTACATACCTCCATCCCAGTATCATCTTCAAGCAGGGCAACCAATTCACATTCTAAAAAAAATTAACATTTTTCAACATAAGAAATGCAATATAAATTCTTTGGAATTCACAGTAGTGTTATTTAGCAAAAAATACATTTTGAATTCATTAAACATTTTAAAAGCTTTTAAAGGTAATATTTATCATGCCAATACAGTGATGGCTTCAATTTGTAAAACGGGCACAAACAAATATCACAAAAATATAGTTCACAAAATAATGTTGTCCATACTTCAAACGGGAGATATTTCACTACAGCAATTAATATCTTTCTGTTATTACTGAGGTTATTTTGTCTCTGTTTATAGCAAAAGCTATCAATTTTTCTTCTGTGACTAAAAAAGCTTTCTTTCACTGATACTAGAGAGAGTCATTTGTTTCTTTCACTCAGAAATTTCTTTTCTTTTCTACCTGAGAAAACTAGCTATTTCTTATTCTAAAGAAACTGATGGGCTGTTAGTTTTGTGATGTGCTGTTAGTATGGATGGTTTTTCAATACCAGTTCTTACCTGTGCAGATTTTATTCTTTATATCACGCATCAAAGGACCCAAACCGGATTCTTTAGAAGAGTATGGGTTCCCGGGCATGCGTCCTTGCAGAAAGTCTTCTTGTTGCGGATCTTTTTCAATTATCAGGAAAAATTCATCCACCTCTTTTTCTTCCTGAGAAATAAAAAGAGAAGAATTGCTAATTGATATGCAGTAATGATCCCCGGTAATAGATAAATATTATTTATAGTATCTAAAAATGATTAATCAAGAAATGTAAAACGTAGAAAACCATCCAATAACTTTTGAACATAAAGAAATAAACATTGGCAATTACAAAAGATAAAGAGCTTTACAATTACAATTACATGTGTAGTCCCTCTACAACATTGAGAAGATATGGAGGGGCAGAGTTGAGCAAAGAGGCAGTTTTAAGCAAACAAAACTGCAGGGGTGGACAAGTGCAGTAAAAAGGTTGTCTCCCTGTGGTCTCTATGGTCTCCCGCATATGACCTGTGGTCTTCCGAAAGGGAACTCTGACGACAGGAATGGACATTTTCAGAAAAATTCGGTCACCCAGAGGGAACCCTGTATAACAATAAGCAGTCTCCCCAAGATAAAAACTGGTCGTCCCGGTTGTGCAGGAGACCGAATTGTTCATCCCAGAGTTGAACTTGACCGAATAGGGTGTAGACTTAACCTCTTGGAAGCAAAATTGCGCAGAATGTGGGAATCTTAAAAGTATTGCAAAAAGAAAACGGAATTACAAAATGCTTCGGATGGAAGGGGGAGGAGGAGGGTGTTGGACACTTGTGACTACTTTCTATCCCAATGAGCACAACGACTGCTCCTAGCACTTCGTATTTCTTGGTATCATTTCATGTAAGCAAGGACACAATTTTTTGAGAAAACCAAGATAACTTTAGATCGTTAGCTCCCAATGAGAAACTATGGTAGCTTACCTTGTGAATTATGTTACATAGCCGCTCAAAAATGAACACTGGGGTCCTTATGTCACTGACAGGATACCTGCAACAAACAAATGGTGATGAGGACTTTAACACTACTCTTTTCTTTTTCACTACTTCGCAATAACGGTTGGATGGATTCCCAAAAAACGCATGACGCAACTGTAGATACTTACTCTTTTAATGCAGAAATGCAGACCGCCATGAATGCACGCTCTTCGGCTTCTGTTCCTATGATACAAATGACAAAGAATATTCGTAAAAGTGGCAAGTGGCAAATCGTAAGCGTAAAAGCGTAAAATCGTGAAATTGGCAAAAAAATTTGAAAAATAAGCAAAGTGTCATAGAAAAATGCAATCTATCAATCAGCAAATTGAAGCTTGCGAGATGCCCGTTGCTAACAACACTTGCTAGAGGAATCAGAAGAGCTCAAATACACAAAGAATTTGTCAGTGGCAACATGTTCTTCAACTAGCTCTGGCCTGTATTTATAAATCATGCAGCTATAATGGGCCTAAATCGCACCAAACAAATATGAACATCATCTAACACAAAAAAATTTTAAACTCACGTAAGTAAAACTGCGATAAAAATAGCAAAAATAGTTGTAAACCTATAAACATTGCTTTAGACATAGTATGGGTATCTTTTCATGTCAAGAGATATCTTTTAGGCAAACATTTTAATGTTACAAAAACTAACCAGTTGTGAGCTCCTCCAAAAGGGCTAGCAAGATGTCTTGCGCATCGTCTATAAGCTTTGTTCGTTGGACAACGAGGCTAATTGAAAATTAAATATTGCTAAAAAAGCTTAGACAGCAACTATTGCAAAAACATTTTTAGCATAAAAACTTAAGAGGGTTTTTCATGCTTCGACTGGCAGTCCTTATTGATAATTTAAGCTTTTTTCACACTAGTCATACAATGGACTGGAAAAATAATTGCAAGAATACATTAAAAGAGTTCGAAAATATACAATTGCGAAGATAAAAAGAAATGTGCCCATAAAAGTTCCCGAGAACAAATCTAGCCTCTTTGTAATCAACTATTGTCATTGGGGTGCTATCCTAGAAATTATCATACATTATCTTACATAAACTATGTTGTCAATTATTGTTGTTTGATATTGGTCTATATCCTCTCTATCAAGAGATCAAAAGATTGCTTTATCTCCTCTACTATTAGGGTAACCAATTGCAGAAAAACTTTGATGTATTGCTAAAACATTTCTTTCAAATCTACGCTTCAATGAAGTATCATGCTAACAATGTAGTTATAAGGGAGTTGTCATACCGTCTGAGAGACAAATAGCACTGCAAAACGTGTCCAACAAATTTGGACTTGTAGGTTGTCTTGACAACGTCATCTTCAAACAGCATTTTCAATATATCTGAGCATTGCAAAATAAAACCGACAAGACATTAAGAGAACTCCGCGAGAAATTTAAACAGAGTGAAATACAATTGAATCTAAGCTAATGCAAAAGAACTTGCTCGTGGACAACAAACAGTTTGATGGAGAAACTATGATAGCCGGAATGAACAGCAAAGTAAACCAGGCAAGGCGCTCACAACCGAGGTGGTATTGCTGTTTTTTCCAAAAGGATAAGGAGAATGTAGTAAAAATAACGTAGAAAATGAACATTGAGGGCAAGAGACCAGCTGGATGGAAATCATTAAAAGACTGGATTGAGAATGTGCGATAAGACATGGGAGATGCAATGTTGGGAGAAGGACTGCAGAGGATCGCGCACTATAGGGAAACCAGATACGGAAGCTCCGACCCGACAGCAAAGGTGGAAATGGAGGACAAAGATGTTGACATGAAGTTTTGAAAAATATTCATCAACAAAAACTACAAAAAAGGTTAATTTTGTCATGAATTCATTACCTGCAAGAGCATGGAGTGCAAATCCTTGGGATAAATCAAAACCAACAGTTTTGTTCTCGAGCGAATTCAAGTAATCAACTTCCTAAAAAAACCATTTAAGAACGATTAACCATTAACATTATGTATAGATACCTTGAGTGTAAAGGTCTATATTAATTGTTATGTTACATAAACAACTATTCTACATAGAGGTAACTTATTTCTCATCAAGCACAAATTCCAATGAGTAGGATATACAGCCACAATTAATAGATGACTAACGTTAGAAATACTCGGACTAGCAAGAATGAAATTTTTTTTTGTTTTAAAACAGAAAGTTCAAACCAAAAGTTATGGAAATATAAATGCAGGTTGAAAGACTAAGAAACGTTATTTTCATTCGTTCGAATACTCAGATCCCAATATCAAAAACAAATTCTAATAGCTTGGCTTTCGCATTAATATAATTCTAAACCCTGTGGACGAATTCAGAAGGTGATAAAACGTCTTGACTTGGACAAGTATCTCAACAACAGTGACGTTAAGAGGGGGGCAAGGGGGGCAAATTGCCACATGGCTTCAAGGTCTTGGGGGGCCTCATAAAGTAATGAATTCCGTTTTAAAATGGAATTAATGAAAAGTAACAAAGTTGTGCCTGAAAATAGTAAAACATTTTAAATGAATGAGTGATTTTAAGCTAGGGCCTCCAAAAACTCTCAGCAGCCCTGCTCAACAAACATCTTTTATCGACCATATAGATCTAATAACAAACAAATTAATATACCCAACAAACGACTTACCAAGACCTTTGTCAACACACCAGCTAACCTAGGGGCAACTGCCTCTCAAGCCCCCTGCCTAATGAATTTGTCTTGATAATAAACCTAAAGAAAGTCTCATTTTATAAGAACACAGACTCTGGCTGAAATCCCATAACAAAGGGGTTGCGACTTACTGTTCTGTGTGGAAATGAACTTAGGCTAATGTAATTGATAACAGCAAGGTGACTGAACCCACATGATTGAAAAAGAAATATGAAGAAAATCTGACCCTAAATCAAGATCTGACACTAAATCGAGCTGTGAGGCCTACCTTGATAATAAGCAAAGTAACTCTTTCCAAAAGACCACACTCGACTAGGTATCTCTTCCAGTCAGATGACTTGATCAGGTTTTTGAACAGACTAAAGAAGTCACTAGCATTTTCACCAGCAGCGTGGAGATCTTCCAAGAACCTAAGCATAATATCAAAACGTTACCAGCAACTTAAAATAATTTATGATAAAAATGAGAGACAAAGTCAAGAGTGGAACTCAAAAGTAAGCTAAAATAGTGAGACGGTAGCAAAACATTACCAGCAACTTAAAAAACTATATGCTAAAAATGAGAGACAAAGTCAAGAGTAGAACTCAAAAGTAAGCTAAAATAGCGAGACGGTAGCAAAACTTTACCAGCAACTTAAAAAACTATATGCTAGAAATGAGAGACAAAGTCAAGCGTGGAACTCAAAAGTAAGCTATAATAGTGAGACGGTACAAAAGATCTCAGAAAAGTCTGGGGAGTAACAATATTTGTAGGGTCATTTGTTATCCAAGATTGATCATTTAGCCATTCAGTTAGTAACTGCTCTTCAATAAAGCACAGAAAAGGACTGAAAACAACTATATAAAACGGGAAGTGAAAAGTGCAAACCAGGATAATACATACTTTGTAAAGATGTGGAGCAATTTCTTTTTCTTGCTTTCAACCTGAAAAAAATAAAATTTATTGGACACTGGTCTAGTTACATTTCATTCACTTTTGACTAAAATTTGCAGAAAAATCTTTTAGCAAAAAGTCTAACATTTTCACAATCATATGAGTCGATGCTTTTGAAGAAGTGAAACTGGTCTACATGTTAGCGTGGGGTAACACGAATAGAATCGAAAAAAGGAATCCAATTGTATATTTCAGTATCAAAGTATTTGAGAGTACTCCTAAAGTTGAACAAAGAAGCTTTTTGGTTTGGATATCCTTTTAAGGTCCTATTGCGACTTGTTGAATGAAAAATAAAAAACCTCAGCAAGAGGAACTAAAAATCTCACAGAACATGTCGTCAAGAAAGATCAACCTAGTGGCTAAAGCTAAGTAGAAAACATAAGAGAAACAAAGCTATAATGATTTATTGAAAAAATTCAGTGAAAGCTTCCGTCAATATCGTAATACAATAAATTAGATCAAAGTATATCCTTTACATGCAAATTGATTTACGCTACCAGATAACATATATGTGTTTAAGGGCCTTTGGCTCAGTGGAATGAGCGGGGGTTTTTGAAGCAGCAAACTGGAGTTCGATTCCGACCAGGAGTGGTTCGATACAATTGGGCAGCACCCTTGTGGAAAGAATTTTCCTCCTGTCAGCATTTGCCGTATGATTATATATATATATTCATATGTACAAATTCCAGCACTACATATCTGGTACATTTGGCAAACTTCTCAAGGTGATTCCTGTATAGATAAAGTCAAAGAATTGATTACTTTTAGGGACTGAGGGGAAATTACCTGGCAGAGGTTCTCAAGAATCCCACAAACTGTTTCTCGAATGGCTCTGGATGACGGTGCAAAGAGCAGAAGACGCAACCATGCTTCGCCAGTTATGCCTATCTCCTTATCAGGCTTTTTCTGAACCTTTAACTTCCGCAACCAGATTCCACCATACTTTTCAGCCAAATACTCGTCTCTTGATGGAACTGGGTTTTTGGCACGCCAGTAGGCCAAGGTGTGCTGTGAACTACCATTCAGCCACTTAACGGCATTCACATCACGAAGCTTAACTGCTCCGTCTTTTGTTCCCTGAAAAATTGAAATAAAGAAACTGAAAAAATATACCACAAAAGGAAAAAAATAAAAAGTCTCCAGAACAGTTATAATCATCGCTAGCAATACTTTTTTATGTGATACTGGTTATCAATAGAATTCACAGATAATTCATTCAGAAAATGTTTTTTTCTAGGCCATTGGGGTTAAAAAACACTCTTTGACAAGCAAAGAAAATGATTCGCATAAGAGTGACGTATCAAGACCTAGAACAGAGAAGCAAAACATATTCTCAATAGCAAGGAAGAAGAAAATCTATTTTTCCTCGGAATAAAACAAGACATTAACCTTTTCTTCCGTATTGGTAGTTGCATCTTGAATACTCTTCGCAATAATTTTCAGACACGGGAGGGTCACATTTTCAAGGACATCTGTGTTGCTATCACGCATTGAATCAAGAAATAAATTGAAAACTAGAAAAAAAACAAATATCTGATAGTGAAATTTCCATGAGGCTAAGATGTTAGCAATGCTAATACAAACTAGCGATTCTGTTTTTGCTTCTGTACCAATTTGGATTGCTACTTAAGGCTAAATAGAAAAAGCTACAAAAAAAGAATTATTGTAAGACATCTAAAAAGGCAACCGGGAGGATTCGAGGGACCAAAAAGACACCTTTAATTTTCCAAAGGAGAACATCAAGTTGCGATAAAAAGATCTACTGTAAAATCGACAACTAAATATAACTACGAATTTCTAGCTTCAAATTTCTTGAGGGACACGAGCCCTTGCCCCTTTATCCCCTCCAATTTCACCCATGATGTGATGTTCACCCTAAGTAATTCATCATGATGCTATTACCTGCAAATCCCTTGTGATTCAAGATATAAACATTAAAATAGCATGAGAGGGATTTACGGAGAATGATAAAGGTGCAATACCACAACGCAATCGGTCGTCCCAACAATCGTCCAATGCATTCAGTGAAAGTCCAAGGACTGACATCTGGCTCTGGAGCGAGATATCCTGAATATAAAAAAAAAAAACAAGTTATTTCTCGTTACTTATAACATATGTTATCAGAGCTTCAGAAACGTTTGACAAATTAGGATCCTCATAAAATCAAAGCCTTTATTTTGACGGTATGCTAACAATCCTTGACAAACCGGTATTGACTGCTCTCCAAGTTTAATAGCTGTTCAAATACGTTAGTCTCATCTTCTGATGGTGGTTAGAGGGTGACACATTGCCTTTGATATATATTTGTGGGGATTTTTACTTGTTGGGATTAAATGCAAAAGGGTATTTTTCTTTCTGTGATGCAACTGTGGGAAAAAATGGGGCGTACGGAAGTACTTGAATCATAAATAAGTACGGAAGAACTTGAATCATAAGACAAAACATAAAAAAATTTCAACTCAAGGAGACTTAAAGTTAGAAAACAGGGGCTGCCCACTGGGAAATGTAAGGGCATAGTGGGGGTTTTCCGCACTGCTTTTTATGTTGAAAGGTCCCCCTGTCCTATATAAGCATACTAGACGTCATATGCTGAGACATTGGTGTGTCCATTACTGTAGATCACAATATGTAAAAAAACTTCATACGTACAGATATGACATTGGCAGCCTTTGATTCAAGGGACAACGACACTTGTCTCATAATCATCTGGTTCAATTCATTTGTCGCCATGAAATTCCCAGTTGTCATTAATATTATCAACTTCTGTGCAAGAGATGTAACTTGTGGTCTTTTGTGCTGCAAACTATGTTCAAGCAGCTCATGGAGAAGTCCCTAAAAGAAACAATCGCACATCGTCACCTGATACAGAAATACAGATACAAGTGGCTGGTGTTGTTGTCCTTTCAGTGCATCTGCAGAGCAGCTACCAGCATGAAATTTCAAATATACAATCAAGCACTGCATAAAAAACAATTTTTGCACATGACTGGCATGTTACAGGCGGCAAAAACAACTCATACGAGTTTTCCAAGCATACACGCATCTGTCCTTTGCTATAACCTACATGATTTTAGCAGTTATTGATGGTCCGATTTTTGATTGGATGCGGTTAAATATTTTCTTTAAGATATTAATAACTTCGAGACATTAAAAACAAACATCCAGATCTCCTTATATATAGCAACTTAACTTGGCTACTTGCTTAAAAAAACTACCTGTGACAGCATCCAATTGTGCGATTCTTCAACTGTTGCAAAAGCCCTTAAAATCGTGAGACAATGCCCAACTGTGTACAAAGCACATCCGTAACATTTTCCCATCATATTAGCAGCAATTTCATCTTTCTGACGTTTCACTCCCTTTGATGACACAAGTGAATCCATAGGCGAGAACGGGGAGTCTCCTGTAGGGTCCGGAGAGGCACCTGGGCTTGTTGCCACTATTGTTGATAGGGCCTCTTGTTGTCTTTGATCATACGAAGATAGCTCCTTCCTAGTGGCTGTCACTTTCTACAGTCAAAATTTATGCAAGATACTCTTAGTGCGAGAAAATAAACATAGTTTCTTGAAATTAATGTAATCGATGATGGGAACAGAAAATTAACTAAAGGTTGACAAATCAAAAGCAAAACCTTGCAAAGGTATTGGGTTGGAACGATCACAAAACCCCCGAAATATGAAAGAATTTATATTTCAGACCTTGGTAGCATAAAATACTTGATCTAACACAGCGAGTTGGTTGAACCATTACTAACAAATGAGGATTTGAAAATGATCGGAAGGTGCATAGTTTCTGCATTAAAATTGGTCAGGAAACTTAAATAAACGCTACCTCTTGTCTGAGGTTTTTGAAACAAAAAACAACTTTTGTTGTTATGATCAAGGTCATATTTCACTTCACGTCATTTGAAGCGTATCATAAATGATTTCTGTAGCGAACCTGAATTATTTTGCTCAGTTCCTCAAATGATGTTTTACAGTCGTTGCAGTATTTCTGCGCAATGCTTTGGATGTTCTTGTTGACAAGAGCTGCGCTAGATGCGGCAGCGCCACCGGGTGCTGCTGAGGAGGCGCTAACAGCCTGTAAACAAAGAAAAGTGCATGTCAATGTTTGTGTCTATGAGATGGCAACACTTAGAGGCCCTTTACATGAGACCCGAAATGAAACTCATGCTGGCACGAGTTTTCATGCCGGAACGAGTTTAATGTCGGGTGCTGGTCTGAGCTACTGTTCTAATACATGGCGTTGACCAAAATGCAACTCATGCCATGAGATGAAATGAAAGTGCCATGTAAACAGAACAGTTTTTCATGTCGGGGGAAATCAATGTCAAACTTCATACTATGATAATCATGTAGTCACTTGAATATCATGTAAAAAGCATTCGACAGTTTCATTTCAGGTCTTATGTAAAGGGCCTCTTAATGTAATAAAGAATCCTAAGGAAAAAAGCATCTCAAAAATATATAAACTGTATATGAGTAAGGCAACACCAAAATATAAACTTCTTATGAATAAGGTACGAATAAAATTTTATCAGAGTGTAGTCGCTTAATTGATTGATGGTTGTAAGGCGAAATGAACAGGGATAAAATAGTCTGCCTTGTTACGAATCCAAAAATATTCACCCACCAGTCAACAACTTATTTAAATTTCAGTATTCATAGTTGGGTCTATCATAATGTATCTAAAAAGTACATTATCAAAAGGAGTCTAAAAATGCTGAAATTGTTTACCTTAACCGATGTGCTACTTTCTTCTGAAACGCTGCGCAAAGATGTCTCAAGCGATTGTTTGTGGTTCGAAAGTTGCTGGTATATTTTGTCAGCTGATTCCAAGAGTGTATTGACAGAATTCAAGGCCTAAAATTAAAATGAAACTTGTTTAGCTTGAGAAAGTGGACCCATTTTAACACAACAGGCAGATGACTAAAAGAGGTATGACTGACAAGGGTAAAGTACATCGATCGAAGAGCTTGTGACTGGTCGATATATCTGAACGATTTATGTATAAGGCATAATGCCGAAGGTCAAACTATGTTAGCCTAATATGTATTTCACAATAATTATAGTGTTTTATAGTGAACATGAACAGTACAGGAAAATTCAAACTTTGCTCTTTCTTTGATGAATTTTTAACTGGGATTATCCTGTTCAGTCATCACATTTTTATCAGGTCCTCAATGGTTTGGGATTTATAGCCAAACTAAAGTTTTTCAAGTTTCTTAATATTCGAGAGTCTTGTTTCCCCTGCATTTCGAAATGGAAATCAGTGTAGCTACTATGCACTGGTTTAGATCCGTGTGGAAACCATAATTCTGACTCTATATCATTCTCAGTACTCACTTAAACACTCCACTAGAAAAGCATTAGTCTAGTCTAGATAGCAGGGAAAAACAAATCCAGCAATACCGATTGGCGTTCTGTTTCATCATTAACTGGCTCGACAGCACAGCATGGCCTCGTAACTAATGTGTATTCAAACTTGGCGTATTTGCAGAAGCCACAAGATGTACACAAGAAAGGATCTCTCTCGTCATAATTTATTGCTCTAAAAGTTAAAAAATATGTACCATTAATAAAATAAAAAGTAGAATGTCGATGAGAATAAAGTTTGTATATATGTAAATAGATAACAAAATGTGTGAAAAAATAAAAACAATTTGTTACGTGTCTTGGGCACAAGAAATCTTCAGCTTTCATGATAGACACACGAAACGCATTCCATTTACAATCTTAACATGAACAAACACGTGTTATATCATAACTGATTTCAACTGAATTTACTTGTGAGAGCAACCTATCTGAGTCTAAACGTCTGACGTAACAAACCATGGTGACCCACGATATTAACAAATTGTTGCCTTTCAAAATACCATTCTCGGCAAAATCTTGATACACCATCCTCGGAAAATTGTTTAAATATGATCCACTATTATAAAAAAACCGGCTCTCTTACAGTCCTTCCTATCTTTTGAACTTGAAAAGTTGATCCTATATCTGCAGAATGCTAACTACAAAGAGGGCATTTACAATATTTTGACATCAACATTTTTTAAATTCTTCAAAATTCAACATTTTTAAATGACTTTCCTTCTTTGAATCCAAGATCAAGACATTCTCAAATTACCTGAATATTTGAAAAATTACCATTACTTCCGAGACTTCAGCAAAAATTGTAATTATGAAAGAGATAAAAATACCTGCACTTGTGGCACTGGTAGACGTTTTCACCACAATTTCCACATACTCCAGGATTTGCTGGCACACTGGCACTGCATCTTGGGCATTGCAAAGACTCTGCTGAAAGCTGAAAACAAAATGACGACCTTGGTTATATAGGCATTCGAATTGAGGAAGCTGGTTATAGGCATTTGGATCAGCATGAAGTTTTCTGGGCGTGACGTTTCGAACCTGTTCTTAAAACCCTCGATTTTATAGTCATTTGAAATGAGCTATCACCGTCTGCTAGACAATAGTCAGTTTCTTTTGAACAATACTGTGTCATATTGAGTTTCAAAAAAATATTCAGTCAGTTTATAACAGTCTGATAAGAGGACTATGCGCGAGTTAAGGTTGCTTCTCAAACCCGTTTCCTTCTACAACCGAAACAATTGACGAAGAGTGTTCTATCTTGGTATACAGCACCAAATCACGTGCTTGGAATAAAGTGAAAATCCAGTAAAAATGCAGACAGAATGTTGGTTAGCATTCGCTCACGCAAACAAATACTGTATAAGGGCCTACCTGAATATTGTCATAGAAATCTGCATATTCAATCATAAGATTGTACGCAACGATCGGCAAAGTGAAATCGACCTAAAAGTACAGAACGAAGATGAAAAAAGGCTTGCCATATGGTTTTCCATTACACAATTTGCTTCAATGCCATGAAGGAGACGAATGGGGAGGACAAAGGAATGAGGATGGAAAAACACCTTACCTTCACATCAGTTTGCTCCGCTGTTAATGTTATTCTCTTTGCCCGTTGCCAGATGTTTTTCCTAATAGAACAGTTAAAATATTTATCAAAACCATCCTTTAACTATAAAAAGCTAATATTGATATACCCAATATGGATACTGTCTATTTACAAGCAAGGAATACAATTCGTTCACAATTGCTCAAGAAGCATTCAGAAAAAATGTCTAGCTTACTTGTTTTTCAGCTCCACCACTGACGGCACAGGCTTGTTGTTATAATAGATGTTGATTGTTTTCACCTTAAACAAAATAAAATTTTCAGTGTTCAGTATTCAAAGAAACAAATTATCTTGCTGAGATGATATCTCTTTAACAACAGTATTGAACAACGATAGTTGAACAACAGGATTTTATGTCAAAACAGTATAGACAATCAAGTGATATTAACTAGGAGAAAACTCTTTCTACAGCAGTTCAAGATAGGAATCTAACTGAGCAAAGTTCTGAGCAAACTCTGTCAAAATCCAAGTAAGCATTCTGGCCAGATAAAAGAGTACAGAAATGATGATGTCATAAGAATATATTTTCGGATTTCTTCAATTTTTACCACACAACCCATAAAAGCATTATGAAAAACCTTTAAAAGTGCAGAATGTGTTACAAATTGGCTAGGATATGGCCACATGAACACAGGCTCTTGCCCCACCAAACCTCTGTAAATTGATCTTGGTTCATAACTTTGTGAACCAGGCAAGAATTCGCTCATTGACCATATCTCACCCAATTTTGAACATATCTAACTGATTTTGCATATTGAGAAGTATTTTATGCCGTTCTTTCAAAATATGTAGTCAAAATTAAGAAATTTTTGATGACGTCAAATTTTTGAACTCTATATCAGTAAAACAGGGCAGCACAACGAAGGTCTCGCATTTTCTTCTTATTTACTTCAAGGCAGTTTCAGAACTTCTTGAATATAGGGAAGCTATCATACACCATATACCCAACTGCCAGTAGGGTAAGGGTATGGTTGTGGCTATAACGGGTCATTAAACCTTTTGCAAGACCATCGATGCAAGAAAAACCGATGGTCTTGATGAATGGTGTGATACAACTTTGATGTGAGACAACTTTGAGGTTGATCATCTTATTGGGTATATGGTTTTGGCTTTAATGCGACCTTCGGCATTTTTAACTCGCATTTTTAACTCTTATCCAACTTGACTTTTTGGCAAATTGAAAATTCCAACTTGACTTAAATGCCAACAGTTGGTTGGGTTATAATAATTTAAATACTTCAAAATTCGAATCTCACAGTTCAAGAAATATGAAAAGCTATACTCACCATTTTTGCCCTCTTGATGTCTGATATGCGAAGTAACAGGCGGGAAATCGTGTAGTTAACATTGAGCTTGACTAGCTGGGCTGTTGTGGTGTATCGAATGTCAGATTTAATCGATGTCAGCTTTGTATGCTAGAAGCAAAAACATGGTTTAGTAAGCTGGTCTCACATATTTAGATCTGACACACCATATAGATTTTTTAAAAAACTTGAAATAGTTCAGAGCCTTCTATAAGCAATTTTTCTGCTTTGCTATATATCAAAGAACATTATCAAATGCTCAAAAGAGCAGCAAAATCATCATTTTCGTCGGCCAATTAATGGCATTGTTGTAAATATTGACATCAAACACAACATAGACTGCCTTCAGCCTGGAAAGTACTTCAAGCACGTCATATAGCTGTATCATAGAGATTCCAGTGGGTGCCTACGAAATACGTTACAATTCATGGAAGGGCAACTGTTTGAATGACAGTGAGAATAAAGAGGACTAGTAGAGAAGTACCGCAAAAGGAATTTCTGGATTGTTGCAAACGATACAAGGATCGTTTTCCAAGTAGAATCCACCAACTTCCACGAGACTTTGCAGGCGCCTAAAACAAAATAGCCAACATGCTAATGCCGTACTCTGCCGGACATTAAAACCCATATTTACTTGGCAATAGCAAATGATTGGAAACAGACAAAGATATAAGTAATAAAAAATGTTTCTCGATCAGTTGATACAAAACATATCAAGAATTGATGATCTGGCAAAACACGGCAAAAATCTTTGATTTTAGTTTACGAGGCGAACAAAGCTTCGAATCAGATTCTAATTTGATCTTATTTAACCTAATCGTGTGAAGGCATTTCAAATGCAATTTTAATGTAATAGCTTGAATTTAGTGGAATTTTTGGATACAAACAAAAGAGTTCTAAAGTGATGACGTCACAAAAGTCTGTTTTTAGAATTTTTGAATTTGGGTCCCATAGCCAGAAAGTGCATTATGGAATATCTCTAAATATACAAAATCAGTCAAATGTTCTATGAATTGGCTGAGATATGGCTACATGTGTACTGGCTCTTTCTCCATCAAACCTCTGTATTTTGGTCTCTGTTCATAACTATATTCATTAGCAAACTTCAAATCTTTCAGTGGTAATATCTCAACTGATTTTTGACGCATTTTACTAATTTTGCATAATTGAAAGTATTTTATGGTGATCTTTATAGTATGTGGTTAGAATTCAAAAACTCTAAAGATAGATTTTGGTGACGTCACATTTTAGAACTCTATTGTTGGTGTAAGATTTGGTTGAGACAATTGTAAGCAATAGCTAAAAAAGTAGGCATAAGTAGCGTATAGGCATGATTTGTGTGAATTTACTTACTTATAAACACTGGCATTTGGATGGTTCATGAGCAAATTGTTCGAGAAAGACAACAGCGAGCAAATTGTTTTAGTGTAATGCTTCATCTAAAAACAAGCAACAAAATGTGATTTGATATTTAAAAAAGGAATGATGAAACGAATATATAGTTGAAGATTAAAAGAACGATAATGGCAAGATATTGAAATATCTGATGATTAAGCAAAAAGTATTTCGCCAAATTAAAAAATTTCGGGTCTTGGTAATTTTTATAAAAGCATTTTCTTCTTATTGATCAATTTCATCGCTATTTTTATAATATCAATCAAGGTTGAACCCTTAAATGCACGATTTCAAGAGGATCATGCCTGCCTTATCGATCCTTTTTGTCAGCAATTCTTACGAAGTTGATTACAACATATGCAATAAACTCACTTTATCCTTAATTTCAGGAGTCTTGACAGTGAAGTAGCCAAGAAGATCGACAAACTGAGCAGCCTTGTGTCCAGAGAACGGCACGCACCTCCACAGCTGCCACATCAGCTCAACGAGGCGAACACACTGATCAGATGATACGTTCCTTGAAGAAAGAGAACCGTTTTCCTTAATTTTAAGATTTAAAGACAACTGTATTGAACAAAAAACTTTATTGGGAAGTTGCTATTTATAATTTGGCCAGGGCCTGTGAGAAATGCAGAAAAAATGATAAGCATTTTGAAAAGAAATACTGAAAACTGGGTATCGAACCAATAACACATATTACGAGGCTCACTTAGCAGAGAACGATCTTTTTTCCTCGCAAAATATTGATAATATTCCTAAAATTTCACTCAGAGAGAGGAGAGTCACTACTTGCTGTAATTTCAGGCGTACAAATTTCATATCGAGAGGAAGAACCAGGGCACTGCTAAATAAGCACAGCTTTTCAGTGTCCTAAAAAATACCTTCGGGAGATAGGTAGCAATACCATACAGGTATTTTCTATCATGAGACCTACCTGAAGACTGTATACATCAGCTCGTGGGCCTTCCATCTCATGCTTGTTGAATTTGATTCAAGTAAAAAGAACTTGATGAAGTTTGAAAGCAACGAGCTGTAGCAACTTTCAAACAAAATACCAACAAGCTCCTTAACGTGACCTGAATAAAAAGAAAAAACAATTTAAAGGAAAAATGTAAAAAACCAGAAGAGCAGTAAATGTCTTCAAAGGCAAAAAGGACCTAAAGTTTAGAACAATTTACAAGCAATGGTTTTAAAACAGCTTATAGGGCTCAATGACGTCGAAAATACACTAATATTCAATATTTCAATATTTTCTAGCAGACTTTTACTAAATTAGCTTTTCTGGAGTCAAAGCCCATCAAATTATCAAATTATTAAATATTGGAACTGCGAGAATATGTCAACTACAGAAAAAATAAAGTGCATTTTAAGGCTCAAGATCTCTCAATAAAGCAAGATAAATGAGGTTTTTAAAATTCTGAGGTTACCCTTGTTTCCAGCCTTCTCTGGCCTATCCTCTACTTTGCTAGATGTAGATTTTTGCGATGAATTGCCAAGTGCTAAACCAATCAGTTGCAAGAACATACCAGAAACATGTTCAGAAGAGAGACGACAGCTGCCTTGCACCAAAAATGGCAGCACACCTAATAATAATAATAATAATTCGAATATTTATACAGGAATAAAAACACTTCAGCGAATGAACGCTGTTATCAATGTGTCCTGCCTGAATCGAAACATCAAGTCATTATTCAAATACTGAAAGAATTTTCAATGTTTTTAACTTTTATAAATTTTTGCCGTCGTCAATACAGCATTGCATCAATCTTCAAAGGTCCCTGGAGATTTTAGGAAATATTCACGGCAGAATGGCTGTACTGTAATTCATTGTGGCTTGAAAAAATCATTGCTGTTCTGATAAAATTTACAGCAACAATAATGTTAATATTTGCAAAATTTACTCACAAAACCGGAAATAGGCTTCATACAACAATCTTGCTAAAAATATCATTACTAGAAAAAAATGTAAAAAATAGAAAAACCTTTTTCTTCTTTACAGAAAGCTTGCCAGTTATCAACACGTGCCATCGCAATATCGGCACATGCTTTGCAATTGTCTGCCTACAAAACACAATCAAACAGGAAGTGAATAGGAGTATTCATTTTATAGGTAAATCAGATTACTTGTGTTGTGTTGTGTTGTGTCGTGTTGTGTTACGTGGTGTTTGTTGTATTGTGTTTTGTTGTGTTGCGTTGTGTTTTGTTGTGTTTTGTTGTGTTGCGTTGTGTTGTGTTGTGTTGTGTTGCTTTGTGTTGCGTTGTGCTGTGTTGTTTTGTGTTGCGTTGTTTTGTGTTGCGCTGCACTTTCTTGCCTTGATTTGTGTTGCGTTGCATTGTGCTGCGTTGCGTTGTGTTGCGTTGTATTGTGTTGCGTTGTATTGTGTTGCCTTGTATTGTATTGTGTTTTGTTGTGTTGCGTTGTGTTGCGTTGTGTTGTGTTGTGTTGTGTTGCTTTGTGTTGCGTTGTGCTGTGTTGTTTTGTGTTGCGTTGTTTTGTGTTGCGCTGCACTTTCTTGCCTTGATTTGTGTTGCGTTGCATTGTGCTGCGTTGCGTTGTGTTGCGTTGTATTGTGTTGCGTTGTATTGTGTTGCCTTGTATTGTATTGTGTTTTGTTGTGTTGCGTTGTGTTGCGTTGTGTTGTGTTGTGTTGTGTTGCTTTGTGTTGCGTTGTGCTGTGTTGTTTTGTGTTGCGTTGTTTTGTGTTGCGCTGCACTTTCTTGCCTTGATTTGTGTTGCGTTGCATTGTGCTGCGTTGCGTTGTGTTGCGTTGTATTGTGTTGCGTTGTATTGTGTTGCCTTGTATTGTATTGTGTTTTGTTGTGTTGCGTTGTGTTGCGTTGTGTTGTGTTGTGTTGTGTTGCTTTGTGTTGCGTTGTGCTGTGTTGTTTTGTGTTGCGTTGTTTTGTGTTGCGCTGCGCTTTCTTGCCTTGATTTGTGTTGCGTTACATTGTGCTGCGTTGCGTTGTGTTGCGTTGTATTGTGTTGCCTTGTATTGTATTGTGTTGTGTTGTGTTGCGTTGTGCTGTGTTTTGTTTTGTTGTGTTGTACTACATGCAGCTTAAATACAAATGCATTCAATTCAATTCGCGTAAGTCAGCAAATGTTCCTTCAGCAAACCGTTTTGAGTTGACAATGAGCACTGCAGCGATTTTATGATTGAGAAAACGATTGAATACGTAACAATAGGTCTATTGTATAGTGCAACGAATGGTATTATAAATGCCCATAGAAATTCGACATAGAAATAGTCCCTCTAACCACCGTATACTTTTAAAAAAACAAAAGAAGGCTGTACATCTTCCAGGCCTGGATTTCAACAAAACACGAGTTGCAGCAGCCGGCACAATGTCTTTTATTTACAAATATGTTTGGAGTCTGGTCCATGATATTAGTTATTGTAAATGACACGTAGTTTCAAGAAATTTTTTTAAATGGGAAGTTAGTATGCATACCAGACGAACGGTGTCCTCATAAGTGAAACTTGCTTGTGCATCAGAAAGGCTTGATGGCTGGAGAATACTCCTACAGGGACAATAAAATTCAAGCAGTTAAGCCTACTCAAGACAAAAGTGATCTGCACTTAACATTTCATTGTTATTTTATCGTGTATTACAATAAAAGACTAGTTTGTAAAACCTGTCTCTTTAACGTTACGAGATGCATCATCATTTCAACCTCTATATTGTATTTTGCAAAAAAGCATAGGCAATCTGTAGACTTACCGTATGTTGCTAACGTGAGACTTCAATGTGTGTACGTCCTTTACTCGCCTGTATTTCTCCTTTGAGCCACAGAGAGCCAAAAGCAGCTAGAAACATGAATGAAGAGATTCAGAAGGTTAAAATAACAAAAACTGAGAAGTTTCAACGCTTGCTATAGGCGCCTTTTAATGCAATAAATGGAAGCGAATTTTTCTCGACTACAAACCTTTCTCACGTGTCTTTTTATGAAAGGTGTTTCGTTTGCCATCATGTACTGCAAGAAAAAAAATCAATCAATCTTTCGCTTATCTAATGTCAAATGAAAAGAAATGCAACCAAAAGAAGCAACAAGAAGTCATCGATCAATTGAAATAAGTTGCATGGACATATACCTCACAGAGACAATGAATCCATTGCTTATCAAACGGCCCTGTCTCCAGGTCACTCAAATTTTCCAATCTTTTCCAAATCTAAAAGAAATGACAATGGTGATGATAATATTTTTAAAGCCATAGAGAAAGACTTGTCAACTTTTCGAAAAAAAACAGACTCCCGTATCTTTTTACGTCTAAACAACTTTGTTCCACTGGAGCGTATATGTTAGTATGATGGTCAGTTCCATTCACATAATAGTACTTATCAGATCTTTGTAAGAAACTGAATAATCCGCCCCCCCCCCCTCCCACAAAGTTTTCATGCTTTGGGGTGTCAGAAAAATCCCAAGTTAGTATGCACACGAGACGAACATCCGGATGCATGCCGGGTATTGGAAAACTGAAAAGCTGGTCAATCTTTATGAGCAAGATACAAAATTCGAAGAAAGTACAGGAGGTGTATCAAATGATTAAAATATTTTTAAGACAAAAAGCAACAAGAAGATACAAATTCATTGAACCAAAAAATACCTGATATGGCATCCTAAGCACCATCTCAGTAACCAATTGTGGAAATGCTTCAAACAAATCGTTGGCATGACTCTGGGAAAACAGAAAAAATCCAGCTTTACGTGAATTATAATCAGCAAAAATGAAACAACTGCTTAAGAATTCGAATACAGGACATACGAATATTCGTATGGAGGACAATTGAATATAGAAAAAAGTAGTGTCAATAGTATAGTGTGTTAGAATCCGTGGTCAATCGATGATTCCTTACCAGAGCTACCAGCGGTGGTGACTATTGGACAGAACAGCAAGTGCTTAATCAAAAGCAAGCATTCCTAAGCACACAGATACCGTAATTGTATTGTTTGCTACCTAGCTTCTGAAGGTAGTTTTAGGACACTGAAAAGCTTTTTGCTTATCGAGCAGTGTCCTGGAACTTCTTTTCGATGTGACCACACCTCGTGATTCCTATGCCTGGAACTACAGAGAGCTGGCGACTCTCCTCAATCTGAGTAAAAGTTGAGTTTGAATGTGCTGAATTATTTTGCGAGCAGAAAGATCTTTCATTGCAAAGCAAGCTCATATCCTGCTAAGTAAGTTTGGTCATGTCAGGGACAAGAACCACGGACTCTTGGGTCTGTGTCAGCGACTCTAACCACTAAGCCATCCTCGCACCTTTTTACAGATAGCGTCTTAATCACACAGTTATTTTTCCATTTAATTCAAAGAAATTCCATCAAAGCACATGGCAAATCTGATCAATTTACCTTGACGTATTGTTTCAAGAAAAAAGGTGACATGTCTGGTGGATTTTGGTATGGTTTGACTTTCAGTAGAACCTCGTCTTCATCTGATGCCTCGGTCTGATGTACAGAAAAATTAGATATAATTAGTTAATAGCAAAAAAATATATGAGCTCGGCTACACTCACATTAGTGTTACTTTGTATTGCTAAAAGACAGCTGAAAATGTAAGCTATTGAGGTTGGTATATTGGCACATTATACTAAAAGAATTGAACGCCCAAACGACCGAAAAGTTAATGGAAAACCGACGTGTTCCAAAACACCTAAGTTAAAAGGGGGAGTTGCTTGCCCAATGATCTTAAACTTGTCGTGAATCTTCGCAATCTGAATACTAGCGTTGTTCTATAATATCACTGCACATATGTATCCTCTTTTGGAACAATTTCGAAATTTTGGAGTACACAAGTAATTACATATAAATCGTTCACTTTTAGCACAAAGTATAAATTGGACATCAAAAAGTTTCTCCTGAAACCCAGTATAAATCCACATTTCATGTCCTTCAGATGAGAGGATTATCCATGAGTCACAAAGGATAAATATAGTTCTAGTTAACCAAGCCATGTCTTGAACCAATAAAAAATTCAAAAATTATTGAGAAAAAAAAGTAAATCTTTTACTTCTGGCTAGTGCCAACAAGAACAATAAGAATGCATTAGCTACCTTTACATCTGTTTTCAGTTCTCTCCAGTGAGGAAGAAGACTTTCAAGTAGCTGCAGACAGTAACCCACAATTCCCTTCTCTGCAAGAATCTTCGCAACAGTTTTTCCTGGTTTTGCCTTAATTCGAGCTTCACTTGACTATAAAAACAGGATGTATACAACAATTAGGGAATACAGCAGACAACAGTTCATAAAATGCAAATAGACGGAATGTTTCTGATTTAAAAACAAATTGACATTCACTAGATTCGATTCAGCTGACATTTGCTATCATTTGAAAGAAAAGAAATCTTATTAGATGCTTAATGCATGGAAGATATGCATGCAAGCTTGGGTGCCTAGAAAATATTCAAAGGAGTAAGGGAACATTGCACAAAAAGCATGATGATGAAAAGCTCGATCAAGTGTCTCGAGGAAGGTCAACATATATCAAATTTACTTAAAATACCTCTTTGTCCCGGCTCACATCTTCAACAGGTCTGCTCTGTGACATCAAGACGCTGAAGAAACGGATAATGACTAGTTGCACTTCTCGTTTTGGACTCCGTTCAGCGATATTTCCAGTTACCTGTAAAACCCGTATACTGTTGTTGATCGGATGTAATATCATTAAAACATGCCTGAACATAAATATTTTGAGACAGAGCATTCGAAAAATTTTAGACAAGACATTAGACAAATAACAGTAAATGTAATGAAGTTAAGCTAGATTAATAGTTGATGAGGACATGGCCCTATGGGAAATGAAAGGTATCAACCACATTGTCGCTAATTTTAGAACACCAAATTGCATTCTTCTTATTTCCGTGCACTTCTGGTCATTTACTCGTTTATTTCTTTCCTTTTATTTATCTACAATAAGGGTTTCATAAAAATGCATATAATCGTTGACACAACTTCTTAAGCTGTCTACGGACCTTGTCATCGGGGTCTAAGACATCCAAGCATGCTGACACAACTTTCTCCAAACTTTGCTGGTCTTCTGCCGAGTCGGTTAGACTTGAACAGAGCATCAGGAGGACCTGAATTTTCAATATACTGTATCAACACAAACGTATATATATGATCTAGTTATATTCTTTTTTTACTAAACATTAAACAGTATCTATAGCTAATGCTATTACAATATCGCTTACTAATAATATTAAATATTAGAATATCCTCAGAAAAGGACCTTATTAAATTCCGAGCATCTTTATGCACCAGTTTTATCATAGCCTATTCCAATGAAATAAGCTGCGGGGGTAAACCTTTATTTATAGAAGGAGAAGGACAATAGCCTTTTTTTAAAACAATGTAAAGTCATTGGGGCTACAGGGACAATTGCCCTTTTAGTTAGCATGTCAAAAAAGTCCCCGAGTTTTATCATGAGGCTTATAAAACGATGTTTGCGAAAACCATTTTTCCTCCATCTTGTCCGTTTGATTCTGGGCATCAAGTTTATACCAATAAATACACATCAAAGACACATAAAAACTTTGTAAAGTAAAGATTTTGTTTTTTTGGCAGATTATGTTAACAGCCTCATTATTGAGGGGAGGTAGGATGAAACTCTCCCAATGGCAAGTGTTGGAAAATTAAAATGAAGCAATAAAAACCTGAAGGAATGGAATGGCTTGGACACCGTCAGCCGTTTTGAGATCTTGCAAACGGTCAATGAACAGGTTGAAGATCTTACTCCACGAAGCTTCAAGCGCCACGTCGGTTATTTCAACAACTTTGTTATTTTTTGAAGATGGAGGACAGGATCTTTCCGAATCGTGCGATCCTTTTCGCAATCTGGATAGTTCTCCTGATGCAGCAGGCCCTTCGAGAAGCGCCGTATTGTCCCCAGAGCCACCGGCTCCTGAAAATAAATTTACACCTTTTTACTTTTCTTCTTCAATTTTTCGCAGTGAAGCAGAGCACAAAGCAAAATTTCAACACTCTTCAGGCAATGCGATAGAGACCCTGTATTTAACGGTATCCATACGATATAAATACAAAACATGCAATTTTCTCACATCATTTAAAAACAAAATTATTGCACAAAAAACTAAAATTGACGAAAAAAACTTAAGAACTATAGCAATAAAATTCACAAAAATATTTATAAATGCGATTCTTGACTTTGAAATATTAGAGATAATAACATATATAGAAGCACAAGTCATATATTTTTAGCATAATATCTTTATTGAAATACCTACCAATTATTTGGTCACTTTCCTGCATAATTGAATCATCCAAATCTTCGGGCAGGGGTCCATCAGTATCATCTTCAAGGTCGACGTCATCCTCATCGTCGTCATCATCATCATCATCAACATTCTCTGTATCCTGGTCTTGAAGGCTCAAAGCAAGAGCAAGCTCCATAACAGCATCATCGCCTGTGTAGACACAACATATTTGAAGAAAGGCATGTAACAGACAAAACATCGATTCAGAAAATAAACTTCATTTTAAAAATAATCAAAAGTAAATATGAACATTTTTAAAGGACATTTGCAGCAGAAATAACTTATAGAACTTGAGAAAAGCACAATCTTTGTGATTCAATCAACTCTACAATCTTACTGATTTTCAACAGCAATTATATTATTTTTTCTTACTTATAATGGAATCAGATACTTCAAATGGCAATATACAAACCCTACCTCCAAGAAGAACTTGCAATCCGTTTTGCTGGGGTTCTAGTTCTTCGATAACACCTTCAGCAAACGAGCTGTTTTCTTGTATTTCAGGCACGGGTTGTTGCTTAGGAACAAGAATGAATGCAATAGATAAACAAAACAGTAGGTCTCAATCCAATAAAGTTTCCAATGCTAGATATCAATTGCGTTTTCTTGTAATTCATTTTAATCGACCGAAAATAACTACACTAATTCAGTATCTAATTTCTTCATAACAGTAGTACTAGTCAGTTTAGCAGTATGCGAAGAACACAACAAACAGATAAGTAAATTAATCAAGATAAAACGATTATTGTACCAGGAGTAAGAAAAATATCGTCGAACTTAACACAAGTTTGGCAAACTATCAATTTTAACTAATCTTGGCATCAAAGTAGAATGAAAAACCACCATTACAGTATAGCTACTCTAACATCCTTAGGGAAGGGGTGGGAGGAGAATCTTATCCACAAACAAACTATTGACGTGTCACCTTAATATTTCAGTACAGACTATTAAAATTGACACAACTTGAGGTGCAAGAACAATTTGAAATCCCTATCATGCTCGCATACGCAACTCTACTGTCCCCTTCTTAAAGACTCTACTCTTTCTTCTTTTCCTGAGACTAAATAAATTCAGTGAGAGAAACTAGTGATCTGTCATTACTATATAATTTTCATCGCTAATTTAAAGTAGATAACTTAAGGTAAAGGCATGTATCAAGGCTACTAGATGAATATAACAGACTAATATGACTGAAAAACATCATTACCTGATCAGCTGCTTCCTGAATTTCATCTTTCAATGTGCTGCCTTGATTCAACTCTTCGATTCCTGGACTTTCGCTTTGAGTTGGACTCGGATCCGGAACCACGGTCACTTTTCTTCTCAGCTGCATTGCTTGCGAAAGACCTTGCTTTGCAGCAAAACTAACTTTTGTGTCCTTGAAAGAAAGAAAGGGCCAGTTACTGAGCTACAAATGCACAAAAAACCCCAAATCATTGTAAAGAAAATCTTTCGATTCATACAGAATGAGAAAACCATGCATTCTATTACTTCATACTTCTTAGTAGACACTCAAATGCATTTAAAAATGTACTGGCCATAAGGTTACTGCCCATATTTCAGTACTGCTACACAAGGTACTAACTACAAAAAATCTTTGTTAGTTCCAGTTTTACAGTCACCGTATATAAAGCCTTAATAAATAGTTGACTTACCTTGCTAAGCAGTAGGTTAATGATGATATCCATTAGTTTTTGGAACCTATCAGAGTCTCCAAGCAATACTGCAAATAGAACTTCGACAAGAGCTTCGATCGTACCATCTAAAGTCCCAATGGCTGCGACAAAAAAACGTCATTTAATCTAAGAAAAAAATGCTCTTAGAAAGGGGAACATAGTTCTAGACGAGAGCAATCATTTCTAGAGTTCACAAAAGTACCCAACAAACAGGCAATCTCGTGATCTAGAAGAAAACATAAACCATACGGCTTGGAGTAGCCTGGGAAAGATAAAAAATTAAACCATTCAATCTTACCCCGTGCTTCGATTGGGGCTAGCATGTAGTTAACAGGTCTCGCGGCATATAATTTCCAAAATGATGCCATCAGACTATCAAGCACATCATTGTCTTTATCAAATTCTAAAACAAACCAAATGGTAAGGAATTTTACAAAAATGCTATATACTTAAACAGAATCACTTCAGATAATGCGCAAAAGATCAGAATACAAGAGCAAAAAACTAGCGACGAGTTTTTTCAGTGAGGCCCAATCAATTTTTGCTACATACTTTTTCAATATATGATATCAACACTTTTTTGTTCAAAGGGAAAATGCTACTTTTTATGTTGTACGAAGAGAGAAAAAATCAAAAGCGATCCAAATCTTTGTGTGAAGTACCTTTTAGGGCTTTGATGAGATTTTTGGGCCTAGCATTTCCAACTGCCCTTGCTATAATTAGCAGCTCTTGTATAGATTCAATGTACGCTGCGTTAGAAACTTGTTTATCATCTGCAGTGGCAGTTTTGTAGCGATCCAAAGCATACTTGATCTGAGCATCATCCTGCAAAAGGAACAAAATTATATTCTACATGAAAGTAGGAGGGACTCTTAACATGAAATTTTGATATCCAAGCAAGCATAAAAATGGGTAACATTTCGATATTTCATGCAAACTGCTTGTACCTTTTTGTCAAAGAAGTCATTCCTTGAACTGAACAGAGATGCCATCAGGCTTTTGGCTTGGTTTTGCAGCCTCGCAGGGCCAAGGGCAGTCACCAGTTTGGTTGCAAAATCAAGCAACTCTTGATGA
This sequence comes from Rhopilema esculentum, assembly GCF_013076305.1. The sequence continues at coordinate 12,119,832 of NW_027020025.1, forward strand.
ACGGGTGCCTCTTCATCAATAGGAAAACACACCAAATGATCATGCAATGTCTCCAGAAGCTTTGTAAGAAGCCTGCAAAAAGTTATCAAAGTACTGATTAAATTTAATTCAAACAAGGGTTATGGTGACTTCTAGAAATTTTGCCCCATAATGATTTCAGCACACATCCTTATTAACACTCTGTAAAAAATTATTCCACATTAGAACCATAATTTTTCTGGGCTACACGTCGATTATTGAACTGAGGTACATTTTGTGCCATATTAGATGGCCTTATGTCATCAATCTAAACCATCTTACGACTTGATTACTGTAATGAGGTACAGTTTGTGCCTGTCGGAAAAGCACTTGTGACGCTTCATGTTCCAGATACCTTAAGAGAAATATTTGCAACAACAACATCAAAAGAATATACCTTATTGCATCTACATTCGAAATTTCTGCATCTAAATGATTTCAATAGATCCCCCAGTGAAATTTTTACTAGTCTTCAGGGCTTTACTATGATTCAACTTACGGTTCACACATAGATACATCAACATATTCTGCTTGATCAGTGGGTCTAGAAGGAGATCCAACTTCATGAGGCACATCCGTGCCCTGAGCAGCAGTTTCATGTGGATCTTCCGGCCATCCAAAACTTTCTTTTGTTTTACAATGTACTTTTATTGAATCAACCATGTTTATGCCAGAAGAATCCGACGATGGGCCGACTGAAATTTGAAATATTCTGTAATTATAAAGAAGAAAGAAACTACGTCCTGCCAAGTTAATACGGATGGATAAATTAAAAGCCATTTCAGAGAAATGAGTTTCATAGGAATACAGTTCGGTTCCCAGTTGTTGCAAAGGTATTAAGCTTAGGTAGACAAGGGTTAAAAAATGTCAAGCTAGTTGTACCATAATGTATTATACTTATGTGTACTAAGGATAAATTAACTGCTCTTCATAAAAAGCTTATCGTTTTTCCAGTATCTCATTTTGTAAAGGTAGGGCTCTTTTAAGAATACCAAATCTCATACGAACAGAATACTGATTCAGAAAAGCATCCAAATTTGTCCTCAGATGAATACGTGAGTATTGTGAACGTTTGAATAATTAAAAAAATATTAAATTATTTGATATTTTAATATCATTAGAATAACAATGAAGCACAAATCGATACAGAAAAAGGGAAAACAATACAGGATAAAAACATAGGATGAAACGCGTGTTCATTTTAAGACAAAAATCTTCATTTTCGATAAGCTGAAAGATTGCTAGTGGAAAAATCAAACTCCAAATGGTACATACAAGTAACAGTGATCTTTTTGTCTGCTGTGAGCGATTCAGCTTTTGTAAAAGGAATGTCAAACCAACGGCCCCTGCTGAGCCTCAATGGGATCACTCTGCCGAATACTTCGATGTAGGTTGGGATCTTTTCAAGCGATTGCATGCCCACGTGGACACGAAGGCCAACCATCACATTTGATGTATTTGTGTTTGATATCTCTATTTTAAATCCACTTGCCTGGAATACAAATGACAGGTGTTAATGCTGATACCAGTTTGATGCTAATGCTGATACAATTCTCATAAATAAAATAAAATACAAAAAAAATAAAAAAATAAATAATAAATAAATAAATAGTAAATAAACAAATAAATAAATAAATAGATAAATAAATAAATTAAAATAATTAATAAATAATAAATGAATAAATGAATAAATGAATAAATGAATAAATAAATAAATAAATAAATAAATAAATAAATAAATAAATAAACAAATAAATAAATAAATAAATAAATAAATAAATAAATAAAACTACACGAACAAATATACCATCGCTCTATACATCAAGGTAGCAAAAGATAGCTCCATATGCTACTTGGCAGTGTAGATCTTGATGGTAGAGTAACCTTATCGATTCAAAGAAAAGCAATATAAGAGAACAAGTATAAGGCAACGTACAACCTAGGTAGTCATACCTTAGTGCTGGCGATATACATCCCAGATGAGTTAAGACGATACTTCACTTGCTGACTGTTGTAAATATGCAATATGTCGCTTCCCCCAAATTCTATATCATTTGTTGCCTGGCAATGTTCGAAAAAATCGATTGGGAAAGAGGCTGCATTTGATTGCATTGATGATGCAATAGCTCGAGAGGTTTTGGTCTTTCTTGGTGGTGAAGGTGTTGGAACGAAACTGAAACGAAAGCAAGGGCAGAAAATATATTTCAAACGATAATGCAATTCTTATCACTCATACCCATGCATAAATTCATGGATTTGTTCCAGCGGTGCCTAAGATTTTAAAACAAATATAATACATTGACTTTGTACCTGATTCGAGAATCACAAGATTAACAGGCTTTCTGCTAACTCGAAGATCCGAGACCTTGTACAGTAAATATGTATATGTTAACATTTAATTGCCTTTTAGATTTAAATAACCAAAGAACTTAGTATCAAATTTATGATATGTTTGATACATTTTTGACGCAAAAGATGATTTTTTTGCATTATACGTGTGTAAAAGGGCACTGAGCTCGATAACCTTTTGGGTAAATCTCAGTGTCCTAGTCAATAATTTATGAACATTCTATCATTTCACGGCTAAAACACCTCTCAACACTGTTATTGTTTGGTTAAACAACGAAGACCCGATAAAATTTGCCCTTATTATAAAGAAACAGTATGAAACTCACGGTTTTGGTTTGAATTTATTCTTAAGCCAGTAGCTAGCATACTCTTTGTGGGCATTGTATATGCGCAAGCTGCCGTCTTCAAGGAGAATAATCATCGTTGTTTTCTGCTGTATTGTCGTGTCTGTACTTCTGGTGACTGGGAACATATGATAGTAACACACTGCGTCTTGTATCTTTGTTTTTGATGAAGATCCCTTGATTTCTTGGATCTGAAAGGCATTGCATGATATTTGCATGAGCAAAAGCATTCGAAGCAGTAGCAACTGATTAAGAGTGACATGCTTAAAATACAATTACATATCGATCTTGCAGAGAAAATCCTTTTTCCTGTTGTAAAAAAATCTAGCTGCAGAAATTGGAGCTTAATCAATGGTCTGAAAATTTTATAATAAATTATAGTTCAATTGAATTCAACTCCAACATAATGGCAGAGACTAACTGTAACAATCTTTTCGGCAATGTTTGAGTAGAATAATTCTCTCTGAAGATTTTAGCGGTAAGAAATCCATATAAAGATATTCAAATAATAGAAATAAAAAGACAATGTACAGTCTCTATTCGCAGAAGTATAAACCTAAAAAAAATTCGTGGTAACCTTAATGAAAGGGGGTCGAAGGACACCTTTGTTGGGGGGGGGGGTGTTCGAAAAAAAAGACCACGTCCTTTTCACAGTCAGAAAATGGTTATCTACCAGGAAATGCTATTTTTACCGATAACGAACACCCAAGAAAAACGTTTTGTTACGAAAAAATACTTTGCCAAAATAAAATCTCTGCTCCAATATTTTCTCACCGAATATAGACGAAATACAAGACGCCCTAATTCCCCACCACCCCCCCCCCCTTGCGCAGCCATTGAGCTTCCCTCTAGGATTTCGATAATTTAGCTAATTCTCTTGGTGTTAAATGATATTTGCTTTTTCTTGCTTTCTAACAATGCACTTAACATTCCAAATATTGTACATGTGAAATTAATGTAATGTAAAATTTTGGGCATTTGGAACTGAGATTTTTGCTTATCATTATATACCTGATAATAAATTTGTTCTAGCTTATTCTTCATGGTAATCGTTAGCTCACTTGAAATATCAATCTTGATAGAACGGCAACCATTCTGTTAAATAAAAATTAAAATGAATGCAACGAAGCCAAATAGTCTAAAAGATGTAGTCTCGCAAAACTTACCAAAATCTTTTCAGGTCTGACCATGACTAGAACTGGGTTCCCTGTGCTTTGGTTTACACAGTGCAGTAAACCAGGCTGGCCTGCTATTTCATGCCACTGGCAAAGCGCTGAATGGCTCGAAACTGCAGTCGACAGGTTGAAGATATTTTCCATTTCTGAAAATGACTTGTTCGGGACACCTATGAAGCTTTTTCCTGTAAAAAGACGACATATGAAAACTAAATAATTCTAGTAATATGCTCATCTTTGTAGAGCACTTTTCATACATTTTCGGCCCTGTTTTAACGAAATGAAGGAGCTGCCTTAAAGCTTAATAATAAGTCTCATAAGTTTGCTACAAAAAGCTCAAGCGATTCTAATAATCAAAGACGAATTCAAATTAATTATAAATCATTTAAGACACTAAGACAATTCCTTTACTTTCCAATTCCCAAAATGCACAAAACTCCTCTTTTTGCTTATAGTCCTATTTCTGCTCATATCTATCCGAAGGCATTGTGATTCACATGACGCTAAGATCAGGCCATCTCACCTTGGGAGTAGCTGAAGAAAACCAGTTTGAGAACATGTGAATAGTAGAGAGAGACACCACCACCAGCGACTTGCCCGTTACTGTCTTTCAATGTTGGATGGGACACCATTACTGCATCTGTTAGGAAAAACGCGCCACCAGAGGCATTGCTTGCCTCGTTCATAACCTCTGTGTAAATATGTCCATGAGAAGACATAACTGCAATACGCAGAGATGTACCATCGTTGATAAACGTCGCATCTCTAACCTTGCCACCAGGAAGGATGTAGTAGTATATTGGGGAGCTGACAGATTTCGATAAATCATATACCTAGAGGAATAAAGGTGAAGTTGGTGGATTACAGGCTTTTATTCAGCAGAAGATAATATCCTCAAAAGCTTTGGAGAATACATAAAGGTGCAGCCCCCTCTTTACTACGGACCAGGTACCCAATTACACAACTGGGTTAAGAGAACACAATTCAAGTAAACACCTTGCCCAAGGGTGCTGTCCTCGCCGATCACAGAGGCCATCATATTCGTAAGAACACCATCTTTAGATTGAATGCAAGCAACACAAAACTAACCAGCAATGTCGCAAATCATTTCAAACAGGCAGCAAAGGAACTTGACGACACTGCAAGGATATAAATTTATCCGTGCATTCAAGGAGTCTTTGAGAATAACTTTAAATATCATTCACGTTGCTTATGAAATATGAAGCATCCAGGTAACATGTTACTAGTCACAAGGTAGAGATTTGATCGTAATGAAAAGGTAAAACCTTTAATCTTATTAAATTATGGACTCCTCTTAAAATTACAGCTCATCAGAAAACATCTTAGTTTGTCAAAGTTCGGTCACGTTTGGAAAGAGTTCAAATATTTTTTTCAGAAACAAGAGGGTGTGACGTTAGCAGTGCTCCTGTGTGCTGAAGCACTGGAAATAGATTCACTTGAACTTCGAATCGAGTGTATTAGGAGTTTGAATAAGTGAGAAACAAAATAATACCGTAAAATTAAAGCTATCTTGGGGTACCTTGACAAAGTCAGCAGTGAGTAATGCTAATTTTGTTTGTTCTCCTGCCACCCATATTGCTTTGATGACGAAATTTCCAGTCTCCAATTGCAAAGGCAGAGCAAGATGGGATACAACTGAGCCAGAATGCCCATATGTAATCACGTGACAATCTTTGAGTCCACAAACAGCTAGGGCATCATCATTTTCTGGGTTGCTGTGAATTGAGACGATTGTAAATGGCAGCGTAGTGGACGAGAGCCGATTCAAAGTGAGTTTCCTGCTTGCTGTATCTGGTTGCTTGAGCAGGCCAGAGAGTTGCAAAATCGTGATCTGTATGATAAATTATACAATAAAACGTTTAACGTAAAACTATGCCTTTTGAAACTGTTATTAGTCTGCCTGCATTTCATCGCTCGGAACAGTTCAATATAAGCTCTAATCTTTGTAATGTGCCTCTCCTAGTTGTCAGTCGTACCGCTCTGGGACACATGGCCAATATCAGGATCAAACTTAAAAGCTCATAAGTATTGGGGTCTAGATAGGTGCATCTTTTCGCCTCTAGCTACCATAGCAAAATCATGCTTTGATATGATTTACTAGCATTAACATAAGACAAACTTGACATGAAAATTTACAACAATTAACTACACAAACTATAGAGAAAAGTAAGAAGGTTAAGAATCCATAAACAGATAAGACGATAGTTTGCCAACCTTTCCTTTCTCGTGGGTCACTGCAAGATGTTGTTTCTTGCCATTAGTTGATGCCATTAAGCACATGGCAGAATGTCGTAGCACATGTGCATTTATCAGTTGCCTGAGAGTCTGACCTTGCTCTCCACTGAAGTTCAGGCGCACACTTTCAAAGGCTCCTTCTTGAGATCCAAGGATAGGAATCTAAAAATAAATTTCTTTGCATGGGTTATTGTTGTCTATACAGAATCTATGCAAAGACCAGATTTTGACCCTAGTCAAATCATCAGTGATATAGCTGATGCGGACTATGTGCTGCTGTATTGTCCAATTAAGTATACTTTCAGAGAAAATGATGTCACATCTGACATAATCTTCGGCAATCTAACAACATATGCAAGCAGAGTACAATACATATTTTAGATAAAGATTTAATAACAAGTGCTCTTGGCATTGTCAAATAACGAGACTTTGAAATTCATAAAACGAAAAGACATATTTCGAGATAAAAGTACTCGGGATGAGATTATAGAGCAGTCACGATATCTCAACATCATTAAGAGCCCCTCTTCCGATACCATACTTAATTCTAAGAGAAATTTGTCACTGCACATTTCGATAATACATTTCCGTATCAAGTAAATCAGGCTGCCAACTCTCTTTGTCATTGTTCATAAATTTTAAAATTTGAGAAACATGCGTAAAACTTGCCTGCCATCACTAGAAATAGTTTCATTACTATATACTTTTATTGCTTATCACTAGACAAAACCGTTCTATAACTGCACAAAGCCCTCATCACTGCATCTTAAAATTAGGAATGCCCCACATTTTCTTGCTTCAAACATTGTCTATGGACTAAGCTTATTTCCTGTCACTTACATTTATACACTATGAAATTAGATTTGAAGAGCGTGATGATCATGCCAGTTATAGCTATGATTATGATGATGCGCAAGCAAGTGAGTTGAAAGTAGAACCAAATACGAACCATTAGTTGATCTGAAGTTTGCACGTCTTTTTCGTTGCAGTAGAGAAATTGCAGTGCCTGGTGCACTGTTCGCATATTATGGAAACATTCCCAAAGAAATTTATTGACATTTTCTCTGTACTCTTGAAGATCTCTCAACAAACTCATGTACATTTCCATGAATTTCTCGCTTCTCAAAGCTTCAATAATCTCGTCTTTAGATTCCTACAATAAGACATAAATCGTGATTATGAGTTTCGATACCAAAATTAATTTCATTTGACAAGACTTCTTTACATTGAAGGGTACACTTTGACAAACATTGTTCTCTTTGATAACAGAAAAGTGACAATTTGTGTTGATCTACAATCCTGTGTATGTCAGCTGAGCCGAAAGCAGCACTGACCGGAATAAGGGTAGGCGGGAAAATCTCAACATATAGGTTTATGAATGCTGTTATATATGTACGTTGCGTGTGGTACTTCATCCAGAATAACGATAATACAGTTAGCAAATAGATTTAGTACCAGAATGAAAATGTAATAGTTTGATTGTTAAAAACACATTACATTTGTAACAATCAAACTATTACATTTTCATTATGGTACTTAATTTATTTGCTAGCTGTATTATCGTTATTATGAATGTTATTATTAACACTTACATTAAGTATTATCGTATTACTTACTTCACATAAGGCACAAAATTTGTTACACAACACTGTCAAAAAGAATACATATCAACCTACTTTGAGCAAGCTTGACAGCAAATGAATGAAGCTGGTGTCTTGGAACCAGTTGTCTGAAGAAGGCTTCTTCTCTATGCTTTTGCCTCGTTTTATATCAGGCTTCGCTTCAGATGCTGCTCCTCCTCGCTGTCGCTTATCCGCTTCCCCGCTTTCTGCTGACCAAGCTGTGAATGGAGATGATGGCATACTCCGCGTATTAGAGAGACCAGTAACGGCTGTTCTCTTTGTCATTGCCTGAAGAGAAGAAATACCTTGTAAGCATCTTGTCATTAAAGAAGAAAAATATAGAGGGGCAAAAAAGCTGTCAAAAACGGTGTAAAAAAGAGCGAAAGCAGTAACTGCTAAGTGTGAAGATGATTTTAAGATAAGTGGAAATTGAAGGAATTACAAATGAGGAATGGAAAGAACTATGGCTAGGATTACAGGAGAAAGAAGAAATGCTAAAGGGATTATTGTAGAAAGGTGGTAGCTTGAATTCTACATTTAAAGTCAAAGAAGGCGAGGTCAGTTGCAATAGTTCCTCAGCAGACCTCAATGTCGATAATAAAAATTTCTAATACCGAATTTCAAGATTTTCTGTTACCGAATTCCAATAAAAAGTGAGATGAAGAAAATACCTTGCAGCTTCCGTCCTCTTTCGCACCACAGTCACAGAAGAAAGAGCCATATTTCGCATATGTGACATCGTGATCTTTGTGGCAGACTTTGGCACAAGTGGTACAACATCCGACCCCGTCATTCATTTTACATGTGTGACAATGATACCAATGCTGGTCCATAAAATCTCTCTGTGTCATTGTAAAAGAGCATAGTTTGTTGCAAAGAGATTCTTCTTCCTAAAATTAACATTTTCACAATTCAAGATTTTTTAAAGAAGATTCTCGCCGTAAACCCATCTCTGATTTGCGACAGCGTGCTTTGAAAATGAGAGCGTAGTTAAAAGTGATAGGTACAAATTACATTTTTATGCAGATTTTACTTATGCTGACAATATCAGCAGTAAATTAAACACTGAAACCTATGGCTGATCTTGATCTGATTGACTCAGTGTTAAAATCGATGCTTAAAGCGTGGCATCTCTAGATTATGCACTAGTTACACATAAAGTCATCTGTATCAAGAACAAGAAGAAAGAAAACATTGGCATTTTTCTCCCACCGATTCCTCCCCTCCAGAGTCCTCGTCATCTGTGTTGACTTCATCATCGATATCGGCTTCCGTACGATCTTTGCTCCCATAATCAGATTCAGAATAGCTTAGTTGCAATGTCAGACTGCTACTCTCTTTTAAGCAATACTTCTTCATAGCCGACAGAATCTGGTGGATGTATCGCAGCAATGAAGCAATGCAGCTCATCAGATCATCATCAACAGAAACAGAGTTTTGCTCGACATCTTTGAAATTGGCTGCCAACGCAATACGGCTAGAAAAATGGACCGTTTGATTATATAACACAACTTAATTCATGATAAAATATAGCAAATAGATGTTAAGCTAAAAACGCTTTGGATCATGAACGAATCATAACTAAACGACCAAGAACCTTAACATAACCTTGAAATGATTGGGTTCTTCTTCTGATGTTAACTGCACAGTTCGATCGAAATGGCCCTTTTTTGGTCATTGTCTCTTCTAGCAGCCAGGCTAGCCATTCATCCTATACAACTCATCCGCATTTTGATTCCTTTGCAAAAAACTAGTATGTTTTGACACTCTTATGGCCTTAATGACAAAATTGTCAATAGAAACCATGAAATAACTAGACATTTGTAGGGGTTTTCCCACTGACGAAGAGCACTTGCTTCAAAGTTCACATTTTTATCTTATTAACATGCTATACATTGCTGTGAACGATTTTTCACAATACAGACCTAAGACTGATCCAATTCTGAACGGCTTGCAGCAACTTTAGATGACCTTTAGCTCCTACTGCTGAAGCAATGTTGACAAGGACCTCCAGAAAATCGCCATAAGGAACGCCACGTGTTTCATTGGGTGATTCGATATGAAGCTTGATAAGTTTAGCAAAAACATTCATTGCTGAATCAAGAATACTATCTAGATCCCCTCTAAAAGAAAAAATTATTCATTAAGTACCTAGAAAAAAAGGAAAGGTGATACAATGTAGATACGCCTGTTTTTGTACCAATACAAAGTTTTAATTAGTTGAACTTCGGTGACGTCATTTAGAGCGAGACTGCTACTACCATGTACAAATCGCCAAATGGTCTTGTTTAGAGTAGCTTTGGACTTGTTGTCGAAAATTCCACTCGAAATGTCAGAAAATCGATGCAACCTCCTTGAGAAAAGATTCATAAATACTTTACAATATAAAATATTATTCTATCAATTTGATGTGTTTTAAATTGCAATTGAAGTTTGCCGCGGCCCCCTGAAAATCAATTCGGGTGGACTTGCGGGGCTACTGTATATGAATTACTGAAAATAAAATAAATTAATGAAATGTAGACCTGCGCACTTTAGACAATAGATAGCGTGCGAAAGCCACCACCAGAAAGCAGGCATTACGTCTAACACTAAAAATAGCGCTATGGCGAGCAGCCATGAAGCAGTCCGGTATAATGGAAGTAAAAAAAGGAGTCTGCAATAGGCTACTAAAATTTTCATGCAATCAGAAGTCAGTAAGGCTTGATCACTGATGTCAAGCAGTACGTACTCTTGTTCCTGTATGATGCAGTTAACGAATTTCTGCAGCGCCATAATGCCATGTTTCTTGGAACCTTCCTCTTCGGTATTCGAATCGGACATGATCTCACAAAAAAGCCAGTCTTGCAAGTCGACCGCATCAACGCTGAAGATCTGAACAACTGCTTTGCGAACACTACCTTGTTGCGCATTGTCAGCTGCAAAATAACGACATAAATATTCATTTTAAGTAAGCAAGCAGGTGTTGCCAACATAATCAATCCAACCTAATTAGAAAATTTGCAAAATAAGCTAAATTTTTTCATTTTTTCAGAAGCAGTGAAGCTACTCCCCTCGTTCCTACCTCCTGCAGTTTAGAAAAATAAATCGCGTTTAGAGGAGGCCTCTGTGCAAAGATGAACACACAGAGAGAGAGGGCAAAGCAGAGGAGACAAAAATGAGATAAGAAAGTTAAGGTAAAGAAGACCAGGCAAAGAAGAGCAGACAAAGAAGAGCAGACAGAGAGGAGCATGCAAAGATAAGCAGGCAAACATCAGCAGGCGAGGAATGGGATGCAAAGAAGAGAAGGTAAAAGATATTGGATATCCTCGCCCATCTCTGTGGATTCCCTGCCTATAACGCATCAAAAAGGGAACTTTCAGCAGGCTAGCAATGTTACTCACGTGAAAGCAGCAGGTTTGAAAACATCTGAAGCACTCTTGAGGCATAGAACTTGCTGAATTTCGATAGCCTTATTGATAGAAGAATCGAAGCTAGTTTGAAATAGTACCCAGTACTAAAATAGCTTGCAGCAGAGCACGGTGCCTCAGATCTTTGAAGAGATGACTCGATGAATGCAAGGCACTGTAGGACTGTCTGTTCTGAAGTTATGAATCTAAAAAGGAAACAAGTAAATTTTGACATGTCATGGGCTAGCCGGTGATTGGAGAAACATAAAGTCATCAAAAGTCATGTGGCATGGGTAATAGGTTTAGTCTATACTGAAATATCGACCTGCAACCAGAAGACTTTAACAGTTTTTAGGTAACGACTTCTATTAGTTCACATTTTACAGGCCTTCTGGAGCAATTTTCTGCTGGAGAAACGCTTTTATGTGTCCATCATATTTCGGAAAGTGACTCTAAAATTGTTTCTTGGAAAAACAATGGAAACTAAATATGGTATTGGTGCAGTAGCTGCCATTTTTTACTTAAGTGGTCTCTACTGCAGTTGGTTGTACAATAACCAATTTCTTTTTACTCTGGTGTCCAAATAAATAAATTTTGTGTCAAAATGATCGTGAAAAGTAGGCCAGTACCTGTCAACTCTATTGATTTCCTCGTCAACAACAAAAAAGCAGAGAGATAACAGATGAGAATGTATAATCTCTTGAAGGCGATCTCCATCCCCAGAGCCAACTGTCATTTCCAGTATCTGATTGGCAGAATCTGCCACGTGGTCAACAATAGAATCTGTTGCTATATTGACAAACGCTGTAATGGCATTTACTTGAATCATCTGAAAATGATTCTCGGAGTTTTTCTTTAACCACTCTAACATATCATGCATTAAGCCGATGGAAGATTTAAGAAGGTGCTTGAGCGTGAATGCGGGTTCTTTAAATGATATACCTAAGTGAAGAAAGAGGAGAAATGATAACATGTGCCCTAACAATTCGATTGTGGGTAGCAGTTGCATGTAAATACTTCAAGAAAATGGTAGGCCGTTCAAAAAAGATGAGATTTTACTAATACCGAAAATCCCATAAGAGAAAAACCTATCAATAACAGGATTTCCTGGTTTTATTAGAAATCTCTCATTTAAAAACCTATTTCAGTCAAAAAAAGCTTTAGTCCATAATCTTAAAAACCGTGACCCCTAATCAATCTGTTGTCATGAGAAAGCACCCCTATTGCCAGGCACCATTGACCAATCATCATCAAAATACACAAGCTAGATAAGAGCCTAGTGTAAGGGCCTTTGACCTGCAATTCCTTTATGCGCCTTTAGAATAAGACTCAAAAACAGTCTGAATCTCGAAACACAGATCCCTGCTTGCGGGAGTTTTTTTTCATTCAATCTGTTTGGAATCTCCGCAAATAGTTCTGAAAAATCGGGCAACAGCATTGTGGGTTGTGTTGCTATTCTACTGTAAAACCAAACATTGCAAACCTGTGACGCAAACAGAGACATGCGCATTGATCAAGCCATCCAAAAATGACGACAGGTCAGCCTCTTCGATAACGCCGGATTCATCCGTCTTTTTCTTTGGAGATGGAAACTGCGTGAGCAGGGCATCTTTCCACTTTTCAGAAGCTTGTTTTATTTCACTTGGCAAGCCTGCAGCAAGAGAGGGGGGACTGAGTTATTCTCAAGTTATTAACTAAAAAGCGAGGTAAGATCCAGTGTGAAAACGTTTCCAAATAGCACATCTTATCTTAGTTTCATTGTTACTTTCATAATGGATATATTCCATATCAACGTTGGCCTGTTTCTGTCAGTACAGATAATTGATTCAGACAAAATATTTAAACGTTCAAAATTTAATTGCTCAAGGGTTAGTGCATGGCCATGAGAAGGAACAGTGACCCATGAGAAGAAGATTAAGGTAGAGTTGCTTGATACCGTCCTAATATACAAATCTAATACGAATCAAGTTGTTATATTTACATTAAAGCACTAGAGATTGTTGTTGAACAGTTGAGCATGAAACTCCGAGTTTCAACTTCAACCACCCCTGTTCAACACGAAAAATTGGCGAACAAAACCACTTGATGATTGATTTTACCTATATCAAAATTGAGCTCTCCAGCATCTTTTACTGTGTGGGTAGTGCTTGTTCCAATCAGTTTGCTGTAGACTGCCACAATATCTTGGCTTATCTTCTCGTTGTTGTGTGTAATTACTGCATTTCTGCATTAAAAAGATTCAAATACAGAAGTGTAGCGCAGAAAAAGGTGTAGCAACAACGGCCAAAAACAAAATAACGTGAATGATCAAATGATGTAACATCTATGGGAACCTACTTGATTTTTCTGTGACAGGCGATGGTGTTATTCAAAACAAGCCATGCCATCTTTGCTATCATTTCCTTGTCTTCCTCATTTTGTGTTTCACAACTAACCAATCTTTCAAAGAGAACATGGGACATGGAAGACAATGCATCAATCAACATGAGCCGTATCCACTGGCATTTCCCATCAAGGATTTCGACCCCCTCGTCACTTGCAACGTGCATGATCAGCTGTGTTAAATATGCGGTCTTTTGGCATTCTTCTACGAGTTTCCCAACAAGCTTCAAGGCGTCGTCATTGATGACCTCATCAAACATCAACACAATCTGTAAGAAAAGAATTCAAAAGAATATTTGGCTAAGCTTTCAATAATAACAATACTTTTTGTTTTCAGTGCTCTAGATGAGATAGCTAAAACCGTGACAACTGACCTCGAAGAAAAAGATGGGTTCAAGTTGTTAAGACACATGCCATATTATCAGGAAACATATAAAAAGGTTTACAGATTGTCCCTTTATCGTTGCGCTTGCGCTAAACTCATAAATACCTTTATGCTCAATATTCCCGATAAGGGTTGTCATGCAGTTAGAATCTAAAAAAACCTTACAGCCTTGATTGAAAATTGCCTAAAATCTTTTATACAATGTACTCATCAAACTTTCAATTTTCCACAATAAGGGCATTAAACAATACTTAATTTCTAAAAATACAACTACCATCACTTACTTTGAATGTTTACTTGATTCAATTTTCCGTTAAAAAAACTCCAAGAAAGGTATTACAAAAACAAAGAGTTCTAATTCAAATCCATACCTTGGCAATTTCCTCAACAGATCTTTTACGGTTTGCGTAAAACATAGGTATTACTCTCAAAAAGAAGAGTATCATCTCACTGGAAGCTAATGCCTGAAATAAATAAAGTACAGACTTAACATGGCTGCTAAATGTAAGCTTCACCATAGTTTATTAAAGCTTCACTAAATCTAATAATGCTTACTAAACATTCACGAAACAATTCTATAGTAATCAATCATATGTTTCATCCGGCAACGATCAAGAAAATATAAAGTTCTCAAAACTTTAATTATACTTTAAATAATAGCACACAAAACTGACATAACAAATGTATTGAGAAAATTCGAGGAAACGCTTGAATAAGAAAAGTCTTTGAATAAAAAAAAGGAAGAAAGAATATGAGAAAAATTTAGAATTTTATTTAAATTTAGAATTTCAAATAAAATTTAAGTATTCAATTGTAACCGACACATTATCATCAGTAGCTATATCAAAGTGCAACATCACTAAACTTATATTTTGAGAACCAGATAAAAAACTTTTCCCTTTGGGTCAAGTTAAACCTGAAGAGATTGAGATTTTTCAAATAACCCTTTGAAGATAATGATGATAATTATCTCGGAAGGTAACTTCTCCTTTGATACTTTACCTTTTCTGGTACGAGCATTTGTTGTAGAAGCAATATTGGTGGAGGCATACACTGAAAAAATTTCCAGATATGTTGAAAACAGCTTCGTGCAGCAACAATTTGAAGAATACTTTCCTCTTCTGCATGATGAGATTCGATAAACTGAAGCAGTAAGACTGACAAGTTCAAGAAATCTTGGTACAGATCCTTGTACGATGCACTCGCAATATCAAAGTCTTGGATGAACTGGAACACCTACATCAAGAAATGGTTACATCTTATTTTGGAAAAAAAATTTCAGTTCCAATTGCAGAGAACATTGATTCCACTATAATAAAAACATTTCCTAAAGATATAATTAAGAAGTATACGTTGTTTTGCCAAATTATTCACAATAGGTTCCTCACTACCTTTTAACTTGGTGCCTAGAAAAACTATTCACATAACTTTCAGAGCCTTTCACATAACTTGTTATACTTGAAGATAATAAGGTAATTTTTAACCTAAATAAACTGTTAAGATTACCTACTAATTTTTTTTCTAGGATTGCTCATACCAGCTTTGCAGAGCTATATTTATTTCTAGTACAATCAGTAATCTTTACATATTATGGAGACACTTGCTAACACGCAATTCAGAAACGTGGTAAATGCATAAATTGCATTTAAGCAGGTGAAATGGCAATAGAAATTATATAGAATGTCAATTGAAATGATTTTTCTAAGAGAATCTTAAATCACAGAGAATGAGAAATCAACCTTGAAGTCTGGTGATTGCCTGCTAAAATCCTCTGCTAACAACTCATAGAACCTTGGCTGTTGTTGTTGAAACGAATTTTGCATTGGAGATGGACTCATTCTCTTCACCAAGTTTCGAAATGCTTCTTCTTCTTTGAAGGTACAGCTAATAAATTCCTGTTGTCTGATACCATCGATTTTAGGAGCAATGTTTAAGATGTTCTTTGAAACCTTAACAAAAATAGAAGAAAATGAGAAAATGGATTATTAAACAGAAGTGACTTGACAAAAGAAGGCAATGCCTCCGTTTTATTTGCATCTGAATTTTGTACTCCTCCTTCGACAGTAGTATTTAAGGCACCAAAAACTGTGCTCGAACAGTGTCCTGGTTCCTCCTCTTAATTTGACCACACCTCATGATTTCTTCACCTGCAATTACAGTGAGCTAGCAACATTCCTTACTCCACCAAACCATCCTCGCGTCTCTAGCTTTAGGCTTTTCCTACGTCACTTTTATTTGAATAACTAACTTAAATAACAAACATGAATTTACACGGAATACTCAATCTATTGGAGCGAAAAGTGTCCAAAAAAACTGCAATAAATTAATCCCCTTAAAGCCGGATATAAACAAAAAATCTCTTATACTGCAAACAAATCTAAATCTTCCAAAAATCTAAATCTTGCTGTTACAATTCCAACTATCAAAAAGAGATATAGGATTAAGAACGCGAATATAGTGGTTCTAAGAGATTCAAATTGGTAAAAAGTGCAGCGCGTACCTGAAGCAACAGTTGATTTGGAATCCTTGAAAAGCAACGGAACATGAAATCCAATATAACAACAAGTCTGTAGGTCCTTAGAGGAAAATCTTCAAATGGCCTTGCTGCAATTTTACCCAATGCATCTATGCAAGTTTTAATGAGTTCCCTTTTGCATTCATCAGAGAAGTTGAGATATAAAGCAGCCAGCGTTTGTATGTGCTCGACGTTCAAATCTGCAAAGAGCAATGTCTCATAGAATTGAAAGCTTTGTAGCTAAAGACGTCATGTCAAAGCAAGTAGCTAAAGACGGCAGTTGCTCTTAAATCTCGACAGTAGTTAGATAACTTCAACCGACTAAAAGCATTACAAGATATTTCATGATTTGAATAAAATTTCTTTCTCTTCTTTCAAAATAGACTACATCAAATATTTAGATGCATTAAATGCGAATGCGTACCCATATTCTCTGGCAAAGATTGTGCAGATTTTGCAAGTGTGTGAAGCAGCCCCTTCCATGCATAAATACTTCTTGGAGTGTCTGCAGAAGAGCTTCCGCCCCTCAAGCAAGCATCTTGCTCGGATAAGGCCAGCCGTGCAAACAATGACAAAACAGTCGGTGAAACGTACAGTGGCCAATCACCTGGCTGCTTGTAATCGACGCCTAGGCCGAGCTCTGATAGCAAGAACTCCTGTTGTCGAAATAGAAATTGGACAGTGAATGGCATTTGAATGTGGATCGGAATCAAAGTGATTGACTATTTATAATTGAAAAATGGTGACACATTGAAAAGTAAATAAAATAGCATCTCCACCAGAATGTCTCAAGTGCCTCTATTAGAATTTATAACGATTTTTAATTAGTGCTTTGATGGGTGCTGATTGGTCTATACCAAACAAAGCCATCATCAATTCTATTGTGCAATTTAGATCGCATCGTTTGCTATGCAGGTTTGTAATTTAGATCGCTGCCCCTTTAGTCACTCCCTACTAAAAAAACCTGGATAAGAGCATTTGAATGTTACCATTTCTTGAAATTCCTAATTGCTTTCTTGCTTATAGTAAGTGCCACATAGCAAAGCAACTAGCTTAATACGCTTAATGTTTAGAGGAACCGTACAACCAATCCCCTCAAACAGCACAATCTGGCATGGTAACTTAAGTTATTAGGCTAGGCACGATCCAATTTTTAGTAAAATCCTACAACATCCCGTAATAGGTTCTTTTGCATGGGTTTGGTCTGTCAAATGTGGAACATCATAGTTTTAGGGATGCGTATTTAAAAGAACTGTTGATCCTAATGGAAAAATAAGTTAAAGAGAAGATCTGTGCCGGAGAAGTCTCAAGCTGACAGATAATAGCAAGGGGACACTCTCTAAAAACACTTGATCGATGGAAAATATTGTAAAGGAATATACCCGTGAATCAGCGGCCTAAACCTTTCTCCTTGCTTTTAATGACATATTTAAATATAAATGTATATTTAACATAACTCCTTTACATAACTCCATGAGGGCTGTTCCATGCTCCCTTATTGTGTTTGAAATATCAAAATTACTGATTTAATTGCTGCTGTACAGCCCCTTAAATACTCTTCAAAAACGATAACCTTGTTTTAAAGCAAAAAATTGCCATGATACGGTATAAAAACGTAATATTACCAGTTTCGTTTGGTCAAGCACTTTTGAAGAATGTAGCATGATAAGATAACTCCTGAAGCAAAATCCAATATCTTCTTTCGAGCTTAGGTCATCTGCAGTTTTGTCAATCTCATTCACCATTTCAGCAAGTGATTTTAAACCATCTTTGGTGAAATTTCTATCAACGATGTCACTGAGGTTGTACTTCATACAAATCGGGAAGAATCGTGTGCAAAGGTCGAGTAAGTTGTTGCCAAGAAGAACGAACTGAAATGTAATGAAAAATACTGAAAACGCAATAATGGAAAACTATGTTTTTCATCCTTATAAGCCAGCTTATACTGAAATAGCCAGATTGATAAATGCCTCTGTTTTCTTAGAACACAAGTGCTATTAGCACCTTCTATTCATCAGACAATCAGATTCAAGTTACCATTATTATTACCTTATTATAACCTTAATTAATGCTTGAAAAATTTGCATTAATTAAAAACATAGCTCTTGGAGACTGGGTCTAAGAGAGAATAGCAACAAAGAGAAAGGACTGAAAGAACACTGTCAGTTAAACAAAGCTGGAAACATACAATGTCCAATGATTGTGTGTACGCAACTTCTGACTTTCCATCCTCTACTTTGTCCTTTTTCGGCTCAACACGAGAAGTTGTCGACTCTGACATTATGTTTTCCAACCACTGACCCAAGAGAGATCCTTCTTCTACAAAATAGAATGTCATGTGATGAGAAGTAAAAACAACACGAGGGAATCTTTACCATCGCATTTCTGAAAATATTCAGAAAATAAAAGATGCCTAAAACTGTTCTTCCAGCGAAGGTAACTCGAATATTTTGATTCACTCAGTATCGTTATGTTCCAGTTTCGTCAAATAAGTATCCCAGTGAAAAGCGAAAATAAAGGGTTTAAAATACCTCTCAAGCAGAATCCTGATATAGGTAATTTTGAAAGTAACAAAATGTAGTTTTTTAGGTTAGGAGTTCGTTAAACAGGAACCAGGTAGCGTTTGCTAAGCAGAATGGAAGGGACTAGACGGATGCTAAAATGATAATATCCTCCAATAATAAATGCGATTATATCGTAGGTTCTACCAAAACCGTACAGTACGAGAGATACCGTAGGGATGTCATCTCAAACTTTTCGAAAAGGATATTTATCGTTTTGACTAGTCTCTGACAAGTTACCAGATATGAATTGAATAGACCCATAACGAAAACACTCACCCTTTGGCTGAAAATAAGCGTTAAAAAATACTTTCACCTTTGTCAACTGAAATACTTCCTATACTCTATGACCCTGTTATTGGGAATAGCTAGAGCAGCGAGGTCAATGCACCTTAGTTAGCTCGTTACCGAAATGCACCTTAGTTAGCTCGTTACACGATCAATATTTAAGAACAGCACATACATATACGACAGCACCTCATCGAAGTCTTTATGCTGTATTATATGACCCATTACTCACCTTCCCCACTATCCTCCGCAGCGGACGCTCTTTCGCTCTCACTGGCTTCATTTTGCTTCTCTTCATTTCTGGCCTGTTCTTGGGCCTGTGTTGTTTTGATGTCTTTTATCTTGATTGCCTTAAAAGTTTGATACAATTGAATTGAATCAATGTTTTCATGCTAGCTATGTCGTATAATATGCTTAGATACAAACCACCAAATAACAAAGTTTATGATATTTCAAGAAACTGGACACATTCTAAAAATAACTGGGTAAGGCACAATATTTTATTATTTCCTGATATCATCACTGAACGAAAGAAGATGCGGTTATTTTAAGAAAGGAAAATTTCTAGCCTTAACATGGTTTTGGGTGGCTATGAAAACTTCGACGTACGCAAAAACCATAAGCTTTCTAGCTATTAAATAGTCGCTTCAATTTTGCATTGACAGGTTAAAACATACAAAAAAATCAACAATTCATATTCTACCAAAAAATAATTGTTTTCAAAACCCAAACAATTGTTTTCAAAAACACACCCTGTTTTTATATTCCAAACTTATACAACCATAAACTAACAATGTTTTAGAACAATAACGCAGGTAATTTTTGTTTACTGGTTCATACTAAATGACTTTGTATAAACAGAGAAGACAATTAAACTTTAATGTAAACCTGTCTAGTACTAGGGGTATTTGTACCGGATTTTATAAGAACGACATACCATGGAATACGAAGCACGAAATAGATTCCAAAGCAGATGTGGCAGATTATTCCTAGCCAAGAGCCATTGCATTCTTTGCCAGGCAGAGCACTGGGTGGTTATCGACAAGTAGTTTATCGTGTGGCTTTTCTCGCTTGAGCTCCCTTGTGGTAAGCTCTCCAGCTCTAAGTCTTCAATCAAGGATAACATCAGCGTGACGACTCGCGAAGCCATTGTCACTAGCATAATATTCAGACCAGAAAACCTGGAGAGATACAAAAGGAAATGAAAAAGAAAAGTTGAATTCAGGAATCTTTCGAAAAAAACTGATTCTGCATGTTATGAGTAGTTTCTTAAAGAAATAATACTGGTTTCATACAACCATTCTGTAGTATTCACGTTAGTCCTAAGTAAGACCCCCTTCTTAGCTACTGCTGTTGTTGTTGTAATTACATATAATTAGTGATTACAATAGTTCAGACTGCAAATGTATATATATACTGTTTGTTATAGACTGCAATCAGTGATTTTCTAGTCTAAACTCTAGATACAGGCAGGTTACAACACTTAGAAGGGGGTTTTACTTGTGACAAACGTGAATACTACACCTTCTTCAACCAATGAGACTTGCTGTAGCCATTAAACTTGTAGGACAAAAACAATTGTATCAAATGTGAGAGAGAACATTAGCTTATTTGCTTTTAGCAAAACAAAACGATCTAATAAGAAAAGTCCTAATAATGTAAATAGACAATAACTTGACAACTACCAAAATTGAAGCGAGTTTATGAAAAAACTGCTTCCTTGAATCGAAAAAATAAGAGATTCAACAAGAGATTGGTCATACCATTTCCATTTCCGGGAAATCTCTTTTGCTTCTTCCTTCCCAGAAACGCTGCTTCTCTTTGCAGCAAGAACAAGTTTGAACCCACTAAGAATGGCATCAGCAACAATTGCTTGCACATTCTGATAGATAGCACCACCGAATCGCGTTGATGAATTGACAGCCGTTAGTACAGATTTGAATATGGACAACTAGAAATTTCAATAGAAGTCACTAACAAAAGATGAAGGCATACAGAAAATTTAACTGTAGCTAGTCTCTTTAGGAACAGAGCATTGACAGACGACAAATATTGACCATTCGCTAATTGTTGGCATTACTAGTAGAAATTAAAATGGTCTTCTTTTGTGCTCAGAATGGCATTTTGATGGTAATAAATTGTATTTAATTTTTCGAAGCAAACTATTACATTTGGCAATAATGATAACTTAAAGCTGAGTTCCATAGTATTCCAACACTCCAGTTCTTGCAGATTGATATATTAAAGCCAATATAGAGGAAATTCACGGAGAAGATATTCTGACATAAACGAGTACGATTTTAAACAAATGAAGGATCGAAAACTAACACTGGTTTCCGTGGCCCTCCATGTGTATTTTCGACACAGATCCTCGAGAGAGATGCCTTCTTTACGCCCGGTCTGCTTCACCTCTTCCTCACAGATGACTTCATAAGAGCCAATAGAAACAAAGAGAGTTGCCTTGATACATCTGCAAACAAGCGAGCCAAGCCTTTGCAGCTCCTCTGGCTTCACCGCAATGACACTTGGGATATTGACCATACTGTTGATGGCTACGAGTTCCTCAGAAAGGTTTTCGATTCTTTGAAAAAAGAAGGTTGTCAGTCATGAATGCAAAATATTCATATTAAGTAACGGTTGATGCAAGATCAAGAATCAAACAACGGAAGATTTAATGGACAGAAATTTTTAAAGCACCTAAATTGATAATGAAATAATTAAAATCAAAGCAGCTTCTAAAGACAAAACTATTTTGATCACACATCTTATAGATACTGTACAAGATACACGAAATAGTGAAACTCTTAACATAAAAACATATATGTACGTCTTTTTTACCAATGCTATAGAATGGAGTGATAGTAAATCATTTAGAAAGTCGAAGCTAATTTTGGTAAGATGATGCTAACTCTAGTAGCTTGCTTTGTAACAAGCAGCATTCTAGCCAATGTATCTAGCTACTTTATTTCTGCATCACAAATCATATGGAAATCCTTTTGGTTAAGAAACTACAATTTAAGCAAATATTTATTTTGTACTAACACACCTTTTAATATTGATAGAATTGATATCTGAGGATTCAGGAGAACTCTTCTCATCAAAATAACAGTGAAACAGTGTCAAAGTGGGTAGACATAGTGCAAACTCGAGTAGAATCGAACCCCCATTATAACTTCTCATTGCCTGGCGACAATAGATCTTGTATGTGTCTTGCCATTCTGTCCCCTGATTAAGAGTTTGTTGGCTTCAAGAAATTAAAGAAATATCAAATTTAACTTTACAACAAGCACAAAACTGAAAGTAGAAAGTTATTTGCAATTCAAAGGCATAATAAGATTGTTTCTTGTTTTAGTTATGCAAATTTTACTAAATAAATAAAAATCAAACAATCTTTTGGTGGTACAAAACTTGAAAATGGCTTTGAAAAAAGCAAACATTTGAGTAAACTAAAGCTTTTCGTCTGACACTCTTCAGAGTTTAAATCGTCAGAACATAGATCAAAAACTCTACGCTAGGAAATATATATACCCAGTTTTGGATAGAAATAGGCCAATCAGAAACGCGAGCACATGACTGTTGAGGTTGACCAATCAGTGCCACTTGCGTATTGAGAATGTTACCAATGGAGTCCTAAGGTGAAAACGGACTCCTTTTGTCTACACAATAGCCGTTTTTCGTGCTTACATAGATAGATTCCAAAACTGCTAGATGGAATGATGTGGTGATTGCATATCTGTGACATAGACTTTATTCTATCTTAGATGAATTAGGGCTGTGAGAAAAACTTCAGTTTAAAAAACAAGCTGCCTTGAATCAAATGTTTTCCCAGTTACTTTTCATAAGTGTCTCTATTTATTAATTTCTCACCTTTGCTGTAAGATATGAAGTGGTATTTGACTTAGAGAAGTTATTAGGCCAAATGATGATTTCAACTGCTTTGCTGTTTTTGTTGATTTTTGCAATGACTTTGGAACTGTTAAGGTATCATAGGAGTTCGCAATCAGTGTAAGGTCCTGTTTTTCCAAACAGCCTCGTGCTAAGCAAATGCCCTCAACTATTCTGATTAGCATCAACTGTAAAAAGATATACATAGCATTGTTTTTAGAATGAACAACATCTGAAGATGCAAATGATGCATGGATTAAAAACTTCAAATATCTTGAAAAAATGTGTCTTAGATTTAATATTAGCTCTAAAACATAAGAACATTGAACTGCTGTCATTTAACAAAACATTCAATATCCTTTTCTTTTTAAAAAAAAGAGTATGAAATCATTTGACTAGCAACAGAACTTGCCTGATCAAAAACCTTAAGTATAGTACACACAGAGAGACATTGTACATGAATACAAAAAGCTTTAAAATCCATATCTATATGCATCAATGTTAGAATACATCAACAGCAATTATCATTAGCAAAAGAGCAGAGCCTTTAAGATCATTAATAAATATCACTGTAATTATTTTTGGTCCTACTTTCATTTGAATGGCTGAAAAAATGGCAATGGAACTAGACCATGTTGTGCAGTTACTTCTATTATAAACCTGTCATAGTTAAAACAGACAGTCAAGGGTTTTGACAACATACCTTTGAAAAAAAGGAATGGGTCTTTGTACTGTGGATTCTGTCCAAGCAATATCTGAGAATCAGGTCTGCTGCTTTTAATGTCAAGTCAGCAAACTCTTTGCCTATGGGTGAACAAACAGGATATCAGCTTGCTGTGATGTTGAGAAACAAAATCCACATATTGCAAGGTTCTTATATGTACCCTGTGAATTAGTGAAGTATTAAAATTGTAATCAACATTTGCCACTCACATGATTCAATCCAGGTGCCAACCCTGTGGGCTGCAACTGACAGCAACACAGAGTAAAACTTGTCATCCTCCCCTAAACTCTCTAGGATTTCATTTTCCCTATGAAAAAAGAAAATTTCACTTTACAGAAATGAAACCAAGACAACAATGAGCTTTTGACACATAAAAAATTAATTTGAGATGCAGGCCTAGCCATAAGACTTTTAGCACAGAAGCAGTAGATAGATCTCCTAGTGGTTTTCAGGAGAGCTATTTGTAGATAGATAAGAATAGAAACAATAAGGAAAAATCGATTTCAAGGACAACAATTTGCCTTAAGAGCAATATAAGAGAGCAATCTGTAGCTCCCCTCCAACATTTGAGGAGCACCTGGAGGGGAGCAAGAGCCGTGGCTCTCCTCAAATGACCAGAACTGGAGATGAGATAATTTGCTTCACAATAGATAAATGCTTTTGGGTTTTTTGCATACATAGTGACGCCTTTCAAATCTGAAAAGTGATGATAGATAACACTTCATCAAATACTTCAAAGTATGAATAAGTCATATAGGATTCTTCAAACCCTTAAACTTTGTCTTAATCATGCAGGAACCTTAAAAGTCTGGAAATAGAAAAGCATAACCAATTGTTTTCATTGCAATATGAAGGGCATAATGGGGGCATGGATTCAAACATTTTATTTTCTTAACTAAATAATCATACATGATAAAAGGAAAACTGTAAAGGAAAGAATCTGTTAAGAAGGGATTTTCAGAAAAGCTAGGCTAATCAAGGAGACAGCACTCCTCATCAAAGCTTTTCAAAGATTAAATAAATTTACAAGAATTTTGAAATATATTCAAATTTGAATTGTTTTTACTTTCAGATGCATGCAAGGCTAAGGATCTAAACTAACAGCTTAAATGATCCTCTTTAACCCTCAATACATTTGCAGGTTGTGAAAATTCAGCATATCATGCTTGAGTCAATATGAATCCTACTTGCAACTTGCAACTTGAGAACAACTACAGACAGCCAGAATCATACGTTTTCAAACAAGGGTTTGTTGGTTTGCAAAATTTACAAAACTGCCACCTGCAGAAATCTTATCTATTTTTTATTTTGTAAACTCAAAATCTAAAATCTTTTGTAGGTCTATTAATCCCTTTAAAACCAAAATGTGCACATAACCAAAATGTACAGTTTGTTAAAAATTAAAAGTTACACCTCCGAAACCCCCGGTCTGGATTTCATGGCAGTTTTTGACAAGATCTTGGGAGTGCACAAGCTATTACCTGGGGTGAAAGAGTGCATTTGTGATAAGTGTGCACATTTGAGTGTGCATCAAATTTCTCAGTGATTCTTGAGTCCGGCACTTTTCCTGTTTACATCAATTTTACATCTCTGGGAAATTTATGATTTAGAATTGAACTATGCTTAGCTACCACTACCATCAGTGGCCGTTATTCAAATTCCTAAAGATTTGGAAAGTAAAGAGATAATTTAAAAAAATAATGTTTAAAAAGGCCAAAAAACACGTATTCTGCAGCCAATCTAAAGAAAGGGGTCACAAAAATTTTCTTCTCTCTTGGCACCCATTTCTCTTGGCACCCTTTTGTGCACCCATTTCTGCTCGCTTCCCTTGCAAGGGTCCCTTCCTTTTTCAGTTTTGCCTCAGCCCCACTGAAACTTTTTGCCTGCCCTAATCCAAAGTGGATCATTCAATTTAGAATGACACACTTGTTTCTAACCTCAGTTGGAGACAGATTTTAAAAAGTCATTTTGCCATATTTGAAAAAAATTTCTGATTTCTATGGTCACATCCAAAAAGACGCCCAAACCACGCCCGTCTTTTGGGTGTGCAAGAGTGCACCCATTATTATACAAAATCTCTCGGGAGTGCAGCTGCCATGGAATCCATACTGGCGAAACCCCATGTACAGAATACTTGTTTCGAATAGCACACATTCAACATCCCTTCATTCAATATCCAGAATACTGTTAACACACATTGTATCATGATGATACGATCATCCTTTCGTTATCATCAAGGAGTATTTGATATCACGAAATAAGCTTCTCTATACCCATACCTCCCAAAAAAACCTAGCATGGTTAAGTTCAAAGCACAGGTCAGGAGTATATATGAACATTTGTTTAATTCTGTTTTTAAAATTTCCCCTTCTTCCTGGAAGCCGCCTGCGAACTTTAGGCCAATGGATAACGCTAACCTAGCACACAACCTAATGGATTACCTTTCAGTTACTGTACGGAGGAGAAGCTCGAGGTTCTGGATTTGATCTTCTTTTGCTGAACTGTTTGGGTCTATCAACAACTGAACTTTGTGCGTAATTAAGTCCGCTTCTAGGGAACTAGAACTTTCTTCTTCCCCTTCAGCCATACTTTCGGTCGGCAAGATTTGCCCTGAGTTTACGCTTTCGAAGGATTGGCCTCGTCTCCATTTCACAAAGGTGGGGGTTCTACAAGGCTCCAATCCCATAGCAAAAAGTTTGATTAGTGTCATCGATATATTTTACCCTTTTCTAAGACAGAAATATTAGGATCCACTTTTGTGAATATGTAAAACCTGACCATATAATTGAAATGAAATAGGTAGATTGAAACTCAAGACTGCAGATGGAGATGGGGGTCTTCAGACGGGGACATTATTCCTAGAGAACCGCAAATGGGGCAAAATATGACACAGGCACGAAGCCAAACAGATTTTAGGAGGAGTACAGCATTGGTTTTTGTTGACAAAAAGGCGTGCCTCATTATTTGTGGGTGTGGTCATAAGATAAGTGTTTACGTATTTAAACAGAATTAATCTAAAAACTAACCGTGTATTAGGTAGTCATAGGTAATTCTACTAGAATTAAACTCTTGCATCATCTGTTTGTCATTACCCACATGGAGTGATTAGCGCCGATTTCAGAAAAGAAACAAACCATGCAAATGTAATATAAAAATAAATTCATCGAAAATTTTTTATTCTTAAGAAAAAAATATGTTATCCAAAAGAAGTAGTGGTAATGACAGATTGGCAAAACAATTAAAGGGGTCTGTAAAAAGAAAACGTACACAATGGACCTGTCTTTGAAGCACGAGATGCGCAGTTCAATCGAACATTCGGTGAAAAATCTTCCTAGACATTCTGCTAGACATCTTTGAAACCGGGAGAAAAATTTAAAAAACCGGGAGACCGGGAGAAAGCAGTCAAAACCGGGAATCTCCCGGCTGAACCGGGAGGGTTGACAGGTCTGATCATAGTCTATTTTAGATCTATACACTTGTTAGTCCGTTTACGTTTGCTCTGACGAAGCCCCGTATGCCGGGACGAAATATTAGCTACCTTTTGCGTGTTGTCTCTTTACTTCAATTTTTTGCCCACCATGTCTGCCACATTTTCATAACAAAATATTAGGGAGGCTCTCATTTATTAGTTCATCTTTTGAGAGAGTTCCTCCTTAAGAAACTCCCCATATCACAACTCTGCAGTAGTTTTATCGTAATATGGTAGTTATTTATGTCAAAATGTATCATGTAAAATTAAAAATAAAAATGAAATGAATGAATCGATATCAAGAGAGAGACGTCTTAGATCTCATTGATCGATGTGAAGCATTGAAAAGAATCAACTGGTAGAAATACTAGCAAAATGTGAAATAATCTGCATTCTAAATCTTACATTGGAAATTCATAAAATCATTATTTACACCAAACAATATATCAAAATTAAAATATAATCTAAGCTTTTACACAAATAACAGTTCTAAAATCGAAGTTCCAAGCAATATAATTACGATTTCTAGAACCTAATGGCTTCAAATTGGATACCAAGGATGGAAAATTTCCAGTCACGAATGCCAATTCGTTTTTATCAGTTTAACGCCATTAATTTCAATCTTTCGCAAAGATGACGTCATTATCAGTTTCAAATACTCGATAGTTTTCGTGACAAAAGAGAAGGCTTAGCAAAAGGGTAAATACAATATTATGGAGCTCGCTAATGAGCTACAAAAGGGTAAATACGTAACAAAAAAATTATTCTAATAAAAATTATCAAGGAAACAAAGGACAAGAAATAAGCATTACATCATAAACCACCAATACTTTTTAAAGAAAAATGTGACTTTTCATGACTGAAAAAGATTTATACGACGACATTGTAAACATGCTCAAGATTTGAATAAAAGCTGCTGTCTTATAACTTCGCAGAACAATCGAAAACAATATCTAATTGGGTCCAGAACTAATGAGGTCAAGAGCTAATGGGTGGGGTCCATAACTAATGGGGTCAAGAGCTAGTGAGGTCCATAACTAATGAGGTCAAGAGCTAATGGGTGGGGTCCATAACTAATGGGGTCAAGAGCTAGTGAGGTCCATAACTAATTGGGTCAAGAGCTAATGGGTGGGGTCCATAACTAATGGGGTCAAGAGCTAGTGAGGTCCATAACTAATGGGGTCAAGAACTAACGGTGTCCATAACTAATGGGGTTTTTAACTAATGGGGTCCATATCTAATGGGATCAAGAGCTAATGGGGTCCATAACTAATTGGGTCAAGAGCTAGTGAGGTCCATAACTAATGAGGTCAAGAGCTAATGGGTGGGGTCCATAACTCATGGGGTCAAGAGCTAGTGAGGTCCATAACTAATGGGGTCAAGAGCTAATGGTGTCCATAACTAATGGGGTTTTTAACTAATGGGGTCCATATCTAATGGGGTCAAGAGCTAATGGGGTCCATAACTAGTGGGACGTCTGGTGGACACAGCTGAAGAGCGTTGGATTATACACGATTGATTTTTACTTGACAATTTCTAAAAATTACACCAAGGATTTGTGTCGAGTAAAAGTAAATTTCATTATAAATTCAATCCCTTGATACAAATTGCCAATGCTATATATTGACAATAAACAATAATACTGTCCAACAATAAATTCAGTTCTTCTGGCTTGATTCTATTCCGATTAAAAAACATCATATAAAAAGCAAACATACAAATCCACCAAGCGTACAAAATGAGCTCTAAAATGTAGAAAAGCAGAGGACATTTTTAAACAAGGTAAGGAAATCTGGGCAGTCAAATGATTTCGCAAAGCGACAGTAACGAAAATGTCAGATTAAATAAAGGAAATTTTACTGCTATGTGAAAGTAAAAAATTTCTGACTTTTAAAAGTGCAACTCGTGGTTAATGTATCATTTTTAATCAGTCTATTTCTCTACCTTCAAAGTTTCTGACAGCCCAGGGCAATATTTACATTAATACCCGTTCTTTTTTACCATTAGGTCGACCAAAGGGAAGCATTTTATGCGTCAGTCTCTAGGATTGGCATATATAGCTTCTTGAACCTGTCTGCCAGAAGTAACAACACCACTTACAGGATCATAGCCAGGAATACGCATATTACCGTCCCTTAGTTCAGAAACTTCACAGTATGCAGCTTCCTCTTGGTGACAGCCGAAGTCGATCTGATTTGAGCTACTCTGACCACCAGCAAAAGGGGACACAGCATAGGTAAACTGTATGTTTTTATTTGGTGCTTGAAAAGGAGCCCTTGCTGCCATTGGAAATGGCGCAGCATTCCTCACAGCATTAACCTGACTAGGCGTATCGTACAAATTTGCATCGTTGTTGAAGGCAGGGCGAGGTGTTGGAGTATCATATGCATTGGTTGGGGCGAAACTTGATGCTGGAACTGCAGCCATCGGGTTTGGTGTGTCGTAAAGGTTTTGATCGAGCTGTGACTCTGCTTTTTGACTTCCGCTGTGGAATGGCGAGACTGCATAGACAAAACCCATAGGCTGCTTGGTTTCTGATGGCACTGGGAATCTTGGAGCATTATTAGTTGGAACATCATATTCACTTGACAACGCAAATTGTGACTTATTTCCTCCTCCAAATGGCGACACTGCGTAAAATGGTTCAACGAGCTTTTTCGATGAGTTTGGTGGACTGAGAGGCGATGTTGGTGTTTTCGGCTGAGTCGAATCCTGAGACTCAAAATTTTTCTTTAATTGCGAAATTAGATTTTCCCTAGCTCCATTACCCACTGATTTCACCTCTGTCTGCTGTGTGTCTCTTTGAATATCAGTGTTTGCATTGACATCACAAACGTTGGGTTTTCTCGGTGGTTTCAATGGTATTGGCTTCTTACCAATAGCTGGTTTCCCGCCAGCTGGCGTTGGCTTAGCAATGGGGGCCCTGCCAGCTAGATTTGGCTTTTGAACCTCCTCTGGTGATCGGGGGCTGGGGACATGTTGCGCCGACCAAGGGACTTCGTAATCTTTTGAAACTTGCTCTCCTTTGATTTCATCTAGATTTTTTTTATCGCTTGAAAATCTTAGAGCATCGTAATTGTCATCTGTGATGAGAATTGGCTCTGGTCTGTTGCCTCGATGTATAGCAGCACCTTGATTCCCTCCTAACTTATCATATGTACCATCTTGATCATTCTGAATGACAGAACCATCACTTGAGCCGGCCTGACTGAGGACATTGTAGGTAGTACTATCATGGTGAAAAGCTGCAATCTTTTTTCCTAGATCTGTGTGAAGTTTATTGTAAAGGCTATCTTCGTCTGATTTTTCACTATTCTGTCGCACTAGATTTGATTCAAATACTTTCCTTCCACTTGCAGATTCTTCTAAAATATTTGAAGATGAATGACTTTTCTTAGGACTTTGCCCTTCAAATTCTAGGCGCGAGTACATATTGTTGCTTGATTCTGAGCTGCCACTTACACTGCCTGAGCGCTGCAAATTTTCTGCACTATTGGAACGTATCAAACCAAGGACCTTCAAAGCCTTGCTGCTCGATGCGGCACCGGATCGACTGCTTTCTGACATTCTCGTTTTGTTGAATCGGCTGCACTGCTTTGCCCTTGCTAGCTGCTCATAATCTGTAGGGTCTTGCCCGCTTACTGGTTTCTCGTGTCCAAACTTCAAATGACTATAGCTTCTGCCAGTATCCTCAATGGTTGGTGGTGATCTTGAAATTTCTTTGGGTGAAGGCGGAGGTGATGATGTGCTGCGTTTCTTCATCACAAATCTGATTCCGTCTCCCCCACCTGTTATATCCATGAACGGGTTCTGTTTACCCCCTGTAATGTTTAGCGGCCCTGAACTTTGGCTGTCATTGCTGGGAGATGACATTGCCGCAAAACTAGATGCTAGATCTGTTTTTGACTCTTGCTTTGAGCTCATGCGTTCAGCAACCGATTTTCCTAAAATCTCAAAAATATCTTGACCCTCCTGGGTGAAAAAGCGAAACACCCCTTCGCCAGTGGCAGCCTTGCGCCCAACCTCCAAGAGAAAAGAGCCGGGGTGACACTTGTATCGTCGAATACAGTTGAATGGCCATGAAATAGGAACACTTGATTCTAATATAAGCAAGACTGTTGACGAGGTTATTTGCAGCATGCAAGGCTCGTTGTTCTTTAGCCCCATTTCCAATGATTTCTGTGTTTCTTCTATCGCTACACTATATGAGCGAACTAAAGAGAGAAAAGAATACAAAATTCAAATGACTAGCTACAAATTTTTTTGCAACAAACTGGAAAGTCGGAAAGAAGATGTGAACGGGAGACCAACCTATAATGGCCAGAACAAAGAATAGAGATATTGTGTTCTTATGTGGTTAATATTATTTCAATACACAGCAGCTTCCTCGCAAACCTTTAAACAACCAACAATGTATTACTACTGATAAAAGCGACCACAAAGTAAACCGACATTTATTTTGATCAACAATGTATGTAAAATTAAAATTGAAATGCGCATAAACATTAAACCTATGACTCAGGATTGTCTTGCTTGTCATGATTGCCAGATTGCTAATTTTAACTACTTAATGAGGAAAGTTGCTAGACAAACGAGCCTTAGGCCCTCCAAAAAGATCTTGAAATATATATCATCTATAACGAAAAGCAAAAATTTTAAACTAAATAATTTCCACAATTTTCTGGTTTTAATACCACATTTATGAAACATGGTTTTTCTTTAAGTTTCTTTGGAAAAAACTACAATACTTTAATATTTAGTATATAGTTATGATCTTGGCAAAGCAAATTCCTCTTTTTAGAAAGCCATAATAATGATTCCTCTTTCTAGTATTTAGGGTATTTTTCTACAAATTCCCTTTGTTTAAACAGTACAATATTGACTACATTCCTTAGACACAAAAACTGAATCTTATATAACAGTTAAAGTTGCATACTGTTTGTTAGTGTTTGTATGCCTCTTTGTTGCTAGTTTATTTGTATCTGCAGGGGCATCGAGAGAGGAAAAGTATTGAAAAGTGAAAATGGGGAATAGGGGGGAATTTCACCTCTGGATCCAGCAAGAATGCTTTATTTTACAGTAATATCACAATTTTGTCCAATTATCTCACAAAAGATGTAGGTTAATTTGAAAATATAGCCTATGCCATATAATGACTTTGGTTATAGTCACACCAAATGTTGCTTGAAAAGCTGTGACAGTAAGCTGAATAGGACTGAAAAAGGGGGGCTTTATTGAACAGTTTTCCATATTTGGGTCCAATTTTATAGGACCATAAATTGAACTGAGAAATTAAGTGAAGTGACTATAAGCAGAGATGACTGTAGCTGCTAGGGACCTGATCTGGTAATATTGCACTATGAAAAAAGAAATAGGTGACTAGCTAAAATACCTGTGAAACATATCAAATCTTCAAGAATCTATCACGTTTAATATAAACCACTTTACATTTGGATTGGATCATAATCATTTTTTAATCATTTTACTTCAATAACAAAGGCTTCAGGAATCTACTGATAAGCAACATGATTATCATTATATATAAAAATACACAAAACATTGAAATTTGGTTGACAATTCTCAGGTGTGCACAAGCATGACCACTATTCTAAGAAACATTAGAACCCAAGCCAATTTTTCTGGAGCTTGGATGAGGCTAAAATTGGCTCATTTATTGGTATCAGTTTGTTTCGTACCAATGAATGAGCCAAATTTAAAAAAACCCTTTACAGATTAGCCCTTATAGACAATTTAACATTTATCAAGAACAATTTAAATACATACCAGAGCTGTTCTGCTGCAGAGCTTCTATCCATTTTTCTCTTAATTCATCTGAGGATGCAGCTAATATGAAGAAATTATCCATTGTTTTAACCTCAAAAGTGAGCTTTTTCTTTGAATCAAGTACTTTGTAGGCTGCATAGCCTGAGAACAATGTAAGTACCCCTTTTGGCTCTTGCTTCTTCCATTCTTTGTCTTTGAAATATTCAAGTGTTTGAGTACCACTTCCCAGGGCTCTTTTCAGGACAAAATATCGCTTTCTCCACTCTCTCTTGATCTCTTCAGGATTCAAACATTTTTCCAGGTATCCCTGAAAAACAAATTACAGCTCTTCTGTTAACTGAAGATTCTTATAGCTACATGTTAAGAAAAATTATATTTTCCAAAATAATGCAGTTCAATCTTGTTCTTGGAATCCAAATACAAGCAACATCTAGCTCATGGTCTGTGATTAATTATTTATTTATTTTCGGTAAATAATTTATTTCTGTATTTCTGTTACTTTGAGATTATTTACTTTCTGTAATTTTCCTTTGAGATCAGGATTAAGCAGGGGAACTGGCTGAAAACAGGGGTATGGTCAAAATTCAGCAAAAAGGGGGGCTTTAGCTCCCAGCCCCAGGCTCTGTCATCCCTGTACAAGAAAACTGTCAAATTTACATCAGTCAAAGGACAATCAAAATAAACAAATTTTGCTCTAAATATAAACTTTGTTGAAATTAAATTAGGCCATTAAATACCTGTCAACAGTTGAGACCAAAGGTCGCATGTAACAGAGTTCTTCGTCGAGAACGAATTTTGTAGCTACAATATTCAATATTCTTTTTTTTTTTGTTTTTATAGTAAGAATCTCTGGCTGCAATTTTGTTTTGCATGAAAATTGTAACGAGAAATTCACTTAGAAAAATATATCAGGCCTAGGGTTATATTCAGCAGATTCGATTTTGGCAGCCTGTTTCACAGTTTGGGGGTGATCTAACCACCCAGTGCTATTACTTCACGTCAAATTCTACTATCGCTTTACAACTGTAAGAGGTCGAGTGAAGGAGGTAAAATCTTTGGCTGGATAGCAGAACTCACATGACAAGTAATGACTTCATCTTGTATGAGTCAAATTAAAACGAGGAAGTAGCATACCTCATACAAAACATCCATACTTGTAGGTTGGACCGTCAAACTTCAAGTGTTAAACTCTCTCATTGAAACTTAGGAATCAAGTACCAGTTAAGCGAAATGTGTCTTCCTTGTTACAATTACTGTGATAAATCACATTCCTCAACATATATTCATCTTTTGTAAAGATCAGGCCATCTCAGAATAGTCCTCCACGAAAGAATTGTTAACACCCTAGCAAGAAATGTCTGGAAAACATCAACCTAACTAAAAGGAAGCAAGTGACATTTGTTTGGTTTTGTCATCAATCGGGCTTGTAAAGGAAGTGAAGTTATTTAGCAACGGAGGAGGGCTGGGGGCGAATACACCTTTCAACCATGTCACAGAATCGAGATTTTCCCAACATTCGGGGGATAGTGTGGTGGAATTACGATTTTACCCGGACAAAAATAATAAAAAGCTGTAATTTGGCACAAAGGTTCCATACGATACTGGGAATAACCAGAAAAAAGCCCCACCAATTGGACATTGGGAATTCCTTATTTGGACCAATTCCATATGGCGCACTGATCAGCAGGGGTTCAAATTTTGATGTCGCTAAAACCACATTATGTTAGTCTCTTTTTTATTTTATATATAGTGAGTCTGGTACCCAGGGTATCTGTGTCATAGCCCTCCCCTCAATCATATAATCGACTCTTTTGAGCCGAGTAGCGAGATTTTTGCTGTTTTCAAGCGACCGTTTTGGAATCGTTGGCCGTTCTAATTGGACAACCAAAGCAATAAAACTTTAGGTTATGGCATCACTTACAAGTCTGGATAGGTATAAGTTTCAGAAACAATTTTGAAAAAACTTGACGGCAGTTGAGATTCCGAACGGTTTCAAACAGGGTGACAGGGAAAGTATCTCATTTTCCTAGTCCTCGCAAGTCAAATAAAACGTATTTTTTTTGAAGAACAGAAATAAACCAATGTTTTGATGAATATTCAACCACTAAGCATTAAACCGACTCTGAGGGTGGCGCCTTGCACGATTTATAAACTCAAGTCTACATCGTGGTTAGAGGCGGAAGTTCGCACTTTCTAAAAATTACCCCACTTTCGGCGCAAAAACCGACTGCAGACTTTGAAAAAACAGTGTAGCAGGTATCGAAAAAATGAATTAGCGGCTGTTTGGGCCAAAAACCTGAGATTTAAAAAGTTCATTTTTAAATTGAGGGAAAATTTCGTTTTTGCCAACATTCGGGGGGCTGAAAATGTTCTTGAAACAACTTTAACCTATTGGCAACTATAAAAAACAGTGTAGCAATTTGTGTTCTATCGATTAAACTTCAAATTGTATTTTTACCTTTTTTCTGCGAAAAGTTACTAAAGGAGAACTGAGGTGCGGTTTCGGGAAATTCGAGATTTTCCCAACATTCGGGGGACTAAACATGTTCTTGAATCACTTTCAACCTCTTGCAAACTATAAAAAAACAGTGTAGCGCACCATTCCTAATTGATTCAAATTTAAGTTGTATTTTTACAATTTTTCTGCCAAAAGTTATTAAAGGAAAACCGGCGGGCTGTTTTGTTCAAATCGTCATAGGTAATAAGGGCGTGGCGTCATGGTTCCCACGTTGGCCACCGAGCCCAATTAATCATCAGCCAATAGTTACTTGCTTTCTGGATAAAACATTTTGCAAAAACACAAAAAACAAAGATCACAGTTTTTCTCATTAGTAACTGCAACTGCATTTGTGGTTGCTTAGTCATTTCATCGCATTTTAATTTCTTCGTTTATTTTTAATGTAAACTACGTAAGCACTTTTACAATTAAAAAAGCTAATCGGAGGTCTTTTGCGGTAGTCTATTCGGTTGGTCTACCCCCTTGTTTTGTCACGTAGCAAATGTTTATTTGTGCAATTAAGACACCGTGAAGGAAATATCTTGCTGAAATACCTCTATACAATTGTGAAGTTAAAAGGCTTGGCGATTACATTGGTTTAAAATTTAATGGAATCCTAAATCTGGCCTCCAAATGCTCTTCAACAGATCAACAATCGAATATTTTGAAGTTGGCAATCAATAACGGCTATCTAAAAATATCAAGATGAATCCTGTAAACGTGCTTGAAGCAACTTCAAACAATGTGTAATCAAAACAGGGTTAGCACTTTATTACTATGGGACCCCTTCCTAGCCATGGGTCCTGTGTTTATCAAGCAACACAGAGAAACTGGAATCAAAAGATGCAAAAAACAAGACTAAAAACAAAACAAAAAAGAAAACTTAACAGAGAAACAGCTATAAAAATATCATTAATGAAAAATTTAAGAAAAAATATTCACACAATCATTTATTATTGAAATAAATCATTTGAATTATTAGCTTGACAATCAAATATACATATCCATTCTCTCGATATCATTCTCTCGATATCCATACGACGATACGATTCATCGCCACCACAATCCAATGTTTATGGCATACTGCAATGATTTCTTTGCGTTCATTCTATATACCGAGAAAAAATTACTTAACTCAAGATACAGAAAATTTATTTCTAACTATGAGGACTTTATAGGAAGCCTTAATCGATTAGGCAAGAGTGCGTTAGAATATGATCGTTGACGTGCTAAAAGTTGTCAATAGGTTTTACACAATGTTACATCTATAACAGCACGATATACAATACAACTTAAGTTAGTTTTCAAACGTGATGGCTTCGTTACTATAAAAATTATCAAAATTAATAAATTATCGCAGTTTCAGGAATAGAATTTAGGTTAATTAGAAGAATTGAATACCTTAAAATGCCTTTGCCTCGAGCTACATTGCACGTCATCGAATCAAAAACTGAATATGTCGCCCACTGATCGATGAAAACGCGTAGAATGGGGTATAATATCTTTAATTTGAAGTGAATCATATCCAAATGCAAAAACTAGTCAAGCAATAACAGAAGGTGAAAAGCATATCCGCGTATAAATTTAAAATCATTTAAAACTTCTAGAAACAGAGCGTATCAATTCTAAAAAGAAACCCCAGTGCAAACAAAATATACAAATCATGAATCATGCTTTATTGGCTTTCAAATATTAAAGACATCTTCTCTGCCGGAAAATAAAAAATATTCCACAAGCCCAAAACTCAAAAAATAGAAGCAACGAGCTTTAAATATATTCTGCAAGAAGGATCTCAATGTAACGAAATCATATCCATTTATACTTGATCTGCAAATTCATTAACAATTTTCTGAAACCAAGATACCTTCTTTTATTTTATTGTACTTCCCGAAGCTTTTTATATTTCCACGAATTTTACGAACTCTCTTCAAAAATACACTTACGTTTAAAAAGTACCCGGGCATCTTCAAAATTTTGAAGACTTTTATGGAATGAATTTGAAAGGCCTTTTTTAATCCTTTCTTATTAAATATGAATGAAAAACAATTCAACAAACTTTTCATAAAATATTGCTTAAGTTTTGGAGGTTTTCGGGTATGCCAATGAAATCGAAAAAGATTAACTGAAAATTTTTTGTAGGACTCGAAACATCAACGATTTCGTTTAAAAAATTGAAGGGAAAAGCTTACAAGAAGCTGGGGAAACGAGAAAGGTTGTTGAAAATTGCAGCAATCACGACCATATACTTAAAAAATTTTCAGTTAATTCGTAAGAGTCCTATGGTTTTCGGGTTACAATTCCAGAGAGAAGGTTTTTTACCAACTTGCCAGCAATTTATGAGGATGCATAGATCCAGATTGCATAAAGAATGAATCCCTCTTCTATACAAACTTCCGTTGCGAAGATTAACCAAATACCACGCCATAATTAGTTTGCCTAAGTGCTCCAATACTTTTTAAAGTAAAGCGTAGTTTTGATAGTTTTGTAAAAACTAAATGATGACAGGTAGATGCAAGCAGTTTAACTCTTTTCCATTAAACCCCATTTCTTCTTTTATCGTTTAAAAGATAAGGTGCTTTATTCATGTATTTTGGTATTCAGACTCTTGATTTGACAAACTCCTTTTCACGAGAACATCACCAGGCTTTGGTACAGGTTTGGAGATAACAGGCCCGTTTACATTTGAAGATTTTGCCCTGGGTGAAGGGAGAGGCGGTGGCTCATCTTGCAGGGAAGACGACAGGGCAGTTCGTTCTCCGGTCGTCCTCCTTTGCTTTCGGCCACCGGTGCTGTTTTGCCGAGACTGAAATGCATCTTGGTCAGGTGGGCTAGATGTACTCAAGCATGCCATTTGATCAGTTGCAGATGAGAGGCTATCACAACGTTCACTCAGAAAACTGTCATCGTTGGGATTATGCGAGCGCTCAGGGAGGTTTGGGACCGATGGTTCATGTCTTGAAAGCGGCCATGCTCCGAAAGACTTGCCAGGTTCACTATCTGCACTCGGGAGGCGAGCAAAATGACCAGGCCTCTGGAAAAATAATAAAAAATCAAGAAATTGTATTGTTTCAACCATCTATGGTACCTCCCCCACAGTGAACATATCATTCCAGTGCATTTATTAAACAGAAGAGTTATACATTAACCATCAACGAGCCAACTTTTATAACAGAGTTTTGTGCTCGCTGCTTAGCAAACAATTGATTAACTTAAAATGTATAGACAGTTGTTGCTCATAAGCCTCCATGAAACGTTTTTTCTTTATGGTTTATCCTGCAGTTTTCCAATACATCAGCACAGTTGTAAATATTAGCAACCCTGAATAATGTAAAATATTGAAAAATAATAATAAATAATCTATTTACAGTTGGCAACGAGATCTGGCATTAAGCTTATATAAGCCAACTATTTACCATGAATATGAAAAGTAATTCTTTATAAGAAGTCTAAATGTACAATGAATGTTTTTTACAATCTACAGCTGCACTCGAAGTTTTTTAAAGATTTAATGTTTCGTTTAAAAATATATAGTGACTGGGACTCTTTAATTTCAGTGGGCAGCTTTTGCCATATTTTTGGCCAATAAATCTTATGGTTTCTGTGCCTTATGCTGTTGTTCTTGCACCAGGCAAAAGCATGGTGCTCTTTACAAATAATGCATGGCATCATTTTCCATGGCCCCCAAGCGCTACAACACTACCAGATTTTGGTTTGTTGGCATTATGAATGTACTGAAAAACCTTCTGACCAAAAGATTTCCTAAAAAAATTTAGATTATATTATTGATAGAAAAACAAAACTTTCACTTCATTCCTTTGCAAATACGTTTTTCATAAGCATTTCAAGTAAATTAATCCCAAATATTGGTAATCATTACCTGGGCTGCTTGGTCTGCAATACACTGGTCAAGATGGTCATAATTGTTGGAGGGACCTTTGTCTGGCCTATCGATGAAATTATATCCAGCCTCATCTACCATGTCTTTATAGCCCCAGCTACCTGTTCTATTCAGTTGATCATACGAGCTTGGAGGACAGCTGTCCAGATCATCTGGTATGGGCCTAATGTCTCCCATTCTTGTCAAATGGTCATATGATGGAGGGCGGTCAAAAGAGACTGCCATTGGTTTACTTGAACCTTGGTGGGAAAGCCTTGAATAATCTGCATTATCTTGGAAAAAACAAATAGGACTATCAAATAAATTTATCTCTAATTGGCTCACATTAATCACTTTTCTTGTTGTTAACCTGAAATAAAAACGCTGTCTCTGCTTCATTATGTTGTTGAAATGCATTAAATCAAGTTGATTTCTGCATTTCAAACAACAACGTAAAACAAACATCAAGAATGTTGCGTTCTGGCATTATATGGAATAACTGAAAAACATTTGCAACAATTATTCCCATTTTTGAGACTTTTATTACTGAAAAATATGAACGTAAGAATATTTAGTTTTTTTCTCTTAGCTGCCATTATTTTTGTGTCTTATTCAAGCAAAAATTGTTTAGCTAGCTCATTAAAATTAATAATGCACATTTATATGTGAAGACTCACCTTCAAAAGCATCATTTGTTAGCTCTCCGAGTATAGAAGAATGCAGTTTATCATATGCAAGCACTATGTCATCATCAGTCACTTCAGGTCTGCTACCTGCAGGTGTCAAGTCAGCCTTAGCCGCCAGCCTTGCTGACACAAAAGCATCAATAGCATTGAACATTTTCTCATCCTCTCCTTCATATGTGAAAAAAGCATATTTCCCTTCACCCATTGGAGACCTTCTCCCTGCCTCAAAGATGAACTGGCATGTACCAGTGCACTCATAGTTCCTGATTGTATCTAAAGGCCATAGTGCAAGCACTGATCTTGATTCTTGCAAAGCCAAAGTAAGTCCCCATTTTGAAAAATGAAGCAGACATGGCTGGTCTTTTGCTCCAATTCTTTGCAGTTGTTTTGTGTTAGCTGCTTTTACATTGAAAGCCGGTCCTGAAATAGATAAATCCCTGCATTACAGAAGCAGAAAAGAGCATAATATCCAAAACACATTTTTTCATAATAGAAGAGCACTAACAATACAAAAAATTCTGGGCCCTGTAGAAGCCTTTATTATAAACAACAGTTAAACATAAAATTTTATGCTTTTCTTCAAATCAATTTTCCAATTTTAAGGATTTAACCACAAAATCTTCAATCAACTTATTATTTGTTATCAATTGTAATATACTTCACCTGGAAGTATTATTGACCACTTTGAGATAAAATTGTTAAAAATTATTCTAGTCAATGTGAAAATTATTCTGATAATTTTTGGCCATGCAATGACAATTCTTCACAATGAAAATTAGGGAGGAGTGTGAATGAAGCCTAAGGGAACTTCTACATACTGATAAGCCCCTATTACCATTACTATGTATCTTACTGGGGTGTAGGGGAGAGCATCCCAAGGTTTTCGTAATTGGAAAGCCAAATGCACATCTGCAGGCATAGATTGTTTATTGTATCGTTTGAATAATTTATTAAACGCTATCTATCGTATGAAAATGGCACTTGAATTTTATTAAAATAACAGTGTACAAGGTTAGAGAATACATCCAAATTTAACCAAGTCATTTGAAAGTTGCAGCAAATTTAGGAGCATTAAAGGCAAAACTTTTAATTATTCTAATTAATTATTATAATAAACTTGAAAATATTTTTATGTATGGGTGACAATCTCAATCTTCGTCATAACCTCTTCCCAATCTGGCCCTGCTTGTGGGCTAAACGGTTTAAGGGAACTTGATTTAAGACTGTCGTTCTTACTTACAAAGCTGTGTACAATGCTTGGGTTGACTGAATGAAGAGTAGAAAGCTACTTGAAGCTATGTGAAGAAGAAAAAACAAACCTGTAATTGAATAGCTTAGCTTTGTTTGCATTTGTATCTGAATGACCCAGAGATCCAAAATCTTTTGGTTTTTGGCTGCCAAAAACCAGTTTTCTGTTTCATTGCTTACTTGGAATGCAAATTCTCTTCCTTTGAGACCTGTCCTTTTGGCGACTTGATACTTTGGAAAAAGATCAAGTACCTTCTTTGGTTTCTGCTTTGAAATGTTATCCTCTTTATCAAAAGCCATTAGCAAAATTTTATCTCTGTTTTGTTCATCTCTTCTTAAGACAAAATACTTTTTCTTCCATGGCTTAGTGATTGTCTTTTTTAACCAACCTTTAGAGCTTGTTTTGCTAGCAGATATGTCTAGCCATCCCTGATAAATGAAAAAACTAAAAAACATTAAACATGTTTCTTTTTCTAAACAAATTCTTGTCATAAGGAATGTTTAATTTAACTTTAGGAAAATTATCATGTCCACTGAAAACTTCAGGCAACCTTAAACAATTTGAAGATACTTAGACTGGTTTTTTGTCTATGTTAATGTATGAACACTTGTTTATATGCACAGCTGGTGTTTTGATGCTGCTACATACTTGCCCTTGAGACTGGAGACAACAGATGAAAACAAAGTCTCTAACAATGTAAAATAATGCCGTTTTTATCGAGCTTTAAGGGTGTTCATAGGAATACTTGTACGTTTGTTGCTGAATCAAAAAGTTTGATTTGATTTGCATCTGGATACAACGTAAAAATTGATGGGCCTAAGCCTAAAATTTGCAATATCATACTTACCTGGTGAATGTCCTCCATCGCTAAACTTATTTTTTCTGAGCACTCATGGAGCAGTTATTGGGAAAGATTAAATATACATTCATGACTCCAACTTTTCCTCATTTTCCGCTTTCAAGTTAGTCTTTTTTGTCTGTCACAATTGAATGAAACAAGATTCCTGTCGACTTCCGTTAGCTCCTTCGCATCATAGCATCTTCGCTTTGACAGAACTGGGCCAGTAGTTTAAAATTTATAAAGAATAAGGGATAAAATTAAAATTACAGTGTTAACTCCTTCCTGTGCACCAACTGTTCATTCGAAGTGAAAAGCAAAATTTGTTCTCAGTTGTTGTCAAATCTAGCAGATCTCTTCTTCAACGAGAATTCGATTCTAAGGCCACATCTACAGAAAAATGCCACGCCCATCTTGCGGCTAATCTTTTTTCCTGTACCCTTCCTCTAATGAGATTTATTTGCAACAGCACTGAACACTAGTAAAGGTCTTATCAAAATCTCTTTGGGGTATCCATCTTACTTCTGCAAAAGATGTTTCTGGCATAAGAGCAGTAGCAACCACTTGCTTTTATTGATATCAGCCATTTTGAAAGTAATGTCCCAGTAAGCCAAAAATGTCACGAAAGCCTGAACAAGACATTGTCGGGCTAAACCATACTGGAATAAAGGGGTTAGTCAGGCTTTATTGCTCGGCGTCTGCTTGCAACACAAATTTTCTCTTGAACTATGAAGAGCAAGCAACAATGTCAACGAATCGATAAACTTCCTGTTCTTCTAACCACGATCTCCATGTTCTCAAAATAGCAGGAGAAGAACAAGAGAAAAGACAAAAATACAAGTGTAGGCAAACATTCAATTCATATCTTCAAAATTACAGAGCACAAATCTTATAATTTCTGTATGAAATTCAGTTTCACATTAAGTGAAGAAATAAATCGATCTATGGCTATAATAAAATAAAAAATTTAACTTCAAACATCAGGTGTAAATATAATTCGAAGAAATATATACTCGAGAGGTTTTCTTTTATTTCCTTAGTCAGGAGGGAAGTAAAAACATTTTAACACACTGTAGTAATCTGGCAATGACCCAGCACTCGGTTTTTGCTTTCCTCGCAATATTTAAAACAAATTGCTCTAGTCCGAGCTAGCTTTTGCTTATTTCCATTTTATGGGCATTCACAGTTAATTATTCCAGGGCTTACAATGTTCCCTATCAGTAACACATCAAACTGATTTCATTAGCTTTGACGTCACGTAATAGCATACAAGATAGAAACTTCAACAAAACATGTCAAAAATCTTAAATAGCTTAAAAAATTACATTTCAGTAACGAGCTGGAGCTATTGGAAAAGAAACGTGGTCATTCATGATCTATGGCACGTGATAAAAGAAAACCACCTACACAAAGCTAAAGGATGCAAGAGTAAGTATACAGATTACTTTCATGCATGGCCTTGCAACTGAAGATAAAACTGATCTATAAATATATGTACTTACTTGGAGGGGGGGGGAATAGCTTTCAGTTTTAAAATAGGGGGATATTTGTGAAACAAACATTCTCGATTACAAGGAGGATGTGTGTTAATTAGCAAGGGCACAGCCTGAAACTAAAAGAAAATAAAGAGGCAAAATACCCACTTGATGTATTGGATCCATAATTCAGTTACAGTGCTAATTTATAAACACTCTTAAAGATAGCAGCATTACCGAAAGCTGCACACGTATTACTGTATAAACATAGACTATTTAGGACCAAATACATTTAGCCATTAATTTTTATAAGCAAAAGCTTATGTCTTTCAAACTCTTCGTAAAACATTGATATTCTTAATCTGATTATAACGACAGTTTTTGTTACATTTGCTTAGCCCGTATTAACAAATACTGTTAGTCTCAGCATGCAGCTCAAATGCGAAATTTCTGGAAGGTGAGCATATCTATGCTAAAGAGCAAGAAAGGATCTAACACCAACGGGTGCTGTACGTATTGG
Source organism: Rhopilema esculentum (assembly GCF_013076305.1). The sequence goes on from NW_027020025.1 coordinate 12,164,120, forward strand.
AAACATTATAGGATGCGGAACAACTATATCTTTTAAATGCTCTTCCTGATGGAACTGAAAATTCCCATGAATGTGCCATGCATTGAATACATCGCCTATATGGGGTAGGGGGCTCAGGTTGGCATTTAAACTGCATCAACAAATTCGCTGAGCATTGATTCATTAATAAATTTGTTTAAAAATGCTTAAATAGCCATGTACTACCTGCCCGATGGGTTTGATTTTATATGTGAATTTGAGTTATTATCACTATCCACTGTATCTGTTTTCCCAATGTCCTCCGATGACTTTAAAGCCGCGTTTTCAGTTGAGCTCTGCTCCATTTCCGCGGCTTCTAGTTTCTCCAAATCACTGCGTACTTTCAAAGCCAGTTTAGAAAACATCTCAAGTTGTTCAACTGAAGAAAAGCACCCAGCACCTGTGCAAATGAACGGCTCCTTCCTATCAACATTCTCATCATTTTCACCCTTGGACTCAATATTACCTTTCTCTTCATCAGCAGTTATATCCTTTGCGGCGTTTGCGTTATTGACAGCGTCGTGTTTTCGCTGACCTACTCTTTGCAAGTGTCCCTCCTTACCTTCATTAACATCTTTAAGACCCGTATCTCCTTTTTCGGGTGCCTTTCCAATTTCAGAAACACTATTAGAATTTTGTTTGACATCACCCAATACTTTAGACTCTCTTTTGTCGAAATCATTCTCATTTCCAACATCATGTGCCTCCAGCATATTATTGCCACCTTCTTCTTCCCCAGTCTCCCTCTTCTGTTCTTCGCTACTTCCCTTCTCGACATTGTGAGAGTCCATAACTTTCTCAACATCGCCCTTTTCCACATTACTAAGACGGTCTTTGTCAATTTCTAATGAATTTTCCTTAAAAGGGATAATCCTAGTCACCACGCGCACCTCGCTCCTGTGATCCGCCTCATCCTTGCCTTCATAAGTAGTAAACGTTGTCTCGTAAGTAACTATTTTTCCATCTTCATTTTTGCCGATGTGAGTTTCAACTTGAGTCTTGATCTGAAAAAAGGCACGCCTTTAATGACAAAACGCAGACAGTGATCCAATCGACAACAAAGTCATCAAATGGTCTTCTAAGAATCCAGCCCACATCCCTAATTAACGACTCTAAGCATTAACAGGCCCATTGAAAATCATTGTGAGATTTAACAAATATAATCCTAAATATCTTGAAATGAAACTTTTTTAAAAATAGAAATGACTCGATCGAGTTAAATAATTCAAGACAATTGTTGACTGTCAGAAAATTGTCTTTAATGTATTTTTATGATATAGAAAAATGAAGGGGGAGACAGAGAGGGGAAAAGGACAATGACAAATGAGCAAAGGAACAAGAAATGAGAACAAATCAACTTACTTTTTGGCCATCAACTGTGACAACTTTGGGCTTTTTTTCCATTGACGATTCCATTCTATCCAGAACATGATCTTGGATTGTTTTGTTCTCATCTTGTACCTCAGTCGAATCAACTCTGGTGTCAGCTGTTTTCATCTGAGAAGGAGTTTCAGTGTCATTCAAAAATTCCTCGATCGTCTTTTCCTTACTCTTCTCATCTGAGTCTCCCGTTGAAGCAGCTTGGCCTCCTTCTTTACCTGATTCAGATTGCTCTGAAATACAATTTTGATCTTAGAATATCAATTTGACCTTGAACAAATTACTTTCTAAAACAATAAAGGCACTCTTTGTCTGTTTATATCATCAATTTGCCTGTCTTTATATCTTATCTAGGTATGTTGATCTGAAAATTACTGTTTACTGGTCTGTCATAAATGATGCCGTATAGGCAAAGCGGTGCTTGCTATTTTGTGTATAGAACAGGACAGTTCTAAGTTGCGACTCCGAGTTTTACGCCTTATGCAATCATCAGGCAACTGTAATGAGTAGGTATGGAGTTCGGTAGATTTATCTAAGTAAAACATTGGTAGGTCTTAAATCTTATGTTTCAAAACATAAATTTCTAGAAGAGTTTGCATTGATTCTCAGTATGATTTCAAATCGACTACTGTTCCTATGCAGTGAGGATGCAAAAATATGAAAGCATTTTAAAGACAGCGTTCTAAGCAATTTGTCACTATCACTGGTTTATGAATTGATGAAAATAATAGAAAGATCAGTAGTGAAAAAATTATTTAAATTGTAAAATTCTTCATGCTGAAATGGTGGGAAGGTATTGGAAAGAACAGCCTATAGCAGAGAAACGTAGAAAAATATGAGGATTTGGGCGTGAAAATCTGGGACAAGCTGAACTGAAGAGGCTCGAGGAAGGGGGGGGGGGGTTAGGCTGTGTTTGCTTACTTCGAAATCAAATTTAATATAGTTTGCTCAGAAATAAGGAAAAAAAGAAATTCTAAAAGTTCCTATCATCATTGCTCGGAGCCAATTTGTAAAAGGTGAGAAGCAAAATAACAGGAATTATATCTCTTAAGTTAGAAAAATCTTTATATCATGATGATACCCAACTGAAATACTGACAAATAAGTATGAATAGAATTAAGAGTGAAAAGTATGTCAGTAAAGTTAAAATTTAAAACCTTTTTTCTTAGGTTTTCCAGCAAGACGAACCCTTAGGCGAATATTGTTCTTTTCGATGGATTCCTTTGCATATTGTCTGAGCACATCTCCTTCTTTGCGGAAGAGAAACACAGATGGAATTGAGACATCTTCAGAATGGCTGTCACCACTCATGGCGAATAAAGGCTGATCAACGGATGTGTTTTCGTTGTTATCTGAAAACGAAGGAAACCAATAAAGTAATACACAACAATCCTTGGTGAAAATAAAATACAAGGAGGACGCTAATCGTTTTCATTGCGCAAACAAATAATGTAGCTCTTTGATTTATGGCAGATCAAGGCCATGAACATAAAATTTAGTGCCATACAATAAAAAATGACTTTATAATTCTAAAAAAGTCACGTGTACAGACTAGAAGACTGGAAAATACAGCGTAGACCAAAACTATGGATGATATATCAATAAGTACGATGGCAGTACAGGTGGTATTAAAGGTAACATTGTGAAAATCCACGATAGACCACAACTGTTTAAAATTCGCAAAAGCATACTTAGAAAGTTTGGTAAAGAAATACAAGCTGTCAAAAAATTATGATTTCGATCAATAATCTGTTTGCTATAATTATAATGATTAATCTTAAGAATCATAATTCACGATTCATACAAATATCTGAATGGTACATTGAAAATATTTGCTGCCAAAATGTAAAAATCCAGTCAAATTTTTCCACGCTAACTAAACACTGCCTTTTAACTTTGATATAAAATAGCCCCGCCTGGCGAAATTTTTACTCTAACTGTGGAGAATGAATAAAAAATAATGATATTTAATGAAAGTTACCAATGATAATGACTCCAACAGCACCAAGGCTTTGAACCCGTCGTACCTGAACAACGAGAAAAAGAGTCTATGTTGAAGAACCACAATGTTGTTAAGTTGATACAGAAAACAACAACAGTGTTTTACCGCTTTTCAGTCTTACGTATATCACAAGTTCGTGAAAAAGCATATAAAGACCAGGGGTGTACTAGCAATAATGACACATACTGAATTCAAACTAATCTTGTACCTTATCAATGAACATGCAACCTCCTCTCTGCGCAATCACAATGCGGCCTTCAAAGTCGTCCTTGTTTTCTATCTCGCTACAAGCATTAAATGGAGTAGCTTCTTCAACCTCTCCAGTTACCTAAGCAAAGCGTTAAAGGAAAATAAATTAGTTTAATATCAAGTTATAAACACAAGATGATAAAATGAAAAATATAACTTGCAATTGCTCGTCAGCTATATAAATTTTGCAGATATATCAAAAACCTAACTAGACTCTCTGCCAAACATCTTGGAACACTAACGCCAGTTTTCAAGTTTAGTTCAGCAATCCCCCTCCCCCCTAGGAAAAATATTGATTACTATAGAAAAAAGAAGGGGTTATGGAGTATGCTCGTTTGATATTTTTCTATACTTCCAACATTGTTCTGGGGAGAAAAGGGAACCAAAGTAGTAGTATTCGGGAAAACAAATGGAAAATAGAAAAAAGCACAGCGCAAAACGTTGGTTGTTCCAAGTAATTTTGGCAGTGATTGTAGTTTCTTTTTTGTGCAAACTTCTTTACGACAAAGACCGCGCATGCAACCATCGATTACGGTAGTCATCGCCTTTTTACAGTGTTGCGAAGAAACAACAAAATATGTGTTAATGTGTAGAAAGAGACATACCCCAGGATGAATCGATATGTCCAGTCCAAACTGAGCGGCACCGGCACCGTAATAGACCTCACCGTTGAAGGGAGGAGACAATAACTGAACCACTCGAGGCTTTGCTGCTGAGTCTGAAAATTAAAGTTATGTTTCTTAATTGTTTGATGTTGTTGAATCCTACGAGAACATGCTTCCCTTCATAGGAAATGAAACAGTGGGTACAAAACAATAATTACTTTGAGCGAATGACTGAAAAAAACGACTTTAAGTTTATTTTCACAATCAAGTGAAGTTTAGATCTTAATGAAAAAAATTCTCATAAACCCATGTTTAATTTCGCGCATTTATTCGATATGTTCCATTAGCTGCTAGTGATATTTGGATAAGTGTGCAAAAAAATCTAAAATGGTACTTTGTTCAAATCCTCTATTTTTCGACACTTGAATCATGTCCTGCATGAATCTGATGCCATCTGCTGCATCTTCAGCGGTTGCAGCCTGTGCAAAGAATAATTTATATTGAGAATAATAATAACAAAATATACAGATTATTATGATATTATGATTCAACACAGGCAGGAAATAGCTTCAAACATATCATGTAAACAAACCATCAGCCCTTTCTGCTGGGACTGTCATTAGAAAGCAAAAACCTGAAATTGTTGCAGGTGAATTTTATGAATTATAAAAAGGGATAGTGTTACTAAAGATATTATCTGTCTAAGCAATGTTATTTTTGTGCTTTTATCGACGTTTATATTAACAAGCTGGCTTAACCTAGCTTTACTGAACATAGCATCTGCTGCACGAAGATGCTACAACAGTCATGGCCATTTAAAGCTGTTACACCATGTTTTTATCTCGAGAAAAAACAAGCAGCCTAGAATTCAAAGTTTATTCCTCTAATCGTTCGATATTCTCTCTTTCTAATCGTGTTTTTTAAATAACTGGTGAAATTTATCTGGTAAGTGTTATGATATTTGACACTAAAGTTACAAAGGATAAGGACTAAGGCAATCAAATTTTCCTAAACAAACTTAATTTGCAACCAGGCATTGTCAGAAAAGTAGACTTGAATTGAAAGCATGACTTGCAAGCAGCAAGTAGTTCAAAGTAGAAGGTTTTAAACATCATTTTCAACACAGAAAAGTAGAAAATAACACAAAATTAATCAAGAAGTCGACAAGCATTTGCAAGTTTCTGGTTGATATACCAAATGAAATTAAAAGATACACATTGTTAGATATACATTGTTAGTTACTTACTGCAGAAATCCGAACTTACCGTTCCAGCTTGGTGGATTAGCTGGACTTTTCCGTCATTTGTTTGGAGCACATTGATTCCCATTTCTTTCAATAACTGAAGATGATCAGTGTTGCCAACCTGAAAGTGCTCAGCACGAAGTTTAGGCTCCCTGAAAATAAAGTGTAAACAACGTTGTTAAACATTAATAAATATCTAATTCTAACTTAACTTTAGGCAATAGTTTAGGCAATAATTCATAATAGCATCTTAAAAGTTTCAATTCTTCTAGCACAGGTGTTTGGAATAGTAGCGCACAAACCCTGAAAGAGGCGTGGGAAACTGCTGGGCACATGACTTAAAACATTTACTAAAAATACAGAATCAAAATCACGCTATAGGGGAGCATTAGCGATTTACAAAAAAGTTTCTTAATTAAAGTGGCAGGCTGGTGGACAGCGTTCCCGCCCTTATGCCTGAAGCCTGCTTCTTAACAACCCAGACAATCTACACTTGTTTTTTATCCAACGGGCTAGGGTTTGGTCTTCATGTTTAATCGTCTTGATAAGATGTATGGTAGGCTAGGGGTGCTCCTAACCAAAGTGGCTATTACCCTAGGATGTATTCAAGATGCTTCCAGGAATACAACATAAGAAGAGGGGTGCAATTCTTGAATTCTACAACCAACAATATAAATTCGCTACAAGAATGAAAGAACAATACAATTCTTACCTGTTTGGGTCATAGCTTAAAGTTATGTCGGGCTGTTTTGACTCGGGATTAGATGCACACATTGGGGATACAGTTGCTGGCTTTTTGTAGCCTTTGCGCACAATTCTTGCAAATTCGCGCATGCTGAACCTGTCTTTTGCATCGTTAGGACATGTAGACTGCAGCTCTTTCTCCTCCCCAGCCGACTTTTGAGTTTTCACCTTTGTCTCATTCTGGAAAACGACACAAAAGTAAAGAATTAGGAGACAGGAACTTAGCTTGGGCCAAATCTTTGCACAAACCAAATTGTTAGCCAATACAAATTAATGAAACATTTTCAGTTTTGTAGTTTAACGGATATGATGTAAAAATATAAAGTTAATAATGATAATTTGCAGTTTCTGCTAATTCTATCTTCAAGTCTGCAGAACGGACTTTAAGATGGTGTAAGATAAGGGGTTTAAAAAGAGTCTGACTCAGAGCCATCTGTTTATTCAAAACCTCAGATCAATAAAATGAAAAAGTTTGAATGTTACAATCTGGCTTGTATCTGAGTACCAGCGAAAAAACCTGATAAAAAATTTATTTTTTGAAAAGTTACCAAAACAAATCCGTTCATTGAATTAATGGCGAAAAAGGTATAAGCTTAGCATCCACCAACTATCGCTTAGAATAAATCTTGAAGAATTCAACAAACCTTGTCAAAATGGGCTTTATTTCTTTCAAATTTGACATTTCCCAAACTTAGTGGCAGCAAATGAGCTTCAGTTGTGAACACAAAATTATGAATGTTCAAAATACGATCAGAATCTTCGGAAAAGAGCAGATACAAATATTTGAAAGTTTCAGCAAGCACGTAGGAATCCATTCTACAAAAAATAGAATCATAAATGTTTATAACTATTATAATAAGATACAAACAACTAACAGATGAAATTAGATATCTACATCAGTGGACTCGTAGCTATTTGATGTTCCAAGTGAAACAAACAAGTGGTTGGAAACTTATGTTCGGGTAACTTTGAAATAACTGGAGGTTCGGAAAAATTTCCAGCTCGGAGATGTGGGATTCACACCCCTCGCCCACCTACGAATCCAGCTCTGCCCATTGTGATATCATAGCTGTCATATTTCGTCAAGTGTTTTGTTGAATAAATCACGAGATCGCATCTAATAACATAGTTTGCTAAATTTTGAGACATCGGGTGAAATCAATCTAACTTAAGAGAAAGGCACCAAAGAAAGCAATGATAAACCATACATTTGGCATTTTTGTCCATATCTAAAATAATTTTTTCAAATTAATTCAGCCATTGAAACTTTTTCTATAGCAACGTATTAGACAAGCCTTAAATCTTAAGACAGGATAAAAATATGAGAGAATTACTTGTCCTCGTGTGTGAACGTTCTTAAGTCTTTTATTGCTGCAAATCCACATTCAACCTTTGCATGCTCTTCCAAAGTCTCAACTATGTGCTTGCCAACTTCTAAATAGTATGGGTCTTTGGTTGCCTAGTAAATGACGCATAAAATACAGTGAAAATTGTGAAACATGCCTGGGGTGTAGACAGCGTGGCATTTAGCAATGGAGCGATATCCGCGGTGGGATTGTAAAGGGTACTTGAAAGTGGCAAGTGTCTATTGATGATAGTACTGTGCAATATAAAGGCAGAAAATTAAGCGATACTACACATGGAAAAAGAGCATTTAGGCAAAATGGTCCGTCCCAAAAACGAGAAACGAAATAATGCTTAGCCTGCAGGTACATAAATTGTCAGTTACAAAAGAGATAATCTTCATTCAAATCTGTGTGGGTAGTTTTAAGCCCTTTTGTCAAGAATTGAAACCGAGAAACATGTATCCTTCATCAGATCCAACATCTAATCGAGATTTCATGAGCTTATCTCACAAAGGGCGATGCACAAGCTTCTCGCAGCCCTAATCTGCTTATATGTGTGGCCTATTCAACGTGGTATAAGTAATATTTGTTCTTTATTCTTAAGATCTTACACTGGCTTTACTGCCCACTGTCAATTTAGATATATTGTTGGCGGATAAGAGACTTTAAGAAGTAGGTCATTTAAGAAGTGATTGAAAAATAACAACATTGCTTTACCTCAAAAAGAAAATATGTGCTTTCAGCAAATTCTGGTCTCAATGGATGCTGTGACCAGTACAAATCGAAATTTGTAGTGAAGGCCTGGTTTGGAAAAATGTAGATAAAAATTCAAAGATTGTTTTCAGCTGAAAAGCCAAAAAAACAAATTTGTCGAAGGTTCTTCAAATACAAGCACATACCGTTAAACCCACTCTTAAATCGGTAATAAACGAGAGGATTAAAATAAACGGCGTTTGGCCTATCCTTCCGCTAAAGTACTATGCAAAGGGACTGCTGGAAAATAGTGAATTTTGAAATCATCGACCTTTTTCGTCGATGGAGCAGGAGGTTTGAATATGGAGCGTGGGGTCTTCAGAGTCTCTTAGAGCATATATGTTTTTTATTCAAACAAACCTCGCTAGATTCATCCATAAGCAACATTGTAAAAATCATCTGCCAGCCATTTACTGGCCTATATTTACACAGTTCAAACCAAGGCATAATGCATTCGTAGATGGGGTAAGACATGGTACCAAACAGTGTCGCCAAATGATAGTTAATCTAGCTTAGATCGAGCTTCATTAACAAGAGCTACCAGAGAAGTGTTTATATTTGCAATGGTAGAGCCGTTGGGACTTGAAGACCATATTTCAATCTAGGCAAAAGAAACACTTATAAAGCCAATGATTTATCGTACAACTAGAGATCTTCCCTCGTGTTAAGTTATCGCAGGTATGTCTTTTTGGCACCGATGAGGGGAGGGGGCGATTTTATCCTATGGATAAACAGTTCCTACGCACAGTGGAGATAAACAGTAAACAAGCAGATACCTCAGGAATAAATTTATGTCGCTTAGCAACTTCGTATAGCATTTCGTGTGTTTCAATGGCTGGCTTCAAGTCTCCCATCAGAACCTTGAAAAAACAGAGTTGAGTGTAATGAAATGAATTGTATGCTTTCAATTATGAGGAATTTTCTTTTAGTTGCAAACTGAGTTGATGCTCGGTTGCAGACAAACAACTTATTAACAGGATCTACGAGCAAGATGATAAAACAAACTGATCAATAATGAACCGTTGTTATCAAATTTTACTTTATTTTGAGTGTAAGGGATTGTGTATAATTGTAAGAAGAGTCCAAAATATCGTGGTTTTGCGATTTTTATGTTTTCCATATATAAAAATACATATACAACCACTTGAAAAAGTTTCAGAAGTAACATGAAGGTCTGGTGATATCTCAAAGTCGGATTAGTAATGTCGGTAACGATGAAGGACCCAACTGATGAAAATACTAGAATATATATAGTTAGAATGGTGTCATAAGCAAACACAACATATTGATGGATACCTGAAGACCTGGCCAAAACGCTTGAAGAGAATCAACGAAAGAACGGATTGGACGATCAGGCTGGTGCATTAAGACATCCAGCATCATAACACCTTGTCGAATGTATTTGTTGATGGCCGCGTAGTGCTGCAAAGATAATAAGAGTGTGTCGAGGATGCATACTTTTCTATGTTGGTTGAAAACAGGCTAGTTGAAAACAACCCAAGATGGTTGAAAACAGGCTAGAAATAACGAGTTTCGCTAAGGTTTGAATCGAAAAGCGGAAGTTTTTGTACGAGAGGTCAAAGGGGACTGATCTCAGCCTGGTCAAAGTCAGTAGTGAAATCACAAGAAAAACAACAAGGAACGCTGTTTGTGAGTTGCTAATTGTAAAAAAGGAACATTTAAATTCTAATTAAGCTGATTACTTTCTAATTTTATCAGCAATTCTAGCTACAAAATTGACTGGAAATTTTGTGGTTGTTTACTCGTTTGCTGCGTGTCCGCCATTTTTGCCAATTCATAATGGCGGCAAAAACTGTGAAATCGCTTATTGATTGAGTATAGACAGTAACAGCATCTGTATCTTAGATATGCCACTGTACGATGTGGGCTGATTTTAGGTGTATAAGAAAGGGATATCTTCGCAATTTACCATCGTTAACAGTGATTAATGTCTCTCATTTTAAGAATCAGTGCACAGATCAAAGTGGTGGACATTTGACGATTCCACATGTTTTTATATCAATTTCTATATCATATTGCAACTTGCTAGAATTTGATAGGTCATGCATTTTGAAAAGCACGTCGCAAGCCCTGTAGTACCGAATGTCTAATATATATTAGCACTCAACTCTTTTCTTGTGAATTTTTCCTAGATAAAATAGCCATAAAACCTTATTCAGCTAAACGAAAACTAACATTTAAGCAAGACTTGGCATTGTTCCAGCAACGTTTTTCTGGCTAATCTGATGGCTGTGATACTAATTTAACAAAAAGACCCTTCCTTACCTTGTTAAATTTTTCTAAGTATGTTGTATCTCCAAGAAGGATGTAAGCTTTCAGGCAATATTCATAGTACGAGTCGATCCCTGCGCCAATTCCACTATCTGAAATTTGACCAAAGTTTTCAAAGTGCTGTTTTTGACAATACAAGTGTTGGTGACAATACAAGATATTTGTATTACAGTTGAAATAATAAGTAACATGTACTGGAGAAGCATTCGATTTGACAAGGAAGGACATGCCTTGTCTTTTGCTTACAGCTTCCTAGAATCATCGCTTCATTCTACAAAAGTATACATGTTTCTGACCATACCAAAAGAAAATCCGGTAACTCATCCCGTATTCTCCACAATACCAGCGATGATTTACCCCTACCTTTCACAAGCACGAATGATTTACCCCTACCTAAGGCCGTTATCACAATTTTACGATTAAGACTTCATTGTAAATAATCATATATTATATGTTATATGTATTGACTGTAAAACTAATTTCCTGTTGGCTTTTTGAAAACCAACTATGATAATGTCGAAGGGTTACCCCTTAAAGTACTTGAAAAATGAAAAATATCGAAATATATTCCCCGACTTTCTTTTCCCTAATAGCATTGTAAGATAAAACTTTCATACGTTTTGGTAAAACTTAAATATACAAAAACAAAAGAGCGCTTATAAAAGGTGACTTAGAACGACAAAGTGTTAACCTACTCGCAATATCCCAATTCATAGACTTGTATGGTGCTGTGCAATAGAGGATCAACAGTGCTATTATATACTAACCTCTCCGTATCCAGTCCCCATTATGAACATCAATGACAGTACCAACCAAGTCACTGCTGCGGCTGCGGAAATGCCAGATCGACTCCATTGCTTTTCGGGCCTTGGCCTGAAATGAAATACTTCCTTATATTTTCCCGCGAGGAATCTTACATAAAAGATAAAACTTTATACAAAGATTAAGATCATGAAATAGAAATAGAATTGAACATATCTAAATATAGAGACGTAGCATGCGTTTTCCATGTATGAAATGCTGATTTAGCTAATTGATTCGTCCATGACTATTACTTTGACTTGAAGAAGAAAATAATGGATTATCGACAAAAATAGGGGTAAGACTGGAAAATTCAATGATTATGCCCCTAAGGACGTCAGTAAACATAACAGGTAAATAAATTTGTGAATATTCAAGAGTCTAAATTATTTTGCAGAGCAGCCAACGTTCTGTGAACTCCGTCGATTCTATGATGGTTTGCATCTAAAGCGAGTTAGTTCCCAAATCATGCTGTCCGTTTTGTGACCTTTAACTGAAATTACACATGATTTTTTAAAAAGAAAGCAGCATCAACTTTCCAGTGGTAAAGCCAGCTAACACAGTTTTCATGACGTGTTGCATAAAACTGTCCACTTGCCTCATAAATCGGATTTCCAGTCAGTCGACTCAAGGCTGCAAACTCCATAATCATGGTTCCACCACATGCAGTACACGTGTCCTTTTCATTGACAATTCGAGACATGGGATGATGAATGCCATATAAAAGATTCACCTGGAAAATATGACAGTGTCAGTTGAAGAATACTAATCTAATTAAAAACAGTTTTGATTCAAATTGAAAGCAAAGACAGGCAACCTTACTTATATAAAATATTCCAACATATTCCAAACATATATGTCTTCAAAATTCCATTAGTAATTTATACTGACCCTTGAGTATGGTATGCCAGTGGTTGTGTTAAACGCAACTAACAATCTATCAGCAATATCAACTGCCATGTCAAGCAGCTCTCCATTGTACCATTGCATCCCTTTATCTTCTAGTTTTAAGGTCGCTGAAACAACATGGGCTCCAAGTAGCCCACTAAAGTAACAAAAAATATATACATTATTAGATAACTTTCTGGTATACAACAAAGTTTCTGGTACTACAAATTTAGTGTGCTTTTAGTTAGTATACTTTACATTAGCATGATATTTTATCACTATTATGTGCAATCAATTAGTATAATAAAACTTGATTCTTGATAAAGAAAATGCTTTGGTAGTGATAATAGAGGCAGTTCAGAGAACCAAATAAACAACAAAATTCCTTTAACACTTCATTTGATAAAATATTGACAAGCTTTAACAAATTTTTCCTAATTCCTACTCTATTTCAAAATCATTAAAATTAGCTTGGGCAATATCTTCAGTTCAACAGTGTAAGGCCAGTAATTTATAAACTTAATCCAATCTTTGTTAACATCTTAAAATGCATCAAATTGATTGGTTTGTTTGCAAAAGCACTTCTATATTCTTGAACAAAACATGGCCAACCAAAGGAGTACCATAAACACAGAAACATTTTAAGCTAGATAACAATAAAATTACATACCCTAAAACACGGATATTGGTTTCAAACACAGATACAACAACATCTGTGTCAAATGTTACTTCATTTATAACCAACTTTACAGCCTTTTCAAACTCACTGATATTGCCAAGAACCTAAGTAACAAAAATTCGAAATTATTAATGTGCTCTAAAAATTCTAAAAGTTATAATGAAAACAAATGCTTAATTTCTCTTCTATGATCTAGCAATCATTGATAAAACTCCTCTGTTTGGGCAAAAATGATAGAATTACAGTTTTCATGAAGCTGTCTAATGTATGGTTTACAGGGTGTGTATCTAGGGTATCAGTATCTCATTTCTAAATGTCAAAAATAAAGTAATTTTTGAATTTTCAAGACACTTGTTTCTTTCAAAACTCAAAATGAGGGTGGCATAAAGGCTTCAAACAGCAAGAATGCATATGAAATAACTTGTTAACAGAATTGCTGACTTTGTATTCACTGACGGTAATGAAAGTACTTACTGAGCTGCAATTACTCTTTTAACTTCATTATTACTTGATAAGGTTCAGTGTAAGACTAATAAGCCTGTATATCAATGCTATGTCACATTTATAGGGGTCAATAGCTATCTTTATGCATTACAGTACAATAGTAGCAGCTGCATAAATATCATATCGATAAAAAGAATCAATAATATCTGATAAATACTTACAGCTAAAGTGTCAAGTGTGTCAATAAGTGTAAGTGAAAAGCTGAAAAAGAAAGGATTGTTTTAAACATATCATATCATAGTTAAACATATGACAAAAGTTTTTCTTCTCAGACCAGACTTTCATTGTTATATGTGTCCTTGGTCCATGGGAAACAATGAAGTCTTATCTCATTATAAAATTATCCAGCAAATTATTCGGAGATGCAGTTGGAAAGCTAATTGATTGGATATTCATAAATGACATTTTAAAAATATTATATTGCTTTTCTTGCATAGTTTTGATAAATGTACACGATATTATCATCTAACCATTCATGACATTATCGAAACCACCTTATCAACCATAAACAAAATAAATGATGAACACTTACTTTCCAAGAGTCTCATCAATATCTCCTCTATCTGGTTCACTTCCTCGATACCTCCCTTTACAGCTCAGTGGCATAAGCTCATCAGCAGGGTAAGCATATTTCTAAATAGAATTGTTGTATCATTCAGTAACTTATCTTTGGAAATATGCACAGTAAGATCGATCTTCTGTTTAATTACATCTCATTATCAAAAAGAGTACTTCCTTAACTAATTAGACATTTAAGATAAGTAGAAACAAGATAATTGATTAATCTGGAGTGTCTATTTGAGTCTCTTTGGAAGATATATTCAAAATATCAGCTGAACTGTTGTATATTATATACTAGGAAAAAACAAAATAACAAAAACTTTCCTAGAAATTTGACAAAGTGCTTTTCAACAATGTTTATGTTCAACATATCAATATCAGCTGAGGGACAAAACCCTAAAGTAAATTCTACAATGTAATGAATAAAGTTTTGGAAGAAATCTATGCTCGATTTAGTGATTGAGACACAACAAATTTATGTGCTTTGGTGTAACAGAGGCACCTAGTGCCCTAAGCAAAAAACCAACTTCATGGGTCATGTAAACAACAATCTTGGGACTAGTATATTCACAAGTGATTGTGTGCCATCAATAGCCAGCTCTGCTTAATTGTGCAACTAATAGTAATGCATGTTGTTTACCATCCAATTTTCATTAAAGATCCAACTAGCAATGCTGTAATTATTTGCAGTAATATACTCTTACCATATATGAATCATATGCATGGTAGAACATCTTTATTACTCTCTCCCTAGAATAGAAAAAATTTAACTGAGTGACAGTACATTGGTTAAGAAAAAACACTCCCTAACTATGAAGCGCTCTTCAAAAAAACAAAAGATTTCAAGGAAAAAAATCCAAATGCATTTGATTGCCATTTAAATTCCCATTGGTTGGGCTATACAATAGACTTATCATTAAGTTTCCATTGTCAAGGTAAGACAAATCCTTGATGTTTTTTCAGTCTCTTTTGTTAACTCTGGATGGATGAAGAATGGAATGGGGCCTTTGACCAAAAGATGGAACTCTCATTATTGAGAAAAGTTAAATATAATCAGCTTCAAAAAAGATTAGAAGAACACATTAAATATAGTACTAAACATAGTATAAGTTTAGGCAAAGGTTTAATAGATGAACAAAGTGTCCCAATTAGAAAAAAAGAGAGACACAATAGATTCGATATTAAATCTAAAAAAACCTGACAACAACACCTGTCATTCTCAGCAAAGAATAAATGCACATGTGTAAATTGACAATGCTAATTACTATTGCCATTAAATTCACATTGACTGCAATACAAATTCATAATTTGAGGTGCTATAAACAATGCTTCAGAAAGTCTGTAGAGGATTTAAATGCATAATATCTATGAGCTGTTCACATTTAAGAAATTTCAGACAAAAAGGTTTAAATTCACATCAGTCCTCTGTTTGTTTTTGAATGTGTCAAAATAAAGGTTTTAAATCAAATTTCAGCTTAGTATCAAAACTGAAAAATCAGAGCACCTTAAAACTTTGTTTTGTATACTAAAAACAGTACACAAATAGATAATTTTTAGAAAGCGAGAAGCTTTTTGTGTTTATGTAAAATGTATTTTTAGCATAGCATACAAAGTAATTTATAAAACGTTTTTCAGTCAAGTTTACACAGTAAATGTTTAATATATAGCTTGATAAATGAAAAAGCTAGTAAAAAATGTAACAATAACAAATAATAACAGTTAAAAACAATTTCAAAATAAAGACAAAATTCTTAACAAGCGATTGAAATAAAAATAGGCTGGTGGCATATTTACCAATAAAGAAAGAGAAGAAGCGAGCTTTCCATCCTCTTCTATTACAATTACAATAAGCAAGATAAAATGATAAAGTCAAACTTAGGTCGCCGAGGTATAGTTAACGTGGCGTGGTTGAAAATATTTTTAATTGTCTGCAATACTATTTTGCTAAATTATACATACCAACTACTAGCATGATACAACAGGAAATACGTTTTCCTCTAAATAAAGTCGACAGGTTAGGCGTCCTTGTCACTAAAAGTTTGTTAACATGATTCATGAATGTTAATGAAGAAAATACAATAACAGTTATATGTTAGTTGAAAACACATATCTTATCACACAGTTTAAAGTCAGAGTGTAGATGATTTGAGGAGCAAAAGCAACTAGCTTACTTCAGGGCAATCTTTTCAGTCTTCTGGATATCGCCATTGACTGAACCGAGAATGACGATGAAAACAATCACCGCCGTCCCGAAAACGGTATGAACAGCAACCGGTATCGTCATATTTCGGGAGCGATACGACTCTTAAGAGAAACCCAGACAAAATAACCTGAGCTTCTTCTGGCTCCCAAACATTCACATATTGATCACCTTCGCATCCATTATGATAAGAAAATAACTAAAGGCTACAGCGGCCTTCCCGTAGAAAATGTTACGATGGCCTAAGTCTCGTTTCGCTGGTGACTGAAGTTTCACACAAGAATGAATATCGAAGAAAAAGCCTCGACCCAGGGCCCAAAGAACGAAAGGAAGAAGTTTGGAGTGGAACAGCTGACAGGTGTGCAAACACACATCAATTATTTCTCAGGATATAATCGTTGCTCCAGAACTCGTAGCATGGTTTCTAAAGTTTTATTCAGTAGTTGTACTTAATAACTGAAATTTCAAATTTCGTCAAAGAGACAGTGTACTAAGAAGAATGGAACCCGCCGAATTTACCATGTTTTAGTTGCATGAATTCAGAAAAAATGAAAATAATCAGAGAGAAAAACAAACTTATCCACACGAAGAAACAATTCTTGTTCTTCAAAGTGCCAGTTTATCTAAGGAAATTTCATTCCGTCTACCTTGATTATACTGTTAGCAAAGCAGTTTTCGGCCTATGAGTGAAATTTTATCTCACTTTTTCAGCATTTCACCAATTTGAAGTTTGCAAGAGAAATCAGAGCAATAAAGAGAGCAGCAGAAAGGCTGTCCATGGCTATGACTGGCTGGATGTTGTAATGAAGGGATAATTATATGGACTAACTGTTGAGGAATTGAATAAATACCTCGATGAACACAATCTCCTCGGCAAGCATGGGAAGAAAGCAGACAGAATTAACTTACAGTCCCGTCAAAGTTAACTGGGAATTGCAGCAAAGACTTAATGATGGCAAGGCTACATTCGATTTTGATATTTCAAATTGTAAGCTTTAGGTTTGGTGGGGAAAAAATTGTCTAGACCATCGTTGGGTAGAAAAAACTAAAAATGGTTTTGTAGGCTGGGAAAACTAAACATCATCTTTCTCCTGGATCATTTTCTTCTAGTGTCATGTAGCTGAACAATATAAAAATTATTTGGTTTGGTCGGTGTCCCATAACTGCCACACAATAATATCAGTTTTTTTGCGAGTCGCTTGGTTTTCTTTTGAACCGTTTTCGGTTCCGTAAGAATCAGTTGGTTTTAAGATTATTCAGTTTTGAATTTGTGCGAGCAGTTTTGTTTGGATGCGAATAAGTTTAGCATTAGTGAGTGGCGGTTAATGGGTCACCGTAGAATTGCTTAATAACTGTTCTGCAAAAGATCTCTGATCTATATTTTGTTATCAGCACTAGGTGAAATAGACAAGAAGAATCTCTTTCTGCAGCTACGTTCTACGCCTAGCAACATTCATTCTAGATTAATATCATAATCAGGGATGTGTTCCAATGCCAGGCTGATTTCTTAAATTTAAGCCAACCATAAAGTTTGCCGAGCACACTCTTTTTATATAAGAACAATTTTATAAGAACACGAGCCTCAAAATTGGTCAAATGTTAAGAACAAATTAAGAACAAGCTGAGGCTGAGCTTCTGCAAAATGCAATTTTGAACAACGTTTTTTCTCAAAATCTAGGATTTTTAGAGATGTGTGGGTGCTTTTTCGGTGAATACTCACTTTGTTGGCAAATGGGCCTGTACACCACCCTAGAGCGAAAAAGCTAGCACTTGCACTGCTTACACCCTCTTAATTTAAGAACAAATTAAGAACAATCCAGCCTCAGATTTTCGAAAAAATTAAGAACAGTCAGCCTGAACTTAAATTTACTGGTTCTTATAAAAAAAGAGTGTAAGTAGCGAAAGATGCTGAATCTGAAGAGTAAAGTGCTAATTCATGTTTCTTGAGAGGTGTCACGCACGAACCCCACAACCTCAAAATATAGAAATAAGAAGATTAAGATTTTTAAATTCCTTATAGGGGCTGTAGCGGTTGTTTTGTAGGGCAGAAATAAGAAATTTGTAGGGGAGAACAGTTGTTCTGGAAACATTGCTACCGTGACAACCAAAGATGACTGAGCCAACACAATACAGAGACCTGTATCATCTGGTATCTCCATGGAAATTCTATTCATACCAGAAATCCAATTAAAGTTATTAAACTCACTAAAACAGCTTCCATTTTAATTTTCAACCGCGACTCAAAAACCACAATTATAGATACCCACCGGGAGATGGGCTTTTGTATTATTTTCGGGTCCGGATTTGCGGATTTTTTCAGATTTTGAGCAAATTTTTTGGATTTTTCCTCCGAAAATCTCAAAGAAAAGTCATTTAGCTTTATTATGCCTCCTTGTTTGATAATGCCGATTATCGCCAAATGTTAGTTGGCACATTTTATTTATTCATGCAGTCCTGTGAAAAGATATTATCAAAACATTAACAAAACAAGTTATTAAGCCATGTCCTTTTAACCTATAACTCAACGAAGCCACTATATCAAAAGTATAACAATAATGTAGGGTGGACAGGGTGTCAGAAACACTCCGCCCACCTCGGGATTCTTAAAAAAATGATGACATTTGAATTAATTTGACGCATACCGGACAGGGTGTCAGAAACACTCCCCCACCTTTCTTTGGGATTCTTCAAAAAGTGATGACATTTGAATTAATTTGACGCATAACATTCTATCTTCATTCCAACGATATCAAGTTTTGGCACTTTCATTAAACCATATATTACTTAATGGACCATTCAGCTATTCCACAAAAGAATCTGGATCGACTCATCTTTTTATACAATGGCTCGATTGAGTTTCGTTAAAGTTCTTAGAGCATATATCGTTTTGTCATCTCATCATGCTAGAAAATTTTCAACTATGGTTTGGCTACATTTTCCTAGGTAGCTCTTGCCCTTTTATTGCCCTTTAAGCACGAAAATGATAGTATTCTCCTTAACAATGACTTGGAAGGATCATCCTCTCTCCTAAAGAGGCACTGGTTTCCAGGCTTTCCAATGTTACGTTCTCGTTACGTTGCGCACCTGCTCTGCCAAGATTGGTTTTGCGAAATCAAGGGTTGGTGGCTTTTTCACGTTTTTTTTTGTCAAGGAAGGGACTGTTGGTGCACAAATATAAAGGGACGACATGGGCTCCGATACAGGTTGGAAAGTGGAGGGGCCAAGATAAAATATAACAATCATAACAAAAGGTTTTAAAAAAAGCTCTATTGTTTTGCAAAAAGCGAGGGGGCCATGCCACCCCCGGCCCACCCCCCCCTTCGTTGGAGGCCCTGGACGACTGGATCAAGAACTTGTGTTACCAAAGATGACTGTCAGCCAGCGAGGAACTATGATGAGGAACGGTAACAGCAACAACAACGGGAAGTCTCTGTATTCACTGTTCCAAATCATCCAAATCATCGTCCAGATCATCAACCGTATCTTTCGATGATGTCTTTGATTGATCCAAAAGATTTTCTGTCCAAAATGTAAGTCCGTTATGTGATTCAGTGCTGATGTTGTCAGAGTTTGGCCTTATTTCTTTGACTTGGTACCGGACATTTCTTGCACATTTCTTAGTCTAATTGGATTTTCGGAATCTTGTTTTCTTTGTGGATCTCTGGATTTTTGAAAGGATTTTAGTGAATTTTTGCGGATCTTTGGCAGGGTGTACGAGGATTTTTGGAGTGATACGCCCCTCGGTTTTATTATTGGAGAACTTATTTATGGCCTTTGTGTTTTATGTTTTAAAGCGAAACAACTTTAAGCCGATACACGAAGTCCATCCCGGCTAGCTACGTTGAGGAAACGTAGTTTCAAAAGCCTAAAATCATGACGGTTTTTTAGTTAAGAAGTGGGTATGATTATTGCAAAAGGGTAAGAAATTTTAATTAGTAGTTTGCCCTTCGACAAACTCGCATTGCAAGGCTGAAGAGGTTCCTGTTCTGGAGAGTTTAAACTTTATTGCTTTGCCAAACGTCAAAGGGTTTAAAAAATAAGACGACGCAGTGTGTCTTTTTCAGATGACGCAGTGTATTAGACATAGAAATGGTATTAGATAAGCCTAGCTATAGCTAGGAAAGGTAGGGTTTGGTTTAAAATAACTCTAACAGCCCTTGTACTTATTAAGAATTCCAAGAAATATCTTCCATCCGATGTGCTTGACAAAATGTAAAGAGTCGCATTTGAATTACTGCTGCTTTCTTTCGGGCTTCTGTAACGAAATAAAAATCACTGTCTTGCAGAATATCCAAAATACTCTAGTGCATCTAATAGAACGGGGAGGTTATAAAAGGGGGTGTTCATTCCGACCAATTTTCAATAGAAGGGGGTGCTAATAGAAGGGGGTGTTCATGTCGGCATTCCTTCTCTGAAATCCAAGTACCTTTTAGAACAGACTGTCAAATTTTGGTTTCAGTTTCTTACATAGTTTTAGTGAAAATTGCAATCATACAAAGATAAATCAAATTTGCAGCTTTAAACTTCCAAGTAAAAAATCATCGGTTTTCTTTGTATGGTTGAGATTTTGCAAAAAAACTTTGAAAACAACGAATAATGGAAATCAAATGACTTGATTCGTAAAATTTAATAGAAGGGGGGTGCTTATAAGCGAAGAGGGAGGGCAAATTCTTCTGAAATTAATAAACTGGGGGCCGTCTATTAGAGATACTAGAGTAGAGCTACAAGGATTGTAAGAAGTAGCCCATACAATGATGTTGCTGTACGGCTCATCCGAAATCTTGGCTGTTCAGATCAACTATTGTTTGTCTTGTAAGAAAAGAAACAGCCATGTTAACTTACAAATAGCTGAGATTAATTGAGGAAATTATCCATGAAATGTTCGATTGTAGCTTTTCATTGCATGCACTTTTCTCTAATGTCATTCTATTTCTTCTGAAATTAATACACAGGGGGCCGTCTATTAGAGATACTAGAGTAGAGCTACAAGGATTGTAAGAAGTAGCCCATACAATGATGTTGCTGCACCGCTCATCTGAAATCTTGGCTGTTCAGATCAACTATTGTTTGTCTTGTAAGAAAAGAAACAGCCATGTTAACTTACAAATAGCTGAGATTAATTGAGGAAATTATCCATGAAATGTTCGATTGTAGCTTTTCATTGCATGCACTTTTCTCTAATGTCATTCTATTTCTTCTGAAATTAATACACAGGGGGCCGTCTATTAGAGATACTAGAGTAGAGCTACAAGGATTGTAAGAAGTAGCCCATACAATGATGTTGCTGCACCGCTCATCTGAAATCTTGGCTGTTCAGATCAACTATTGTTTGTCTTGTAAGAAAAGAAACAGCCATGTTAACTTACAAATAGCTGAGATTAATTGAGGAAATTATCCATGAAATGTTCGATTGTAGCTTTTCATTGCATGCACTTTTCTCTAATGTCATTCTATTTCTTCTGAAATTAATACACAGGGGGCCGTCTATTAGAGATACTAGAGTAGAGCTACAAGGATTGTAAGAAGTAGCCCATACAATGATGTTGCTGCACCGCTCATCTGAAATCTTGGCTGTTCAGATCAACTATTGTTTGTCTTGTAAGAAAAGAAACAGCCATGTTAACTTACAAATAGCTGAGATTAATTGAGGAAATTATCCATGAAATGTTCGATTGTAGCTTTTCATTGCATGCACTTTTCTCTAATGTCATTCTATTTCTTCAGAATGAAATTTACAGTTGTTGTCTACTCTCACTGCATCTCACCTTGTAAGCGTAACTAGCCCTTTCCAATGGTCAACGTATGTTATAAAGACACCATTGAACATTTTTTCATTCTTGCTTCCTTACACAAGAATTGAGCAAACATTGACTACATATTTAATGTTTCTGGTGACTACATATATCAGGATTCTAATTCATAAGCATTTCTAGCACGTCTCGAATTTGGCAGAAAAGTGCGGAGCACATGAGCTCCGATATATGCTGGAAAGTGGGGTGTCCAATGGAAATTTAACACCCATAACAAAAGATTTTGAGAAAAATCCTATTGTCTTGAAAAAAATGGGGGCCAACCCAACCTTCGTCAGAGGCCCTGGAGCATGTGCTTCCCAGGTCTCTGCATGTGATGCAGGGCCCGCGCCACTTTTTTGGCCATGCCCCCCCTCACTTTTTTGCGAAGCAAGTAGTTTTAAAACTGCATTAAAAGGGGTAAGAAGCCTTGGCCCCCTACATTTTTAGCCTTGGCCCTCCCACTTTAGAGATTTGTTGTCCCTGAGAGACTTGTATAAAGTCCAGTGCCGCAATAGAGAATACAAGCACAAACAACAGCAACAACAAACATTTAGAGTAAGTGATAATATGGCGGACGAGGAAGTAGAAGAAATTTATCTTCAATTAAAAGAAGAGGTTTTGAAAGATTTGAGACCTTTTCTAGTCCAAAACCTGGAGTGTCAAAAGTTGTTTGCCTTTTTAAGATCGCGTGAAGTGCTTGATGTTGATGATCAAGAAGAAATTGAGGCAGAAAAAATAAGACGAAGGAGGAATGAACGACTCTTGGACATTGTAAAAAGCAGAGGATCAGATGGTTTTGATAACTTCTGTGAAGCAATCAGACAGAATAAGACCCAGATCTTTATTCTGAAAGCAATTCTCGATTCTTTTCAAAAGAAACTGGACAACTGTTCTGGTACTCTTTTTTAACTAGTTAAAACAGTTTTTTTATTCCTTTATCCATCTAGGCTTACACTTGCAATTGAAGATTTCTTGTTTGTAATGTTTTATTTCAGTGAATAGCACACTGAGCTATATCATAACATAGCATAACATAAAAACTTCTATGTAGGATAGAAGCCTGTCAAAGATCGCCACGGATTTCTAATGTTGTTGTTTCAAATTACTTAGGTTATCTAAAATATTTCTACTCTGTCTTTTAAATACTTACCATCACCGAATAAATTGTCTATTTTTATTTGAAAAATTACCAACTAGCTTGCGTTAACAACACTTTTTGGTAATTTGCATCGTCCAGTAATCCTAAGTACAATGTTATTTTGAACCTCTGCTACTCTGAAAATCAATTAAAATTTCAAAATGCCTATCCATAGTAGTCGATAGATTTTTCTAAACTATTAGGAAAGTGTAGGTAATATTATTTTTTTTATCACAGAAAATATGTTGCCTTATACATTTTGTTTCCCTTATACCTAGATATTTCATTATTTAATGGAAATGGTAGTAATGAATTGACAGAAGCCCAGCTACCTGTTCCAGGGGGGCCTGGTGGCCCAGCTGTTCCATATTTTGAGATTCCTGAAGAATATATAACAACCACAAATGGTGAAATCAGGGGTATGTGTTAAGCCTAGCCTACATCTAAGAGTTTGGTTATACTTTTCTTTGTGGCAGCTCTGAGCTCTTTGCATTAAGGCTTTAACTCTGTTTGCCTTCTAATTACCCCCACCCCCCCCCTAAATCTAAATTTTTAAAATGTCCTAGCGTCCAGTGTTTTGACTGGCTGGAGAAATTAAAACCATCCCACCTATAAGAGAATGGGATTTTTCATTTAAAGGACTACTCTACCCAAAGCTTGTAATCACCTTGCATAGCTAATCTAATATATTGTAGCCTGCTTGACATGAATTTGTCTTCTAGTCACAGAAACTTTGCGTGGTTTTTTAGTTTAAATTGCTTGCATGAAATCAAAAGAAAAGCCACAAGGCCTAGGCCAGAATCCTTTTACAGAATATGGCTCAACAGACTGAAATTGTTATCAAGATAAAGTTGTTATTTCCATTTTGTTTTTGAATTTGGCACAATGTCTCCATTGCTCAAGTTTTGGGGTCTTGTTAATGCAAATTTATGATCATCCAGATTTGTTTGTTACATAAGCATGCTGCAGATTTCAACAATTACTGATATTAAAATTTGTTGATCTTTAATCATCATTTGACTTTCAATCTTCATTCTGTTAAAGAGGAAGATAGGATGTATCAAGCCATTCATCCATCATATACCATCATACCACAAACTGACAGTATTTTCAACTAGATAAATATCGTCAAATTTGTTGTTTATCAGAAAATTTTTGAAGGACTTTTTGTTCATTGTTTAGGAAGAAGAGCAAGATCACCACCTCCAGTGTATACAGAGTCTTAGTTTAACAAACCCAGTGAACCTAGAACTTTGCTGGTACTTTCATACCAAACTTGGCAAATTAGGTACATATGTTATTGTCAGAATTTGTTTTAGCATCCAATTCTTTTTAAAAGGGCAGATAATTTATTTGTGCTTAATATTTTTTAGTCTTGTCTTGAAATTCTTATATTTGATGATATGCATCAGCTTCTTTTTCTTCTACTGTGCTTTTTACTGTTTTGCTGCTGCTGATTTTGTTAGGCTGTTAATTGGCTGTAGTGTTATTCCATATTGAATGGTGATCTGGGTACATGGTATTTGAAGAAAGGTAAAAAGAGACAATATTTATCAGCAAACTTCATAAATACGGATTTCCTGTTAGACAGATTAACAGCACAACAATACAAAATAATATCATTATCTTTCTAGAAGAAATTAACTTTATTTTTGGACTTCTCAAGTTCAGTTACTTTGTAATTTCAATACAATTTAACTGTAAAGGTTTTTCACTAGAATCACTAGTATAACAGAAGTTGAGAAATCCCAAATCACATAAATTCACAATTACACATACCAATCAACAAACATATAGTACTTGTAGCAAGTTTACATTTCTTTTCTCATCTGAGAATATTTATCCTAATGTGTATCTTTTTTAAAAATGGGAATGCCACGAGTTGATGAAACATATTATATTCAACATGCCTCGATCAATGTTGTGATACATCATAATACAGTCTGATTTTCTGACTGCCTGATATTTTAACTTTCCTTAAAACCAATGGAAAAATACTTTTCCCTTAAACACCATCTCTATTTAGGTCATAAATAAAATGAACAAAGTTTGCTTGGGCTTGAAATTTCAAAATATTGGAGTTTCATATTTTCTAGGTACTATCATATTATTTTAAATGATAAACATTGATTTTGCTCTCTGAGATAACTAATAGCATATTGAACCAGCCGGCTGTACCAATACGACCACACTTAATATAATATGATTTAGCAATCTGAACCTATAGAGACTGATATCATTATTTTTACCTAGGCAACAGTTTCTAGTCGATTCAGTAATTTGTAACCATCTGTAATTCTACTGTTTTGTTCGTAGAACAACATTGCAGAATCCTACACTGCCATAGCGAATATTACTTTTGATAATGAAATTAGAACTGTTAGTATGTTTCTAATGTTCATTAACCTCTCTACCAAGACAATACAGTTCCGCTTACCATGTGATGTTTCTAGAAAAGCATCAGCGTCTCTCATTGGAAATTAATGTGGAATAGTTAAGCTCTTGTCAGGGTTGAGAGGCTATCGAAAATACCACGTCCTCTTGTTAGTATGTTTGTCATAAAAAAGGCCCCTGTTCTTCAGCTCAAAAACTAACGGAATAACTTTGGTTTTTGATTCTCGAAAATATCTAGGAACATTCAAAGGATTATGACCATATTATTTACATGTAAAATGAGGGGATTTTCTCTACTGGTTCTTGAATTGAGCTGTCATTCCTACCAAATGGTTCTGAAGAACAGAGTTTGTCACCTTTATGAAATAGATTAGTTACGCACATTTCTAGCATGATTATAAAATCATATGTCGCATTAAAATAATCATTATTTGTCATCATTATTTTTAACAGAGGCATAGACGTATATGTTGACGCGTAAATCCTACAACAATTTTTCAATCGAATTCTTGACATCAGTTGAGAAGCATTTGGGGATGGATGGTTTCAGGTGTGGTCACATTTGTTTAGATAAACGATTTTGAATTTTCTTGGAATGTTGCAACGATACTAAGGCTGTTTAACATAACTTTGTTTTAGGATACAGCAAAGCTTTATTCCTAGGAAGTCTCACTCCTTGATCCCCCCTGCAATGGATTGGGGCTATGCTTCTGGTCGATGTTATACTTTTAGTCTACATTAGATACTCAATCCAAACTATGCATTTTCGTTTAGCGATTACTAGATACCTTCAGTTCTTGACAACTTCATTAGTTTAGCCACAAATGCAGAAACATTTGGTCGTTGGTTAGGTTCAAATCAGTACATATGATGGGTTAAATTAAGAAGATAGCATCTTGACGATCCATGGTGAAAACGTCTGCACATGTCAAGGTTAGATAGATTCATCCACCATCCTTCGTGAACGGTTATCATCAATTTTAGATGTTTGGAGCACCTTCCGTTACGTTTCGCTCATGATTTGCAACATCGCGACATCGATTGAATTACGATGGCGCAAACAAATATCATTGCGATAACTAAGCAAGAAATTTCTGCTCTTGTTTGTCTGCCTTGTATTTTCTGCTTCTATGGAAACAGTGCGTTGCAGTTCTCCATGCACCTGTTACTCCTCTTCGGATACTGTCCTTTCTCGATGGCCTCCTCTGACAGGGAGAGCTATCACCGTCTACTTCCTCAAAAGCCGGTTGTAAGTCAATCAATTCGAGAACTTTATTAAACGCATTTACAACATTATGATTGAGTTTTGCAGATGTTTCCATATGCACGGAACCATCATTCCATTCGTCAACCACCATTTGTCCCGCATCTAGGCCCACCTTTCTTCTTCCAACAGGACTACGGTCACTTTTGTTGCCAAGAAGAACAAGTGGCACCTCCTTGTTTCCCTTTACTTTGACGATCTCGTCTCTCAGCCGCTTTGCTTCAAGCAAAGACATTTTATCGTCAATTGCATAAACGACAATGAATCCATCGCCGTTCTTTATAGCCAGCTCCCTCATTGCTGGGAACTGATGTGTGCCAGTTGTGTCTAATACTGTGACGTCACAAAGGTTGCCCTTGTATGGAATGACCTTCCTATGATCGTCTTCTATCGTTGGCTGATACCTATCCTCAAACGAATTGTAGAGGTATCGTTGGACGAGGGAGGTTTTTCCAACACCTCCTGATCCAAAAATAACGATCCTGACTGAAGGGATTTTGACCTGAAAAAGAAGAAATAATTCCATGATGATGGTCATATTTGGATTAAACGTCAAGTCTTTTTTCTTGAAGTTTATAAAAAAAATTTGTTTAAAAGCGGTCGTAGCAAACTTCTTAAGAAAATATACCCGTTTTGTCTTCTTTACTAGAAAATACCATGCTCGATATCATGTAGAAATGAAACAATGTAGTTACATGTGTTGAATGCGAATTGATATGTTTTAATGCAAAAGTGGCATCATATTAGCTTTAACGATATTAAAAGCATAATTCATTTTCTGGAATTTGATTATAAAAGCTCTTGATGAAGAGTTCTGCATGAAAAGTCGTAACTATTAATTTACTTTTCATATACGAAGTCGCTCTTTAAGTTAAATTGTACGAATTCTTATGCAGTATCCGAATTTCATCCCAGAAATTGACGTTGCTAGGTGAACAAATATTCCCTTGAAGGAAAAATCTCTTTGCGCAACATTTGAAACCGAGCTTCTTCAATGATCATATTACTTGACTTTCTGAAGCATTTTAAGATTTTCAAAAATGAAGGAAGTCGATGCATCTTCAATAGTAATCATGTTTTAATCTTTGAATTAAACAAAGGTTATCCAAAGATTTGGATTAAACTCGGTCTCTTAGAAAGTTTTCCATTCTCTTAGTCTACAGTTAAAAGAAAAATATCTAATTCAATAAATCTGCGGTATTGAAATTCCAAATGTGTCGGAAAATGCACGATGAGCATTGTTATTAGGATACGTCATCATAACGGTATGCAACCTTTATATTTGCAAGAGCATAGCCACGTTCTTGATGAATGATGTCAAAATCAGAGACCAGACTTTATATTAATGGGCGATAAAAGAACCGCATTGAAGTGAAGTACTCGAATGACAATATAAGGTTAAAAGTAATTTCTTCCGTCTGTTATTTCAAGGGAGATTAAATTCAAATGAAAATGTTGTTAAAAATAGCTGAATAACAAATTGGCTCATTTTTGGCACGAATAAGAGGGTCTGACATCCTGGAGCCCCTCTCAAAACCCCTCCCCCCGCAAAGCCCCCCACCCACAGCCTCATTGAACTACACACTTAAGCTTCAATCCATACATGAATGTATTGGAAATGAACAATAAGAAAAATGAACGAAAGTTTAGAAGGCAAGAGCGAGTGGTACCAGAATAAAATAAAAAGCCAATGATTTTTATTTATTCTTGGTGGTACATCGCTATCTTTAAACAAATAAATAAAATGCAAAATGCTTCGCCAGTTTCTTCGATAGACAAATATCAATTCCGAACGATTATTCCCAACTAATAACGTGAAATACCTATCTAAATTTGCTGTGTACTGTCAAGAAAAATATCTATGCATACCTTGAAAATATCTAAGCACATTCTGACTATTCCTTTTGCCTCACTTGTTTTTGAAGCAGCTTGCTAATTCTTATTGTCGTCTTATCACGAGTGAAATTTTCCTAATGACTGCCGAAACATATCTAGCCAAGTTTTATACCAAACCCACAATAAATGTGTTATGTGACGTAGCAAAACCCGGAAACCCGTATAACCAAGCAACGTTACAAGACAAACCACAATTAGTTACAATCTTTATTTCCCGGTGTTGCCAAACAATACAGATCGAAGGAAGTTCGGTGCATTCTGAAGACCAGTTGAAAAACAAAGACTTCGAAAGTCCTTGGAAAGCCCTGACTTTCAAGCACAGTAATCAAGTAACTCATTTTTTGCTAAAAAAGCCAATATTCAATTAAATTTGAATCTTTCAAAATATCAGGTCATACCATCAAAAATTTGTAGAGTCAAATGTCCCCAAATCTTTTGATTGTCCGTAGAAGTGCAGTTGCCGACTAATACATTGCTTTCTTACATGCAGTAGCGGTATTTTAACTGACATTACATGTGCCCAAACCAATGCATTGGTTGAAACGGAAGTGCAAAGCATCATGTAATTTGGGTTTATTGGTTTTCAATATTTGTTTTAAATAACCTATTGCATCATGTTGCTGTGCAAATTCCACTGGAGATGATTAACATTCCCGCATCACTAGATTGCTCAAAAGTTCTTGAACTACTATTATTTTCAAGAGAGAGAGACAAGGAGGATTTCAATTATCTTTTGAAAACAAGATTCGAAAGGATTAGAGTAGTTCGGGTCGTTCATAGAAATTCTTTGGACTCGCTACGTCTCCCACGCAACCCTTCAGAACGAGATGCTGTAAAATTTAGTTTCACTGGAGTACTGTTCTAGTGAAAACTTTTGGCTCATTCGAAAAAGAAATGAAAAACAAAGGCTTTTTAAACATAATATTATCAAAACACAATGTATCTCTGAATCGTTTTCAACAATATCAGGCTGGAAGATCTATTTATTTCTTTTTTCATATCAAAATTTACGGTTGTCTTTTAGTATATAATTATCTCTTATATTCTTTTAAAAGGATTTCATGTGTGGGGGGATGGGGTGGGGCGTGGCTGCAGGAGCAATTTCATCAGAGTTACTTCGTTTAAAAAGGCCATGTTGGCTATCTTATTTATGCATGTGCTTGATAATTTTAAATGTATCGGAAATACTTTAACAAACATGCAACGAGCAAGGGACCAATTTTCCTGTGTCTCATATAGGCTTGGTTGGTTTTCATATACGTTGTGGTGGTTGATTCAGCGATTCAGAGCATGGTTTCAGCTACAAGTTCCGGCATTCTTAAGCAGGTTCTATTTTTCATCCTCGTACTATTGATTCGACGGTTCTTAGATATTTCTGTGGAAAGGCGGAACAAATACATAGCAAAAATACCACTTTCGAATCATGAGCATAGGGCTTTTATTTTCGATATCTCTGTTTAAACTCATAAATCATCTGGATCAGAAATCAAGAAGAGGAGGTTTATTTGATGTAAAAATGTTAGATTTGGGTAGTACAAGATGATCGTTTAGCTCCGGAAAAAATTCGTTTTAGGAGATTCTTTTTTTCTTGTTTCTCTTCTTTTAACGTGTTCATGCTGCCAAGATTGTGGCTTTATGGAGTACTTGTCATGTGTCACGGAATACTAAGAAATGCTTTGAAGTTTAACTCCTCCCCCATATTCTTATGACCTTGAATTTCAACCAAAGCTTAGCTTATGCGAGTGGCCGATGCATTATGGGAAGAAAAAAAACGATGACATGAAACTAAATGCATCTGACCACTTTCTAACTTGATTCTAAATAGAACGGTTTTGATTGCACTGTGACAAAAGCTATGAAACTCAGAACGAAAAAAACGACTAATAAAAATTCCTTGCCATAGAAAACAGGAAGAAACATTTTAACCGCGTGGGGTTAGCTACAAATCGATTTGAATATGTTTACTTTTGTGCCCACACCATGTTGTTTAAGAAAAATGTACCATTGTGCACTATGGAAACCATTGCATACCAATCAGATGGAATTCTGACTGGAGAAAATCGATGTTTCTTAAAAAATAACGTGCATTAAAAGCAAGTCTCTTATGAACCGTGTTTAGAAAACATGGATTACAAAATGACGTAAGAAAACAGTTTCAATTAAAAACGATTGGCATACCAAAGGCACAGATTGAGAAGAGGAATGTAAACTCGAATAAGTAAACATGTTTTGGCAATGTCGTTACTGTGAATTTTTCAACATCCTATCCGATATGGCCACCTTTCAAATAAAATGGACTAGCGTTTTACTGCGCCATCTTCTCCATTGTAAACATACCAAGTCAGGATCTGCATTGGCATTGGTGGTATCATTGGCCACGCCCATTACCCTCCCATTCTGCAGTAGCTGGCGCCGCCACTGCCTGCACCTCCCTTTCCTCTCTTTAAAAAAACATTTTGCGCGCACGCAAGAAATTTTACCTGGCAAAGAAAAAAACTTGATATCAAGGAACCAAAGTCAATTTTCAGCAAAGTGCTGATCTTTTCCACAAAATGAGTCCACTTGTTTTGTGCCCACAAAATGTTTTGGTGAGGGGTTATGCCACGTTTTCTTCTACAAGAAATAAACTATATATTCAGAACCCCCCCCTCCCCCAAACGGGAACGCCCATGCCTCAAATCGATGTTTAATTCATTGAGTTCAAGAGAGCTCTATTCAAAGTAACAATAAAAGAAAAGAGCAAGGAGCTAGCTGCGTGAGAAGAATAGCTAACAACTGGCTGACTCTTTCAAGGCTCGGCGTGGATGTAGACGCATCCATTATACCTTTGTAACAAATTTCGTTTTTTTAACCTTGTTGAACTTATTCGTTACACTTAAAAAATATTCTCTAACTTCTGCATACATAATGATGGCATTCTGCAGCATTTCTTTAGCCCTCCTCTCTTGATATGTTGAAATCAAAATGTATCACCATTGATTGATAGGGCCAGCTTCCTCCCAAAGCTTAACTAGTATCCTTCTAAGAAAGGGCCTGCAACCTGGGGGCAACAAGGTTAGATGCCACTAATGATCTTGTCGGTCGCTATACAATGATCTTCCAGGATTCACTATGCCACAAAAGAGCCCCGCCAATGAAAACTTGATATACACGCCCATGTTAAATAAAATCATTACTAGCAGAATTGAAAATACTAGCAGAAACAAGCCTGCACTCGGTTTTCTTAGATTAACCAAACTTCAATCTGAAAACCTCGACCTGCTTTGTTACATATGATCAAGATAAAATAATCGAACTATGGCGATCAACTAGCATGGGTATTGGGAGGGGGATGAGGAAGTTCTAGTCAGGGAAGAACCAGGGATGAAATGCTAGAGATGAGTGCGCTCGGCAAACAGAGAAACTATATGACCATTACCTAATTATTTATAAAATCCCAGGTAAAGTCTCTAAGCAAGTCTCACCGGGTACTGCTACCTGCATCTCTGGGTTGAAATGCCTATATGGCAGCCAGGAGATCTGGAATGCACAAACAAGATGTTTATCGAAACACAGCATACCAGTTTGTGGTTACCTACAAGACTACCGCTCCTTTCCTATGCGCAGCAAAATGGTTATTGTTCTGAATATTCAAACCGTTTATGAAAATATCAACGTTCTTGAAAATGGGCAATCAAAGTTGAATCAAAGAACTCGCAAACAGTGGTTCTATCTTATATGTAAAAATATATGAAAATTTAATACATACCGCCGCAGACTTTCTTCTACCGCGTCTCCAGACCATCCTTAGTAAAAGTCTCACTGTATATTTCAGCGTTGTCGTTGTCCTGTAACCAAGAAATTGCCAGACTGTTAGAATAAACTACAGCAAAAAAAACTTTTTCAAGAAAGCGTCTTATGGCTGCCTCAAGCAAACACGTGCAGCTGAATAATAGGAGACAGCCGAATAAACATTAATCCATCAGAGTCAGTGCAAATGCTCTGCAACACAAGGTCGATTCAAACTATGAAACTTGCAATTCTCAGTAAATATATAAATGGTGTGACGTCAGGGAAACGAGCCACATGCTAGTGACATTGTTAAACCTCCACAATATAGATGACAAGTTTAGCAAATGTGTTCTGTGAGATTTTACGCAATTAAGAATGTTTTCAGCAAAAACAAGTCACATAAACATAAATTTTTAATTTCTCATTACCTTAAAGGCATGCGATGTAATTCGAAAAATGATTGGCTAAGAATAACAAAAGAACAATGATTGCAAAAATCACTCACATTCTGGTTAGTTTCATTGACTCCTTATCCAAACTTGCTTCCGAAATCGTACTTTTCTGCTTGCACGTTTATAGCTCTGTACACATTACCAGTCGCTAGTCATAACTGAGTCCACTGACTTGAATGCCTCGTGTAAACTCAATCATCTCCCATCGGGCTATTCTATTCTATTCGCCTACACACAGATCAATACCGTATACGCTTATTAGCTGCTAGCTGTTTGTCAAAAACCTCGACCGACAAATTTTACATGCCTTATGGAAAATACTAAAGAAATAGCCTTGATTGCCAATGCAAAGTTAATTGCTTTCAATGTCCCGAAAGATCATTTCATGTAATCCTGTTTGCCAAAAAGAGTCATAATTTTCACCCAGTGAATACACAAACTGGGATTTGTAAAATCAACCAATTATCCGATGAAATGTTTTTCAGTTTCAGGCAGAAAACTTTCTTGACAATAGAGCTTTTACAGCCTAATGGTCAGCGCGGGAGAAAAACAATCTTTGATTCATCGCCTAATTATATGCAGGGGATTCATTATATTTTCAACCATAGAAATATCTTTGTTTTCAACAGACGTTAAAACGCGCAAGGTCGTAAGGGGTCACAGATTTTTTTAAATAATTCCAGGAATAGCCAATTACTTTCCAGTATGGGGTTATTTTCTTTCCGCATATGTCATTTACTCTGGGGCATCATGCGGACCTAACAGAGGGGCTGTAAGGGGGAACTGTGTAACACCCCCAGCTAACAATGATATTAATTGGTTTGTAAAATTGCCAGTTAGCCGCGAAAATCGTCTAAAAGTAAGTAAAATAGGAAACAAGATTGTCTTCATTTCTTCATCTATGTCTGAGTTGGTGAATTTTACTTTACAACCACCTCGCACCACCCCCCACCCTCCCCCCACAGTCACCTCTCTGAAAGGCAAAGGTATGACACTGATCATCCTTGCTCCTTGGATGTATTCAATACACCTTTGTGATTGATATTTACTGATGGTATTAATGTAATATTATTATTGTTAATGCGCCATCTTACCTTGAGCCTCACAGTGTGTAATGACATATAGAAGGTCTGGTTTGTTCTAGTTTATATACAATTAACCTGTATTGAGGAGATTAGTTTTAGGAATTTGGGGAAATCAAAAACACTGTTCAAATGAAATCTCTGTTCTTGATTATTCTCTTATTTTTTGTGTTTTGTATCTTAATTCCATATTATTCCATGGAAAACTGTCTCTTGCAAAACTGCTGCCAGTCCTCATTTCTCTTAGACCACAAGTGGCTCCGATTTGAAAGAAGACCTTGCATAGTTCTCCTCTTCGAATCTTTCCTATTAATTTATCCCAATCTAAACTATAATCGCCTTTGTCCATTGAATCGAAAGGACAGGAGAATACCCAGAAAGGGCTCAGTAGCGTCCACATTGGGTCTTGATAGGCAGGGGCGGATTTGAGCAACAATGATGGGGGCGGGGGGGGGGGGGGGTGCTAGACACTAATTTTGGTGCCACGCCCTTTTAGGTCACTGGTAAATGATGGAAACGCCCATTTTTTAAAATTGGTTTTTAACTGTGGGGTAGCCAGGTTTGGAAGATTGTTAGGCCAAAGAAGAAGATATTTTTGCTGATCACACCCCTAAGAATTTGGAAAAACACCCATTTTGTAAATGTGTTTGAAAAAGCCATGGCATTTTTATGTGGCAATTTCTCTTTATTCAACGTCACAGGTGGCTGACGATATTCTACAACTGTCTATTTCCTTCACAGTTTCACTAACGTTTAAATCCTGAATTGTGTAAGGCGAGGAATCTCTACGTGTATAAAGTGATTCTCCAAAGTTGTAATCAAATATCTAAAAAAAAATTAAAAGCATTCAAAAGTGTTAAACCAAGTCCGTTTTCCTTGGAGCAAAGTCTACAACAAGCATTTCAGAATCCAGTTTTTTCAAGGATTGGACTGCTTTAGCATTTTAGTTTCTATTTTATCAGGAATGTCTCAAGACTGTGAAGACTTTTCTATACAAACCCCAAAACGAGGGGAACTTACTGAAAATTGGGTTAGACAAACATCCTTCCCCAATAACTTCAGAAGAAATAAAATTCGAAAAACTAACATTAATCTTTTTAAAGTAACACTTTTTTTAAAGTGATGAACTTAGGAAATAATCAAGTTTTAATAAGATGCATCGCGTAGAACCATTCTCAACACTAATATAACTGATGCCTTGCGAAAAGGACGTATTTCCCAAAAGCCTAATCAATGCTCATTCTCTTTCTCTCTTCTGACACGTTGTTAAATTTCATTACAAGTTGCAAAGGTCGGAGACAAATTTGAATCAGTACACAATCAAACAAAAACATAGCTTTTTGTATAGTTGTACCCATACTTAATAGTGTTAATAAAACCCGCATATAAGGGCCTGCACAGGATAAAAAGAGCACGAAATTTTTCTAAAGTCTTTCAAAGGTTTTGAAGCAAAGCATTTCCTGCCTTGTACCCACATTATGAAGTGAAAAACTACCGATGTATATCCGTAAGTAAAAGCTTACATTTCCTAAAAGTCCTATGAGTTCTTTGATATTTTGAAACCATTTCTATAAGTTCAATAATAAGCGCTATTGGTTCTGATGCTAAGTGGAAATCGAAACTCTTCTAACAATGATAATCAGCATAATTTCTGAAAATCTCCTGTTATGAAGTCCAGGATATAATTAAATTTACTATCAAACATAATCTTCTTTTTTTACAGAGGTTTATTCAAATTTCGTATCTGTACAAATAAGTTCCGCAATTTTCGTAAAACGCAAAACATGAATTTGAAGTTGTGGCTTAAAGATTCCATTAGACAATGCGATGTTATATTAGAGTTCACAGAACGAGATTACATCATGCTTCATCTCAAACCACTCCTTTCTATTTAAACCATACTATGTAAACAAATGTAAACACATAAATTGAATAATCCCACGAGAGGGAGGGAAAGCGGAACAATTTCCAGAACCAGATGGTTCTTTAATAAAAAAGAACTTTGTTTACGTGACAACAAATATACAGGTCGTGGGATTGTACTACATCTGCATTTGGAGCATTACTCAGCAAAGTTTCGAAGCTAAAAATATAGCATGAAATCACTCCTTGACTATTTGCCATTCATCGCCCCCGTTGAGACCTTTTTGGAATTCAAAATTGGAGGCAATGTTCTGCAAAACAGATGTGGTAAAAAGTTTTGCTAGTGGGTGGAAAGACGGAAATTGTTGTCACAGTGTTGAGTCTTGGCACGTGGATTACGGCTGCTTTTCACCTGCAACAGACCGCGTACCGAAGAGGTACGAGCCCAGGCACGTGCCATACCGTGTAAAAATATTGCACATCGAAAGTTTCGCTTTCAGTTTCAAAAATAATACACCGTACTACCTCGCATGCTAGCCAATTTCGAGAATACTTCTTGATCAAATAATCAAGTCCCGCGAGTGAGGTTGTGATTTGGAAAGATGCAGCTTAGAGCCGGTAGTTAGGAAAAAGATCAGAAAAATAAAATTTGTTGCTTTTAATCTCAACTTATCAAAAAATATGCCCATGAACTTGATTCTGGAACTTGAATACAGGGTGGACTTCAATACAGGGAAATGCGGTATCACCTAACAGTATCAGTATTTTTTGCTGTAATGGGAGCTTTAAAAAATAAAAGTTTGAAGAATTTGGGGATGTCGTAGCTTTAGTTCTCGTGCAGGGGTGTCTTAGCTCTGTAAAGGGGGCCGACCTGAACATGTTCTGACACAAGGGTATTTTCCACTTGGGCATGGTTTGTTAGGGTTGCAAAATGGCAACGCTTTTCTCGGTAGACCCTTCAATGTTTATCTGCAAACAAATTTCTGTCATCGAAAAAGGACAGAAATAAAGCTCTTTCCTGACTTCTTGTAAACAAGGAATCTATTCTTTAAAAATAGCGCAAGGATATTTGTTGTGCATCCGATAAAGGGCAAAAATATCTGACAGGATGTAGCTAGAGGCCACAATGTGGGCAAGATATCTTCATGATTAAGTTTGATGCTCCACACCACTTCAGGCAGAAAAAAACTTTGCTGGGCCGATCAACCTTCCCAACTTACCTGTAGCTCTCAAAATTCTCAATATTCTCTAAAATTATAAAAATACGATACTATCGAATCAGTGGAGTATCAGAAAACCTAGCTCACGGATACCAAGCTAGGCACATAACACCATGAAGATTTCAAACAATTAAGTAACAATTTTAAACGATAGATAGGCTATCAAGTTATAAATTGACGAGGGAGTCTCTGAAAATAAATATACTGCCTATCACTTCGTACTTTAAATTATCAAAAATTATCAAAAATTACAGCATTTGCGGCCAAATGTCAGCTGAGAGAAGCTTATAAATTGGCCCTGTTTAATGCCGACCCTGTTTAACACTGACCCACATTTTCAGCCGCTCAAAAGGTAAGAAAGGTGAAAATTGATAAGGAAATTATTTACATATTTTTTTGTCATTTCTTGACATTCCATAGCCAATCACAACCATTACGACTCTCATTACCATTTAGGTCTCTTTTCTTTGGTTTCAGCGCAATCTTCGATATCAGGGGCAGAATTCCCTTCAATTTCGTTAAAATAAGATCACTATTTGTTCGTCTTGTTTGCTATGTTTTGTAATTTTGAAAAGGTAGGAAAATCTAAATGGAAAATGAAAGTCAGTCCGATTTACTGAAAGTCTGATTTATAGTTGGTACGACATAACGGGGTATGACTTTAGCTCAATTTTTGGCTTGGGCATCGAATAATTAGTGTTTCTCCAAAAAAGATTTAAATTTGGTTGGCAATGGAAAAAACAAGGGTTTGAAATATAACGCCGCCTTTGGTACAAATTTGCAAAACTTTGGCCCCTTCAACGCCATAATAAAAGGCCGATAGGATGATCTTTAAGTTTTCGCCGAAAATGAGGAAGTGTAGTTTCTCTGCCTTATTGTCAAATCTTGGGGAAAATGGAACATTTGTCTACAGTAAACGGGCTGATAACTTAGCAACATTATATTCACAAGAACTTACATGTTTTTAATAAAAAATTGAATTCAATCAAATATGCCGGACATTCTTTTCAATAGGGGTGGAAAACCTTCTGGCTTAATGCGAACAGTGAAATGATGATAACTCTTTTCGACAAATCCCAAAATCAAAAGATTGTTGCATGCCAAGGAAGAAGCATGTAGATAACTACAGTTGAATTTCCATGCCGATAACCGACCGCGCTGAGGCGTTTTGTGCTTGATTCAACGTCTACTTCCTGAGCTGCTTTGATGCTTTGATCTCATAATAACTAGCACGATTTTAAACGTTCTGATTACTTGCTCTATTTCATGAAAGAAACAAACAAGCTATAGGGTGCTGGCTTCAAACGACGTCGTTTGACAAAAGGGTCACTTAATTTAAGACCAACTGAATGGAGTTATCTGCACTTGACAATGTCGCGTTCATATTACAATGCCAAGTGTTACCAACAGTTAAGATTCTCTACCAAGAGGATTTTGAGAAGATTGATATGCAAAATGAACACTTTGATGAAGTGCTGAGTCACTGTGAAATAGCAGCGAGATGGAGGTACCTCCTCAGGGTCAGCTCTTGTATGATAAGAAAAAGGTGTATTTTCAATGTTAGGGATTTCAGTGACATTGCTCTTAATGCTACCCCAATATATCAAGAACCTGTCTGGGGAAACATAAAATTTGCTGAATTTGAGAAATAAGATTTATCACTAGTTCATTGGTTTCTTCCTTTGCATCAGCATTTAGTCCTAAATAAAAGGCCCATTGATATTGTTTTTTACATAAAGTCCACCAAGGTCACTAATATTTCACAGGTCTGAGTTTGTTTTTTTAGCACAGTTGGCAACGGGTATCTCTTTAGTATAATTTCAATCTTGCATAATTTGTTCAACTCATGAAACAATTTAATTATTATTCATAACCCTCACCTTTTGTTGGTAAATGTTTACCATAAACTTTTCGTTAAGAATGTATCACATTTCAGACAGTTTCTTTTATTAAAGGTTCGAAACCCACCAAGCATGCCAACAACATTCCAAAAAATAGCCAAATTCATTTCTACTTGGGGTACTGTCCATTCTAAATATAAATTTAGGACTGGACATACTAGGATAATATAGCCAAATAATGCTACCAATTTGTTTGTTTTATAGCAAGTTAACTTAGGAAACCAGCAACAAGCCCACCATAATTCAGTTTGATTGATTTAAAATTTGCAGAAAGCAACATTTTCTGCTCTTCTATGCATTTTGAGAAAGATTTGAGAAAACTTAGTCCTCACAACCTGAACAGACTCATTTTTTAACTGGAGTTCATGAATTTGCAAATAATTCTGTTCTTTCTGGTTTAAGCTTTTTAGTTGAGGTTCACAAGTAAAAAAACACAACCTTCAAAATGATCAAACCTTTTCATTAAATCTATTCTTTTACAGCATATTTCCTCTGGCTGAAATGTTGGTCCCTTTTCCTTTGTCTAAGGGTTTTTAATGAGGCTTCATGCTTGGTCAGGGCACGTCGCATGGCTCTGGTCTTCTTTGGGCGCAGGTCTAGTGGCATGTACTTCTTCTTCTTGTAAAACTTTCTCAAGTTATCTCGCTGAGTCTGACTAACAACAGTCATCACTCTAGCAATGGATTTCCTGACAACTTTGCTGTAAACAAAAAAAACTTCATCAAACAAAATTGCCAACATCATAAATTCTTGCAAAGAAAATTTGTTTTAGCAACACTTTCCATAAAAAGTGGCAAACAATTATAAATCACACCCGCGCAGTTCAGAAGATATATAAACAACTTCAAAGCAAATAATTTAAATAACTATTTTCAGCTGCTTTGCATTGGTGTTTATGTCTAGCTCAGTGACTCTTGCTGGATAGCTTAAACAAAGAAATTCAAAAAGTTTATTAAACTGAGATGCCTTTTGACTTGAGACACAACAATGATTTGATTTATCATTGATTAATACCACCTTAATCCAAGCATAAACATACATTTTGGAGAGCTTTGATGGCTGTCCTCCTGTGACCTTTGCAACGCAGAGTTGCTGCAGCTCAGTTTTCAATTCATCTAACTGTTTAAGAAGGTCTTCCTTCTTCTTTCCTCTCAGCTCATGTGCTTTGACTTTTGCCTATGGAAAAAGGACATTGAGAAGTTTGAACTATAATATATGAATGGGTCAAAATCATTTAATATAAATTCACTTATCTCCAAGTCAGTGATCGAAAGATTTATATACATCTTGTCACAATTATCTAAGAATTTAAGCATATAATATACATATATTTAAGAGCTCAAGATCTATGCACAGTGGACTGGGCAGTACCAACAGTCCATGTTGCATGAACTTATATCTATATTTATGTATATCTAATATATATATATATATATATCATATTGATTTATTAATGTATGTTGAGTAGTTTGCCTTAGTGGAATAATTGTTGCTTTTGGATACAGTAAATTGAAGTTTGACATTGACCAAGTGAAGTATTTACTATATCTATAGTCGGGCAGCACATAAAATCAGGTGAATCTTTTCATATCTGAGACCACTGTTATCTAAGCTGACCCTTGTTTTGCTTGAAGCTTGACAAGGTTGGCCACTGTTTTCATTTAATTGAAACCAATCAAAATTTTGCTAATAGGCAAAATGTCTTCTTTTTCAGAATGCCATTATATAAAACAAGTTAAACATTATTGTCTAAGGGATCTTGGTTTAAACAGGCTGACAACCCCAGCAGCAATTTTGACAAGAACAATGAGAAGAGGAAAAGGCTTGAATGGAAACTCATCATGTATAGAAAACTCAGGTTAGAATCATTCTGCTTAAAGTTACTATACTGGCTACAGTCAGTAATATCTAGGCCCAAATATCCAAACTGTTCAATTTAGCTCTGTTTGCAGTAACACTCTGCTTAATATAGAAACATATGCTGTGACTATAATTGGAGTTTACAGCACAAG
The DNA here is from genome assembly GCF_013076305.1 of Rhopilema esculentum. The sequence goes on from NW_027020025.1 coordinate 12,205,170, forward strand.
ACATTTGCCTGACGAAAACTTGATAGCTTTATTATTTTTAATCCTCAGGAGCAGTTAATTTTTCATGCACATGTGCAATCCATGATGTTTTTACTTTGAATTAAACCTAATCTAAATTAATTACAAAAAGCAAAAGCGACTAAACCACATTTTATAGCGCTCAATTAAATCAAAAGCGCAAATAGTTGCAAAGCAATTTGTAGTAACTTAATAATCTTCAATCTTCACTTTTTCTATGCAATATCAAGCTCAAGCTGTAGACTCAAACATTAAGGTTATTTGTGACTGAAAATTTATTGACAAAAGGTTGGAAATTACATTATACAAATTTTTCAACGTAATATAAAAATTCAAAACGAATCTGAAATGCAAATGATTGAAACGATTAAGGCTTCCATATCTGAGTATAGACCTTTGACTACAATTTAGGCCTAAACAGTTTGGGGTCCTTTTTGCAAAAAATACCTATCTTAACGAAAAATGGTTTTACAGCATGATTAAAAACAGACCATTTAACACCTAACCGGTTATAATATAGATATTTGAAAACGATTGTACGTGATCGGGGAGGATATTCATGCTAGTAGTGTTATCCACTCACCATTTTTACAGCCGAGAATAATCAAGAGAGTGAACAGAAGCACGATGCCTGGGAACGAGACCCGAGTGTTGACAGCAACAACAACAACAGCGTGAAAGTTATAATGGCGGAAGGTGGTAGAGTAGAAATTTGTTTAGAATTCAGGTAAGAATCTTGTATGTTTATCATATAAGTCAGTAGATTGACATATGGAACTGTTTTGCAGCCAGTAAGAATATCTTCTTATGAAGTTTAGACAGATAAGTAACTCATACAGTTTCTCAAGATTTAGAAGCTTTTCTACAATTGTGTATTGCATTACCATTTGATATTTTTTCTGGTATATGCATGATAGAACTGCCTTGAATATCTTGATCATCATTTCTAAAAGACTGAATGCTCCAAGAACAGGCTGAAGAACCCAAGAACACCCCAAGAACACCCCAAGAACAAGCCATAAAATCCCCATTAAGCCGATGAACACCCTTTAAAACATATAAAAGTCGGCATATCATTCAAAAAATAATGTGGTCAATCATTTAAAATTAATTTTGGGGCAATGCTATTGGTGTTGTTACAACCAATTGATGTTTTGCACGCCAAAAGCGCGAACAGAGGTTTATACATGCGGAGCAAATTCGATTTTGACTTCCTGACGCTCCCTTTGTGCATTCAAGCAATTTTCCGTTGTTTTGAAAATCTTCCACATCCAGTAACAATGAATGATGTAAAAATAAGACATGTGACTTGACTACTTATTGCCCTCAAAATAATTGTTCTTCCCATCCGCTAATTTGCCCATATGGTCACTACTAGGCCTGTCCACCGAAGGTCGAATAATCGGTATTCGGTTACCTGTTTCACTATTCGGTTAGCTAAAGTCCAAAGCGAATATTCGGTTACAAGCGAATAGTTCGAGATGTATGATTATTCGGTTGGAGACGAATAGTGCGAATAACCTCACTGTTGGAGGTCCACAATGGTTGTTTGAATAGCCGTGACTGATTGAATAGCGTTGACTATTCGAATAACCGTGACTGATCGAATAGCTATGACTATTCGAAAAACCGTGACTGATCGAATAGCATTGACTATTCGAATAGCTGGGACTGATCGAATAGCATTGACTGGTCGAATAGCAAGGATTGTTCTAAATGAGAAAGGCAACTTCCTATCTTCAATCTTCAAGAGAGTTTCATGGATACAGGCCTTCTTCAAAAATCGCAAACCCAAGAAATAGTTAGAAAGCCAATAAAGCAAGATTGGAAGGGGGCAGGGGGAGTGGAGCCTGGGTTGCAGGTGGGGGTCATGGGGCTTTTCCTCAGGAAATTTTTGTGCTACAGGGCCTCCGACGAAGGGTGGCCGGGGGGCTATGGCCCTACCACTATTTTGCAGAATAATATAACTTTTCAAAAAATCTTTTGTTGTGAGTGTTAAATTTTCCCTTGCCCCCCCTTTTCTCCACTTCCCAACCTGTGTCGAAGCCAGTGCTAGAAAGCTTTTCATTTCACAAATGGTTGGAAAACAACCCTTCTCGAAAACTTACGACTATGGTTTCTCGTTAATTTGATACTGACTTACTGGCCATTAGGGGCGACTAATGCTAGGGAAGGTTCGAGAAAACATTTATTTTGACAAAAAATTGTTTTAAAAATTGCTTTGCAGCCAGTGGCGGACACTTGGGGGGGAAGAGGGGGGGACCGCCCCCCCAATACTTTAGAGGACAATGGTATTTTGTTCTAGAACAATGGGAAATGTGACATCATCTTATTAAAACAATAGGCTTGCCCCCCCAATATTTGATCAAGTGTCCGCCCCTGTTTGCAGCACTCCCTTTGAAGTTACGTAAAACACAGGAAATATCAATAGGTAAACAAAAAATTAATGGTTTTGACTTATCGAACAGTAATGACTGATTAACTATATTCACAGCTTGGTTAAATTGCAATAAATTTTCAGATTGCAGTTTTTCACCACCACCCCGCCACACCCATATTCGCAGAATAACCGAATATTCGTTAAATTTAAAGCCGAATAACCGAATAGGAATATCTGAAGGTTTGGACAGCCCTAATCACTAAATAGAATAGGAATGAACTATTCTGTGGTCACTGTATGCTAATATAGCTAGTGCACTCTCATTCTGCAAGCAGAATGAGACACACAGATGCTATTTCTGCTATTTCCCTTATAATAATTGAAAGTTTCTCTTTTGCGACCGCATTCATTAAAATTAAGATTGCTCCAGCACAGAATCCCTATTCTGTCGCTACAGTTGACGATACTAACCCCTGTTCACATTTTGGCACGCAAAACATCAGTTGATTGTAACAGCACCAACAGGATTAGACTTATAAGGCCCTTTCCCACCCCGAAATTAATTTTGATGGATGGACCAAATTATTTTTAGAACGATATGCCAATTTTAGAATTTGGCGATATCTTGATGTTGATTTTAAATTGTTTTTTCATTTGAAGTGGTGGAGCTGAGCTCCTGTTCAACAAAGTCAAGAAGCATAATGTTTGTTTACCCGAAGGCTCAACAAAATGTATGTTTGTAAGAACTTTTTAAAATGTTGCTTTGCCTTATTTGATTGAAGTTCTTCATATGAAGCTTTCTCTCTACTTGTATACAGAGATTACCAAAGAAGCCTCTTTTTATATAACATTGATCAATATTGAAATACTGTTTCTGTTTTTGAGGAATTTCCTGTATACTATGTTTTTTATGCCTGTGCATTTTTAAAGATTGTAAGGTATTGTCACCAAATACTCTAGCATAGTGTTAGGAATCGATGCCCGGAGGTCATCCTAATAGAAGACGTTTTGTAAAGAGTTCCATATCGTTATGTATAGCTAAAGATTTTTTTCTTAACACATAGCTTTTTGTACATTTTTGAAAATTATTTCTGTGTAGTACAATTTGGAAATTAATGAAGTTGAAAAGAAGTTAGCTTGATTTCAAAGAATGTGTTATGTCTCTTAGCTCTTTCCAAGACATTTGAATTTTTATTGAAATGGGAGGGGGAGGGGGGGGGGCAAAAAAGATGGGTATCGCAAATTTTTGACAGCCTTGGCCTTTTCTCAATTAGCAAATGCAGGCAATGCCCATTTAGTTGTTTAAAACTTTGCCTAAAAGTATGAAACTCCTGTTTTGGGCGAAAACTATTCAAGCAATTATAAACCTGTTTTTAGATGTCTAAAGGTACAATTTTTGATAATCTTTTTAGTTGCATGTACTTGCAGTTTGTTGTTTTCTAAGTTATAACATACCATTTTTTCAAAAGAAGGATAACTGCAAAAAGCTATGCCGTAAAAAGAGTATAGTAGAAACCCACATAAAAGAACCTAGAATTAACAGGCTGCTATTTTAAATTCCAGTCTAAAAGGTTCTTAACAAGGTTCTTTTATATGTACAGCCCTTGCACACATTAACAATGTTTTCCACTGCAAGATTTTTTAATGTTAAATTTCAACCAATCAAATGAATTTGTGTTGTTAGATTATCCAATTAGAATGCAACATACCATAACCTGATTTACTCTAAAAACGATTTATCTCGTTTTGAAAAGTTGAAATTTTTGAGAATTTAGCTTTGTTTAAATTTCAAGTTGTTTACTAGCTTTTTTTCTTGTTTCAGGGGATATTAGAAAGCTTCTTATTTGGATAAAAGAAAATCTCCTCAAAGAAAGACCTGAATTATTCATCCAGGGTGACAGTGTGTAAGTATGATAGTGGAGTTGCTTTCTTCAAAGTCTTTCTCTCCTAGAAGTATTGATGCATTGCTGTATTCCAGAGATTGGTTGCTGTTTACTTAGAGCAGGGGTGGGCAACCTACTACCCTTGGGCCAAAATCCGGCCCAGGAAGAGAATTGTTGGGGCCTGCAAGATGATAAAAGCTTGTCATAATTTTTTTTGGGTGAAAAGGATGATTTATCCAAACCCTGAATCACACCCTTTTTAATTTTGATTTTTTTTTTGAGTTTTCCTATTTGCACCTATAACTGTAATACTCTTATGTTGTAAACCCAGACTAGCCAGTTGCAAACTACCTATGTAATAGAGAGGTTTGTAATTGCAGTGTAATTGAATTGAAGTCAAAAGTTTTCATTATTATTATTTCTCAAAACCGTCAGTTTAAATCAGTTTCGTTTGTTAATCTTTCCATCAGTTTACTTGGTATCTTTGGCAACTCCTGCAGCTCATTCATGGACAAATGTGGCTCTTTGTCCATTGATCATCAACAGAAACGTTATCTCATCCCCAAATGTTCAAGCATCTCCATTCCACCACATACTATTTATTCTGCTGTAGAAGTAAAACCTGGAATAACTAACCTAGAGCTACTCCCCTTTTAACGTTTTTTTCATTACTACGATTGTAATAGTTTTATTTTGTGAAAACAGGCTAGCCAGTTACAAATTACCTAGATGTAATAGTGAGATTTGTAATTATAGTTTTAACTGGAATTCAAGGTAAAAAGTTATCATTAAGAAAGGACAAACAGACTTTTTCCTGTTTTTCTAAATTTATTTTTTTGAGCTTGTAATAGTCTTTTTCTTTATAAACCAAGGCTAGCTGATTGTTTTTTGCCCGTTTATAGAAAGGTTGCCCACCTCTGACTTGGAACAACTACACAATAACACTAGGAATTCAATACAGTCGAATCCCGCTATCTCGAACTCTGTTATCTCAAAAAACTCTTGGCCATCTCCAAAGTTTACACAATTGCCATCCACCACAGCCATGCAGGAACTAAATTCATTTGCCCTGAGAAAAAGAAAATTATCTTTGCAAATCCGGATATCTCGAAATCCCGCTATGTCAAACAAATTTTCATTTCACGTGCGAGTTCGAGATAGCGGAACTGGACTGTACATACCAAATCAATGAATACCCTTGGGTAAGTTTATGCTATGCTTTTGAGCTCTGTTATGAAGCATCAGGCAGCAAATCAAGAACAGAATGAAGCTACTTACTTGCTTCCTTGCTCACTTACTTACTTACTTACTTACTTATTTACTTACTTACTTACTTACTTACTTACTTACTTACTTACCTACTTACTTACTTACTTACTTACTTACTTACTTACTTACTTACTTACTTACTTACTTACTTACTTACTTACTTACTTACTTACTTACTTACTTACTTACTTACTTAAACGAATTCTTTTTTCATTTGCAGACGTCCTGGCATACTGGTGCTAGTCAATGATGCAGACTGGGAACTTGTGGTAAGTTTTAAATTAAGATACAAAATTAAATTTGAATAAAATACCAATTTACAGGTTTTGTTACAAAGTTCTAAAGCCGTTGTCAAAAACCGAAATTTTTATTTTCTTGAGAAAGATCCTGTTTATTTCCTCTTCCCACAATTGCTTAGAAAACAATAAAAATTCTATGATTCCCATTGTTGGTAACGAATTTGGCATGAAGATTCAGGTAGCGTTTCTCTTTTCTAAGAAACTGTTTTTGCTATTTGAGAGTACTGGTATCTTTTACCTCGTCTATCTTAACAGGATAAGGTAGCAGTTTCTTGTGTGTGAGATTCACATGTAGTACAGAAGTTTCTAAAGAGGAAGATCCTTTTTTGAAGAGGAATTTTAATAAAAAATCCTGATAATAAAGATTGTGTCTCATAATTCTGCCTTTCTTTACAGGGTGAACTTGATTATGAAATTCAGGCGAAGGACACTATAACATTTATTTCAACCCTGCATGGAGGATAGCATTTTGGTAGTTTTTACTGTAATTTTCGGTATTTGTGCATCTATATGTAATAAGATTATTTGAATATCTAACCAGTGATTTTCAGGAAGAAGGAGATACTTTGACACCTCAATTTCTTCGAACAACGTCAACAGGACTGAAAAGTTTGTAATAGGATTACACAAAGTTTGTATGGAGAGAAATTTCTTAAGCAAGAACACTGTCAGTAGATTGACCCATCAAGGAGATTTTTCATCATGCAAACAAATCTGAAAAAATATCATTCAAGTTAAAGCATATTGACTGATGAAATATTATACAATGAAAGAATTCAGTTAGAAAAAGTAAGAGGTTTTCCTGGAAAGAGATTGAGGAAGGGCCTAAATGAATGATGTTGAGCGAATGTCTTTTAACACATGCATACCTTAAAGGAAGAAAGGATTCGCGCAAGAATTTTTTTGCCGATTTTATTTTTGCCTTTTTGACATTTTCCCGCAAATTTTTTTTCGACAAAATTTTTTAAAGATGCAAAAATACCATTTCCGAAATTGACGGTGGGCAATATTTATTTTCATTAAACCTCTCGCCATTTAAACACCCGCATCTTTCAATGGCTAGCAGGAAAACTACTACAATTCTTCTCGATAATCGTCTCCCTCATCTTTATCGTCAGAATCTTTTATCTGATGATCTTTAACTTTTATTTAATGATCTGCGAAGAACTGATTCTATAGGAGCATCAATGTCAAAACTTTTAAACAAATTCTTGAGAGAAATAGCTTCAAAAACGTTTATGCAGGGGTTATATTGGGTTGACGTAGACTTCGTAGCGGAGGAGTGGGATGTGGTGTGGGGTGTGGTACCACCCCAGTTTTTGATTCAGATCAAAGAAGTTTTATGTAATTGCTTAAGGAACACGCTTCTTTTTGAGTGATGCAAAATAAATTTTATTAAAAATCTAGCATAACAATTATTTTTCGGTAATTCGCTGATGGTTCTAACTTTCAATTGCGAATCTCGTTCTTAAAGCAATTATCAGGCAATATTTGACTTGTGCAGGTTTTGTTTACATTACCTAAGAAGTCTTCTCTACTTTTCATTTTTAAATGAACGTAAATACATGTTCGTTTATGTGTTGGCAACTAACCAGATCTTCATACTCCGAGAAATGCTTGGCAAAGAAGTAACTAAAAATTCCTCCAAAGCACTTGAAAAGCTTTTTCAGGTTTTTACATCGGTGTTTCAGTCTTTTACACCTTGAAATCTAATAATTTTCTCAACGATAATGAAAGTCTATTGGACACATGATACTTTCTACCAAACCAATCAGATGTAGAAATAACTATCGTATTTGTTTAGTCCCCGAAATTTCGAATAAAGGATCCCTATTGACCTACCATATTCGCTTCCAAGAAGCCGCCTCGTTCTCAAAGTTGATCTCACTTATTACTCAAAATGGCCGCTCTGATCCACATGGTCGACAGGAATGTAAACATCCCAAAGTAAAGGTATTTCAATCTTAATACTCTTATTAGCGTAAATTTGTTCCTATAAGCGGTAGTGTAGTATTTTATTGATATGGAATAGTAAGAAATCACTGGAAACCGCTTTCAGATGAATCATCATCTGTCATCTGTTTTGGACAAGTGCACACAAATATGGTTTGGCAAAATAAGATTCTGCAAACATTCTTTGGACATTTTTTAATGCGAGTTAGCGTTATGTGATCTATTTTGTCTTCATATTAATCAAATATAATTCATAGAATTTAAATTTTGTTTAGAAATTTAATTAATCTGTGCCGAAAGTTTCATGCTGTCTGGATTGTTGTTAGACCGTTTTCAAAATTAGCTTGCCATTTTGCTTACGTTTCACTGGATTTTGCTGCTACAAGCAGTGACACTCATACCTGACTATGGTATAGTTTACATGACGGAAGTAACTGTGATCAGATAGCCATGTTTTTTCAGCATATCTAGGCTGCCTAATGCCGTGATTTGTAGGGAAAATGTAAACAGAGGTGCAAGCATAAAGGCTCTTGTATATTTAGGGTAGGGGTGTACACTTTGGGTTATAATTTTTTTAAGGTGAGGATTATCCAAAAGTTTTGTTTTTCACATGCTTACATACCCAAAAAGCTGTTTGATTTCACAGGTCTTGATGTTTTTAATTTTTTCTTCTGTAATTAAAATTTCATTTTTTTATATTCTTTAGAATTTAAGACCTGAAAAAATATTCCAGTAATCCATGAAACTAAATAAGTATTTGTAGAAGTGATGAAGGTCTGTCAATCCTAAAAACTGATGATATGTTTTTTCTGTCAACCAGAAGGGCATGGAACCAGACGTGTACTGGTTCCTTAACAAGGAATGGGTAGAATTCAAAAATGGTACCAAGACACAAGGGCAGGTGAAGCGATCCAAAAAATGGGGGTCCTCAACTATCTCTTTTCAATTTACAATTTTAAAGTTGGGCATTAAGGTCCTGAAAAAGAACCATTTCAGTCCTGGATGCCTGCTTGTGCACTTTCTTGAGTTCTCAACCAAAATGGGCACGAAATCCAATTCCTTTCTCTTCTATTCTATGTGGCACAGGCATGAAGCCAAGGTTGGGCACAGGGGGCATTGTCTGCCCAACTAGAATTTTTTGCTCCTCTGTGCCAGTCCAAAAATTTGATGAAAACATGTTTTTGTCTATAAACTTAGAAAGCGGCAGCATTCTAAATGATGAAAATCTGTGCATCTTTGCATTCATAGTGAAAACTAATATCAATAGTGCACCAACACAGTCCACACAATGCTATACACTCTTTAAGAACAATTTTATAAGAACACTGGGGCTGAGGCTGAGCTACTGTAAAATGCAATTTTGAACAACATTTTATTTCAAAACAAGGATTTCTAGCCATGTTCAGGTGCTTTTTGGTGAATAACCAAGCCTGTCGGCAAATAAAGGTTGTCTCACTACATGTTCCTAGAGCAAAAAAGCTAGCAATCATACTGCTTACACCCTATTAATATAAGAATAAATTAAGAACAATTCAGCCTCAGATTTTTGAGAAAATTAAGAAAGGTACCCAGTCAGCCTGAACTTAAGTTTACTAGTTCTTATAAAAAAGAATGTATCGAGTTGATCCAACTGCTGATGTGTTTCAGCCTGCCTTGAATGCTTGTTTTTGGCACTAAGCAAGGTAGATGCTCCCAACAAAGATGCCAAGCTACAAAACAAGACTCAAACTTTCTTCATTTTGTCACTACAGTTTGATGACATTTCAATTAGGATAATGCTCCGTTTTACCTATCATTATGGCTAAGTTCCCTTGTACAGTTAATTTTTGGATTTATGCTGTTAAATGCTTAAAACAAAACAACGCTTCTCTTCAGATGTTTGCGTTTCTAATCGCCAGTGAAGGAAGATTGTAAAGACTACAAACATTTTGTTTCATTGCAAAAACTATTTAACCTGTGCAAGATGATTAATCTGTGTCAAACGCTGTAGAAATTGCAAGAAAATAAACTTTTGAAGGTTCTTCAATGCTGTTACTTAAGTTCTTGCCTTCAAGTAATTAGCCTGTGTCCAAGACCCCTGACTTGCAATTAAGGGGTCTGGAGCACAGGCTATCAAATAACAAGCATTGTCTGCAAGGGGGTTGCTAAAGGAGGGTGCTTTACCCATATACTTTGTCCGTAGACACATAATTTTTGTTCTCACCCTGTTGCCTGCCCACCTTTTTATTTGATATAGGAATCCATCTCAATATTTCCCAACTTCTCAGAACTAAGTTGCTGCAAATTCTTTCCATTCTTTCTTTTTCTTGATAATACAAAAGCTTTTATCAGCTGACCTCTTCCTAGACTTTATGATTAACTTTTTTTCGACACGATTAAAATTATGCATGATTGTAATTGTTGCAAGAAAAACATATTATTCTTACTTTTCTGCCTTCATATCCAGAGCTTGTTCTTTTTCACTCTTTTTCAAAACTTATGCTCAGATTTTGCATTGTCTTTCATCATTGTTGTTAAAGTCATAGCAACCAATACTTTGTTGTTGATCAGTTTTTTTTATAAAAACAGGTCTTTTTATTTTTTGTTGTTCATTGAAGATAATTTGAAAAAATTCTGGAAGGGGCAATTATTAGAAAAAACATTGGACAATATTTGTACCTTTTTCATTATGTTGTTTTTATTTTTCAAAGTAAGTATCTTTTTACAATGTTTTTTTCAAATTGTCATTATTTCTTGGTTGTTATTTTGTAATTTTTCCAAGTAGCAAATTTGTTTCCAATAAAATTTTAATATACTTTTAATACATTTTTCACTTTTTTCTTTGATATTTTTTTACTAATTTTTTGCTGATTTTTTCGAAAACACAATTTTAATTGTTTTTATTTGTAAATATTTTTGTGCGAATTTTTTTGCTATTTTATGGTGATGGATATTTGGAATAAAAGAATCAGAAAGAAATTTGATTGCACTTTTCTCGTTTTTTTCTTTTCAAAATTTTTCTTTTGCTGTTTTTGTCAATTTTTAAAGAAAATGTCTCTTTCTATTGTTTCTTTTGAAGTAATGTAATTTTTAATGTAAGTTTGTTTATTTTGTCATGGTTTATAGATTATTTTCACTTAAGAAACGAATGCAGTTTGGATACTATTTTGGACATTTTTCCTTTCATTTTCATAATTGTTTCACAATTTATAAAATTGTTTTTTAAGGAAACATTCATTTCTATAGTTCTTTTTTATTTATTGTTTCTAAAGAAATGAAATAATTTAAGACGCCTTTCTACGTTTTCTTAATTGTTTTTTAGTTTGGAAACAATTTAAGCCCTTTTGATTTAAAGAAATGGAGGTAATTTTGAAAGCTCTTTTGCTAATTTTTTCATGCTTTTTTGCTTGTTTCTGTGAAAACGTCTATTCCTTTGAATTTGTTAATGCTTCTCTTTTGATTTAATTTTTTCCTATTTTTTAATTATTTTTGTTTAAAGTTGGGAATCTCAATCCTGGAATGCTTGATAGGCCAATTATTTATGAAAAATACATCAAAATAAGTATGAGAGAAATGCAATCAGGAAAATACGATGTACAATAAAAGGCCTAAAGTTGAATAAAAAGCTCACATAATCTGCATCTGCAAGTCTTGCATTTATCAGCTTTAATGTCTTGAATATCTGAAGGCAGTCTGAATTTTCATACGAGTGAAAGTATCTCTCATACCTTTTCTCCCATAGATCTCACTATATCTATTGTAAGGGAAGGTCTCTTTGCCTTTTGGAGTCTTATATTATCGGAACACCTTAAATTGTAAGGTATTTTTTTCTCTCAAAAGTTTGCTTCATAAAGCTAGGATTTAGATTTGATTTTGTTTCCTGGATTTCTACTATGAGAAACTTCAGGTTTCTCTGATGGTTGCCGAATAATCAATTTCCCATAATTTTTCAAAACTAGAAGCATTGTTCTTGTATGCAATTTTTAAGGCGCTACCTCATTGCTCTTATTGTTCACATTTCTATCATGAAACATTTAAATAAACGGACAAAACGAATGTCTTCTTCAACAGTTTTAGCTTCTTTGGCTCTAAGGAAAATGAGGCTAGATTTTTTCTATTTTTCAAAGATTTTTTTGCATTTGTTATTTAACCTATTCCATCAATTTTCATGGATTATTTTTTCTGTTGTTCCCTTTATTAAGATGAAATTTTATTGTAAGTAATTTTTAACTTCTCGTGGTATATTGATTTATTTTTCTTGAAGGAAAGGGATATAATTTTGGAATGCTATTTTGAACTTTTTCGTTTTATTTTTGTAAATTGCTTCATTCACTTATGTTAATTTTTATGAAATTTTGTTTTTTTGTTTCTTTAACGTCATTAATAACTTTATATTAGTTATTTATAATTTTCCAGCGAAAAATATCTTCCCAAACAAAATAATAGAGCAAAATAATAGTTTTCAAGTTTTTTTGACAACTTTTTATGTTTTTATTGTTCTCTTTTTTATATTCTCATATCTTTCTATTGTTTTTTGCAATTGTTAAAATTTTCCTGTTAGTATTTCGAATTCATGTGAAAAAAGATTTTTTATTTAATTGAAAGAAATAAAAATAATTTTGCGTCTTTTTCCTTTCATTTTGGTGAATCGTTTCATATCTTTTTGGTAATTTTTTATGAAACATCTATGTTATTGTACCTTTCAATTTATTGATATTTCTCTGTTTTTATAAACCTTATAGAGAAGAGGAACAAAAATATTTTAGACGCTATTTTTTACATTTTTGAATTGCTTTATACTTTTTTGTAAGCTATCAATTTATTAATATTTCTTTGTCAGTATTTATTATTTCTCGTTGAAAATTTTTCAAAAGCAGCTTTTATTCAATTCATGTTTATTGTTTAAGGATTGATTTCTTTTTGTTATTCCTTTAAATTTATCGAAAATTTGATTTGAAAAATTTAGTTTCATTTTTCGTTGATGCTATTTTGCACCTTTTCCTGTCATTTCTATAAATTGCTGCATTCTTTTCTTTTATCCTGCTAAGGATATATTTATTTCTATTGTTTCTTTCAATTCGATATTATTTTTTTGGTAGTACTTTAAATTTTTGAAAAAGATAAGTTTTTTCTTCTAAAGAACATAAAATAATTTTAGACGATCTTTTCAATTATTTTCTTGGATTTGTTTTTATTCTAGCTAAGTCAATTTCAAAGAAATATCGCTTTCCATTGTTCTTTTCAATTTATAAAAATTTTGCTTCAAATATTTTCAATTTCTCACTGAATAAAGTTTTTTGGCTTTGTGGAAATTTTTGAATGCTTTTTTGAAATTTTTTCTTGAGTTTTTGTCAGTTGTTTAATACTTTTTAGGGGAACATCAATTTTTAGTGCTTCTTTGAATTATCAATACAAACCTATGAGTATTTTATTTTTTCATGGAATGTATCTTTTAGAAACATTTTTCAAAGCTTTTTTGGAATCTTTTGCTAATATTTAAAAAAATATATTCTATTGGTCCTTTGTATTTATTTAATTTCTTGCACGGCTGATTAATTGATATTAATTTTATTAAGTTTTTTTTGAGTTTGACTTCTCTTTTTTAGTTTTATTCAATTTTTTATTCACGGATAACTAATTGTTATCAATTTTATTTTCATTATTTCCCGATTGACCAAATCTTTTATTATTTATCAAAATTTTTACGGTTGATTAGATTTTGTTAATGTTATATAATTTTACACAGTACGCCAAAGTTTTTCTATTTTATTTAACTTTTTCATGGTTGACTGAATTTTTATCTTTTTATTGAATTTTTTTATTGTTGAGTAATTTTTATTAATTGTTTGACTAAAATTTTCCTAGTATTTACTAATTCTTATTGCTTTTAATTGATGTTTCATGTTTCACTGAATTTTGTTTATTCATACGTATGTGTTTGAATTCTGTGTATTAATCTCTTTTTATTTTTTGTGGCTGACCAAATTTTGTTAATTTAGTTTAATTTTTTGCACTGTTGACTATTTCTGAAAATCTCATATTTTTATCAACAATTCTTTTAATTTTTGCGTTTGAATTCCTTGTATAATTTTTTCAATTTCTTTCACGCTCGATTAGCTTTTAACTTTTTTATAGAAAATTTTCAATGTTCACTAGTTTCTTTAGTTATTCTTTTTCAAGAGCTGACTGGTTTTTAATGATTTTTAAAATTTTTGTTATGCTGAATTATTTTTGCTATTTTAATTTGATTTTTTCACAGTTGATTAATTAAGATTAGTTTTATTTAATTTTGCTAGGGTTCACTAAATTTTTTAATTTAATTAAATTTTTCTATTGTTACCTTAATTGTTTAATTTTATCAAATATTTTTATGGATGATAAATGTTTATCAAGTTTCTTAATTTTTTCACGACTGACTAGTTTTTATCAATTTTATTGAGTTTTTCTTTCTCGCTTGACATGTTTTTATTAATTTCATTTATTTTTGCATTCGTATTTTACTTATTTTTATCAGTTCACTAATTTTGTTTTTCATCATTTTACAGTTGTCTAGTTTTCAATAATTTTACATTTTTTCATGGGTGACCAAATTCCATTTTTTTCTTTAATATTTTTTGAAAATAACCTAAATTTAATTTTAGAGATTTAATTTCTTTCATGACTGACTTATTTTTTGATAGTTTTCTTAACCTTTTTTCAATTGCCTAGTTTTTGGTACGTTGTTAATTTTTCTTAGTTGACTAGATTTCATCAGTTTTATTTGGTTTGTTTTGCTTTTGAATACTTTGTTTACATTGTTTTCCTGTTTACTTTATTTTTTAATTTTTTTCTATTTCTTTATGGTGTACTACATTTTAATTACTTGAAACGAATGATTAATTTTATTTAATATTTTTGCAGTTCAGAAGTTTGCAAGTTCATTTTTTTAGCTTTTTCACGTTCGACTGCTTTTTATTAATTTCCTTAAATTTTTCACATTTGGCAAATTTTTATAAATTTTGTATTATTTGTATAATTTAAATTTTTATCACCGTTGAAAAGATTTTAATGATTTTATCTCGTTTTCATGGTTGACTTAGATTTATTAATTTTCTTTATTTTTATTACCATTGACTGATTGACATTAATTTTATTTAATTTCATGTTTAAATAAATTTTGTTCATCTCATTTCATTTCATTATATTTGAATAGGTTTTATTTTTTAGCTTTGATTCATGGTTGATTATTTTTATCAGTTGCGCTCAATCTTTTACGGTTGACAAATGTTTACAAACTGTGTTTATATCACAATTCATTAAATTTGTTAATTCATTTTCCATTTTCACTATTCAATTAGTTTTGTCAACTTTATTCAATTTGGTTTCACGGTTGACTTATTTTTTGATAATTTATTTAGTTGATATTTAATGGTGCAGCTTTCTAATTTTCTAAAAATTTTATTTAACTCTTTTCTATTGTCTATTTTTATTAAAGTTTTATCACGGTTGAATAGATTTTAATATTTTTATCTCATTTCTTCACGGTTGACTAGATTTTCTTTAATTATTTAATTTTTTACAGTTTGCTAATTTTTATTAATCTTATTTCATCTTTTCATACTTTACTATATTTCATTGAGGTTGTTCACTTTTTTCACAGTTCACTTGATTAGCTTTATTAATTTTGTTCAATCATTTTCGCAGATCAATAGATAACTAAATTGTTTTATTTCATCCTTTTATGTTTTGTTAAATTCCAGTTAAACTTTCAGTCTTTTTTCCAGTTAAGTAATTTCTTTTGATTTTATTATTTTTTTGCAGTTGACTAGTTTCTGATAACTTTTTGAGTTTTATTTATGGTTGAATAAATATAATTAAGTTATGTAATTATTTTACAGGTAAGAAATTTGTAATACTTTAATCTCAATTTTTTCATAAATGACTAAATTTTATATTAATTTCATGCTTTTTACAATTGACATACTTCTCTTGATATTCTTTGGTTTTCTTCACGGTTAACTAGTTTCTATTTTTATATTTCATTTGTTTCATGGCTTAATAGATTTTTTATCGCTGCTCACTTATTTTTCTCAATTCTATTCAATTTTTTGCGGTCGCCTATTTTCTAAGGTCGACCAATATGTATCGTATTTAATATTTTATTTACAGTTGACTAATTTCTCTTAATTTTACTAATTTTTCTCATGTTTCACTAGGCTTATTTATTTTTTTACATTTAAAAACAAGGTTTATTTATTTTTTTCGTTGTTGATTTGTTTTACCAAATTTTGTTGATTTGTTTTATTTTTTGTGCAATTGATTATTTTATTAAATTTTAGTAAAATTTATGGTTCACTAATTCCTATTGATTTATTTAATATTTGAAGGGTCCATTAATTTCTTTCCATCTTCTATATTTCCTTCACGATTGACTAATTCATGTCAATATACTTGAATTATTTCAAAGGTTGACTAAGTTTCATACATATTACTCTTTCACAATTGACTAATTGTTTTAAATTTTATTTAGTTTCTTTTTATGGTTGACTAAATGTTACTGAATGATTTAAACAATTTTTTATTTCAATCAATTTTTTACAAGTTTTTAGTAAGTTCTTTTAATTTTATTTATTATTTTCATGGTTGATAAGTTTTTATCTTTTGCACCGGAATTCTTTGTTTATGATTCACTAATTTATGTGTATTTATTGTTGTTTATTCTCGGCACATTGCGGTGTTTCTTATTTGCTGCAATTCTTTATTTGCCTAATTTTTGTGCCGTTCACTTTTTTCTAATCTATCTAATTTTTCTTGACTAAAATCTTTTTTATCAAAAAATTTTGATGGATGATAAATTTTTATTAATCTTATATCGTTGTTTGCAGTTTACTAAATTCAATTTTTCTTATTCAGTTTTTAATAATTTTTTAAATTTTTTTGTAGATCTAAATGTGACTAAGTCTAGTGACTAAATCTTATTTATTTTTTTAATTTTTTTTGGAGATTGCTAATTTTTTTCAATTTTATTTTTTTTACGTTTATACAAATTTCATGAACTTTAAGCACTTTTTCCCTCTTAACTAATTTCTTTTATCTTTATTTAAGCTTCTTCATAATTGACACATTTTTGATAACATTTTTTAAAATTTTTGATAATTAAAATTTTGATAACATTTTTTAAAATTAAAATGTCTTTTTAAATTCTTTTCAAAAGTTGACTATTTTTAAAATCTTTTTTATTTTTGATTTTTTTCATGGTTCAATTATTTTCATTTATTTATTTTATTTTTTTCACAGTATATTAGTCGATACTTACTAAGTTTAAATTTTCTTGCAATTCACTAAGTTTTTTTGTTTCTTTCATTTTTCGCAGTTGATGGATTTTTTATAATTCAATCTTATTTTTCTATGTCTAGCTATTTCTATCCTTTAGAAATTAATTTCTAATGGCTAATTCGTAACTTTATCTCAATTTTTCATGATTGGCGAAATTTTTATTTTTGTATTAATTTTTTCGCAGTAGACTACCTTTTATTAGTTCGTACTATTTTTCATAGCTTTCTTTTTTTTATAACTGCTTTTAATTCTTTTTACAAGCTATTAATTTTAATTTGTTCTATTGAATTTTCATGGTTGAATAAATATTATTTATTCTTTTTAGTTGTTTGTGTTTGCATTCTTTCTTTTAATGTTATATAATTTTGTTATCTATTCACTTGTTTTTCTAATCTTATTTGATTTCTTCACAGTTGACTAAATTGTCAATTTTAAACAAATATTTTTTACACATGATCAATTTTTATTACTTTTATTTTATTTATTTTCGCAGATCACAGCATTTTAGTTATGTATTTTGTTGTTTACGTTTGACTGCTTTTTATTAACTTTATTTAATTAAGTTTTTATCAATTTTATTAAATTTCTTACAAACAAACATTTTACGTGATACTACCTTTGATGTAACAAAAAGAACTGTAAAAAACAAACTTAGATAAAAAACTCTACGCTAGGAAATATATGTACCCAACTGTGACTCAAAATGTTTGCGTTTTTCAAAGCCATTTTAAATTTTTTAAAGTTGACTAATTTTAACTAATCTTAGGTAATTCGTCGTTCATACTAAACTTCATCAACTTTATTTAATTTTTTGCACAATGCAATAAGTTTTTTTTAACTTTATTTAATATTATTACTTTTGATTAATTTTTTTGATTTTTTTTATTTATTTCGTTTTTCGGTTTATTTATTTTATTAATCTTATTAAGTTTTTTAAGGGTTGATTAATCTTTGTCAATCGTCTTTTTTCACGGACGATTGCATTTTAATAATTCTATCTCATTTCTAATGGTTGACTTGATATTTATTTATTTAATTTGATTTATTCACAGGTGACTAATATTTGTTTATCTTACTTTTTTTACGGTTGATTACATTTTAATAAATCCATATCATTTCCAATTTTTGACTTAATATTTATTCATCTTATTTAATTTATTCACTGTTGGCTAATTTCTAATAATTTTTAAATGTTTTACATGAATGATCAAATTTTGTTTAGTTTCTTAGCAGATCAGTACATTTTTCAATCATATTCCACTTTATAATGTCAGTCATATTTTTATCTTAGTAAGTAATATTTATCAGGTTGACTAGCTTCCTTTAACACAATTATATTTTAGATTTTTTCAATGTCGACGAGTTTTTCAAAGTTTTATCTAATTTTTCATGGCTGACTCATTTCTATTATTTGTTTTTGTCTTTTTCTTTATTTTGATAATTTTAGAAAACATATCCCAGTTTATTATTTTTGGCTAAATTTTGATGATTTCTTGAAATTTTTTACGTTTGAGCAATTTTTATGAATCTTTTTTAGTCTTTTACAGATGGCTAATTTTTGTTAACTTTTTTTTTAACAATTAGCTAAGTTTTTAAATTTTTTATCTTTGTTACCATTCATTTAGTTTTTGTTAACATTTTTAATTTTGTTTCACGGCCAACCTCTGTTTAATAATTTGATTTGTTTTTTGCAGCCATCTAGATATTTTTATAGTTTTATCATGGTTTTTCAAATTTTGATAAGCTTTATCTCCTATTTTGATGGTTAGCTAAATTGTTATTAATTTTATTTATTTTTTTTCACAATTGCCTAATTTTTATAAATCTTGTTTTATTTTTTAACAGTCCACTTACTATACTTTCAATTACTTTTTTTTTGTTGAATTAGTTTTATCAATTTTGCACAATTCTTTTCGCAGATCGGCAAATTCTTTAAATTTTTTTCATTCTTTTTATATATTTTGTGTGTATTTCATTAATTTTAAGCTTTTTTCTGGTTGACTAATTTCTGTTAACTTTATTCATAATTTTTAAGTTCACAAATGTTTGTTAGTTTTTTTCTAAATTTTTTCAAAGTTGACTAGTTTGCATTGCTGTAAAGTCTTTATTAACTTTGTTCAATTTTTTTCATGGTTGACAAAATTTTTACTATTGACAATTAATTTTTTCTCTGTTGGTTAAATTTAGCATTTTTCAAATTCTTTTTCACGGCTGACTGATTTCCATAAATCTTATTTAATCTTTTCGCAAATCACTAATTTTTTTAATTTTATCTGATCTTTTCAAATTAAATAAATTTTCATAAATTTTAAGTAAGTTTTTCTGGTTGAGTAGTTTCTTTTAATTTCATTTAATTTTTCATAGTTGACAAGTTATCATCAATTTTTTAAAACTTTTTTCAATATAAAATAGCTTTTATAAATTTTATTTAATTGTTTACAAATTGGTTTTTAATACTTTTTTATTTTTTTCATGATTGGCTAGTTTTGTTAGATATTTTCTCTTCCTTTTACGATTAAGTAATTTTTAATGATTTAACTTAATTTTTTAAGGTGCTGGCTAAACTTTTTAAATCTTTTTTAACTTCCCTGTCAGTTGACAAATTTTGAAATCTTTTTTAATTGTTTCACAGTTAAGATATTTTATTTGATTTTCTTTAATTTTTACATGTTTACACTATATCTTATTAATCTGAAGTATTCTTTTTTACGGATGACTAATTTCCAGAAATCTTATTTAATCCTTTTCGCACATCGCTAATTTGTTTAAATTCTATCTGGTCTTTTCAAATTAAATCAATTCTCATAAATTTTACCTAAGTTTTTCTGGTTGAGTATTTTGTTTTAATTTCATTTAATTTTTCATAGTTGACTAGTTATCATAAGTTTTTTTAAACTTTTTTCAATATAAAATAGCTTTTATAAATTTTATTTAATTGTTTACGCATTGGTTTTTGATACTTTTTTGATTTTGTTCATGATTGGCTAGTTTTATTAGATATTTTCTCTTCCTTTTAAAGTTAAGTAATTTTTAATGATTTAATTTAACTTTTTAAGGTGCTTGCTAAACTTTTTAATTTTTTTTTAACTTCCCTCTCAGTTGACAAATTTTGCAATATTTTTTAATTTTTTCACAGTTGAGATATTTATTTTGATTTTCTTTAATTTTTACATGTTTACACTATATCTTATTAATCTGAAATATTCTTTTTTACGAATGACTAATTTCCAGAAATCTTATTTAATCCTTTTCGCACATCGCTAATTTGTTTAAATTCTATCTGGTCTTTTCAAATTAAATCAATTCTCATAAATTTTACCTAAGTTTTTCTGGTTGAGTATTTTGTTTTAATTTCATTTAATTTTTCATAGTTGACTAGTTATCATAAGTTTTTTTAAACTTTTTTCAATATAAAAAAGGTTTTATCAATTTTATTTAATTGTTTACGCATTGGTTTTTAGTACTTTTTTAATTTTTTTTATGATTGGCTAGTTTTATTGAATATTGTCTGTTCCTTTTACGGTTAAATAATTTTTAACGATTTAATTTAATTTTTTAAGGTGTTGGCTAAATCTTTTTAAATCTTTTTTAACTTCCCTGTCAGTTGACAAATTTTGAAATCTTTTTTTATTGTTTCAGAGTTGAGATATTTATTTTGATTTTCTTTAATTTTTACATGTTTACACTATATCTTATTAATCTGAAATATTCTTTTTTACGGATGACTAATTTCCAGAAATCTTATTTAATCCTTTTCGCACATCGCTAATTTGTTTAAATTCTATCTGGTCTTTTCAAATTAAATCAATTCTCATAAATTTTACCTAAGTTTTTCTGGTTGAGTATTTTGTTTTAATTTCATTTAATTTTTCATAGTTGACTAGTTATCATAAGTTTTTTTAAACTTTTTTCAATATAAAAAAGGTTTTATCAATTTTATTTAATTGTTTACGCATTGGTTTTTAGTACTTTTTTAATTTTTTTTATGATTGGCTAGTTTTATTGAATATTGTCTGTTCCTTTTACGGTTAAATAATTTTTAACGATTTAATTTAATTTTTTAAGGTGTTGGCTAAATCTTTTAAATCTTTTTTAACTTCCCTGTCAGTTGACAAATTTTGAAATCTTTTTTTATTGTTTCAGAGTTGAGATATTTATTTTGATTTTATTTAATTTTTACATGGTTACACTATATCTTATTAATCTGAAATATTCTTTTTTACGGATGACTAATTTCCAGAAATCTTATTTAATCCTTTTCGCACATCGCTAATTTGTTTAAATTCTATCTGGTCTTTTCAAATTAAATCAATTCTCATAAATTTTACCTAAGTTTTTCTGGTTGAGTATTTTGTTTTAATTCCATTTAATTTTTCATAGTTGACTAGTTATCATACATTTTTTTAAACTTTTTTCAATATAAAATAGCTTTTATAAATTTTATTTAATTGTTCACGCATTGGTTTTTAATACTTTTTTGATTTTGTTCATGATTGGCTAGTTTTATTAGATATTTTCTCTTCCTTTTAAAGTTAAGTAATTTTTAATGATTTAATTTAATTTTTTTAAGGTGCTTGCTAAACTTTTTAATTTTTTTTTAACTTCCCTCTCAGTTGACAAATTTTGCAATATTTTTTAATTTTTTCACAGTTGAGATATTTATTTTGATTTTCTTTAATTTTAACATGGTTACACTATATCTTATTAATCTGAAATATTCTTTTTTACGAATGACTAATTTCCAGAAATCTTATTTATTCCTTTTCGCACATCGTTAATTTGTTTAAATTTTATCTGGTCTTTTCAAATTAAATCAATTTTCATAAATTTTACTTAAGTTTTTCTGGTTGAGTATTTTGTTTTAATTTCATTTAATTTTTCATAGTTGACTAGTTATCATAAGTTTTTTTAAACTTTCTTCAATATAAAAAAGGTTTTATCAATTTTATTTATTTGTTTACGCATTGGTTTTTAGTACTTTTTTCAATTAGGTCATGATTGGCTAGTTTTATTAGATATTTTCTCTTCCTTTTACGGTTAAGTAATTTTTAATGATTTAATTTAATTTTTTTAAGGTGTTGGCTAAACTTTTTAAATGTTTTTTAACCATCCTCTCAGTTGACAAATTTTGGAATCTTTTTTAATTTTTCACAGTTGAGATATTTATTTTGATTTTCTTTAATTTTTACATGGTTACACTATATCTTATTAATCTGAAATATTCTTTTTTACGGATGACTAATTTCCAGAAATCTTATTTAATCCTTTTCGCACATCGCTAATTTGTTTAAATTTTATCTGGTCTTTTCAAATTAAATCAATTCTCATAAATTTTACCTAAGTTTTTCTGGTTGAGTATTTTGTTTTAATTTCATTTAATTTTTCATAGTTGACTCGTTATCATAAATTCTTTCAAACTTTTTTCAATATAAAATAGCTTTTATAAATTTTATTTAATTGTTCCAGATTGGTTTTTAATACTTTTTTAATTTTTTTCATGATTGGCTAGTTTTATTAGATATTTTCTCTTCCTTTTAAAGTTAAATAATTTTTAATGATTTAGTTTAATTTTTTAAGGTGTTGGCTAAGCTTTTCAAATGTTTTTTAATCTCCCTGTCAGTTGACAAATATTGAAATCTTTTTTAATTTTTTTCACAGTTGAGATATTTGATTTGATTTTCTTTAATTTTACATGGTTACACTATATCTTATTAATCTGAAATATTCTTTTTTACGGATGACTAATTTCCAGAAATCTTATTTAATCCTTTTCGCACATCGCTAATTTGTTTAAATTCTATCTGGTCTTTTCAAATTAAATCAATTCTCATAAATTTTACCTAAGTTTTTCTGGT
>NW_027020025.1:12228220-12444285 GCF_013076305.1 Rhopilema esculentum
TAATAGCTATGAATTTCTAGTTTAATTCATGAGACGGGCCGTATGATGCTCGATTTTTTGAGCCGTTTCCCGTATTTTTAGGACCAGTTTTAGCCGAGTTATCAAGGATTTTGTCTCGAAAATCGCCAAAAAATGGTTTTTTGGACTTTAAAAATCAACAACAGCCGTTAAAAATTCGCTGATACTTTCTAAAAATCGAGCCAAAAATCGCCTAAATTCTGATATATAGCTTTCTCTGTTTGAAGCTCGCGTTTCTTTTTAAAATCGATTTTTCCGAAAAGTGCACTTTTCAAATTTTCTCAAATTTGCATCGCAGCGTCCAGGCCTGGCCAAAGCCGTTGCTGCGATGGCGACTTATACTTTCTACTTAAAAACGATATTTTCTTGAAGTTTTAAAGCGGGGGTAAGCTTTTTACATGCTAAGCAAACTGTTTTAAGTCGATTTAGATGCAATTACAGTGTAATCGCTTGATTTTAAATCATTTTGAAAAACTTCAGTACATGTCACTAGCCGCCCGTAGCCCGGTCAGTTTTAATGGAGAGAACCACACGAATATCGCTCTATATTCGCATATCAAGAGCGTTGATCATTTAACAGCCGTTTACACACTCTCTTCTTGCATGTTGAATCTGTTTAATCTTTTACAAAGGGATTAATTGCAACAAAATTTTTGCAACTTTACTTTTCTTCAATGAAGGTCTGGGAATCCCCTTCCTTAGGTATATTCAGGCTTGCAAACTTTCTATTGTCTTACCGGGTAACCCTCTAGTTTTTGCCCTTCTAAGGCTTTAATATAAATATGATTGATATAAAAAGAGCATAGATGCAGTTATTTATCGACTCAAACGCCTAAAAAGCGAATATCGAGCGATTTTCGTGTGTTTTTCTCCATTAAAGCAGATCGGGCGACGGGCGGCTAGTGACATTGTGAAAAAGTTTAGTACATGTCACTAGCCGCCCGTCGCCCGATCTGCTTTAATGGAGAAAAACACACGAAAATCGCTCGATATTGGCTTTTTAAGCGTTTGAGGCGATAAATAACTGCATCTTTTCTCTATTTCTCTCAATCATATTGATATCAAAGCCTCAGAAAGGCAAAAACCAAAGGGTAACTCGGTAAGACAATAGAAAGTTTGCAAGCCTGAATATACCTAAGGAAGGGGATTCCCAGACCTTCATTGAAGAAAAATGAAGTTGCAAAAATTTTGTTGCAATTAATCCCTTTGTAAAAGATTAAACAGATTAAACATGCAAGAAGAGAGTGTGTAAACGGCTGTTAAATGATCAACGCTCTTGATATGCGAATATAGAGCGATATTCGTGTGGTTCTCTCCATTAAAACTGACCGGGCTACGGGCGGCTAGTGACATGTACTGAAGTTTTTCAAAATGATTTAAAATCAAGCGATTACACTGTAATTGCATCTAAATCGACTTAAAACAGTTTGCTTAGCATGTAAAAAGCTTACCCCCGCTTTAAAACTTCAAGAAAATATCGTTTTTAAGTAGAAAGTATAAGTCGCCATCGCAGCAACGGCTTTGGCCAGGCCTGGACGCTGCGATGCAAATTTGAGAAAATTTGAAAAGTGCACTTTTCGGAAAAATCGATTTTAAAAAGAAACGCGAGCTTCAAACAGAGAAAGCTATATATCAGAATTTAGGCGATTTTTGGCTCGATTTTTAGAAAGTATCAGCGAATTTTTAACGGCTGTTGTTGATTTTTAAAGTCCAAAAAACCATTTTTTGGCGATTTTCGAGACAAAATCCTTGATAACTCGGCTAAAACTGGTCCTAAAAATACGGGAAACGGCTCAAAAAATCGAGCATCATACGGCCCGTCTCATGAATTAAACTAGAAATTCATAGCTATTATAGTTTAGGAGTAAATCACCAAAAACTGAGATCTTTACAAACTCTGGGAATCACAAGCCTATTGTTTTTTCTGAACTGCTTTGTGCAATCCTGAATCCCCCTCGGTCAAAACTGAGTAAAACCCGAATAACTTTGCCATACATGGTCCGATCGTCTCAGCGAAAAGACCAGAAGAAAGAGCACAGTCTCCTGCATCCTGTGGTACAACGTAACAATTGATACAATGTATACTTTCGCCAGAATTGCAACTGTTAGTTGAAACACTGCCTATTCAATTTGAGACAAAAGGCTCTCTTTGTGTAAACAGAGGAATGTCTGGGCCGGATCACAGAAATTATCAGTTATTTACGCAAAGAAAACCAAGAAAAATAAGTGAAAAATTCTAGGCAGAAGTTCATAATTCAAATAACAATTTTACAAATGCACAATTAAATCGATTAAATAACTAAGCAACAAAAAATATGTTTCAACCGAATTTAGCTGCACAAAGACTTCTCGCCTTTGACAAAGGAAATTCAATAGCAGATTTCTAAAGCCTCACTTTGCCAATGATTCCCCTTGCCAGAGTAGCTAGTTGTTTACAAGGTAGAACGTAAAAGGAGATCACGTTTAGATGAGAACGTAGAATGAATCTACGCTGGTAATCATAAGGTGTCTAACTGAATATGGGAACGCCACTACAAAAAGTATAAAAGCCTTTAAGTCTAACCAGTTTAAGCAAAATGTTGAAAAATTTAATAACAACTTTAAGGAATAAATAGATACTTTTAGTTAGCATCTTATATACGTTTACAACACCCTACAACCAAACACTACATTCATCAGCGGTCAACGCAGTTTTTTGCTGTGAATTACAGAAATATTACCCCTCCCTTCAGAAAGAGTGGTCATACACCCCTGTTTCAAATTTACGCACATTTCACGAGCGTGGTCCCCTTAAAATTATTTGATCTAGCACATTTTGAAAATATGTAGATTCCCCGATCTTTAATGAAAATGTTGTACACTCTTTTATATATTGTCACAGAGTACTCAAACAACTTTTATACATATTTCTATCAACATTTGCTACCAGTCTCTCATCCAATCTCATAAAATGCGCTATTAAACGAACCTTTATAAGGGTCTCACTCGCTAATAATACCGATGGGAAGTCAACTTAAAGTCACTTTTTGAATCTCTGATCTTTCTGGAGCTTGTCTTCTGTAACCGAGGCCTAATCGGTCACTTGGATAAGTCTTGTGTTTATTGTAACTTGGACTGAAAAGGGCGTGTTCTTAAGGGATGGTCAGAAACGCCTATTTCTATATTGTCTATTCAATTGGCTTTGTTTCAGGAGCTATGCTGTTTGAAATAAAGCTGCCTCTTGTGGGATGTTTTAACTTCACTGAATCAACAACTGGCTAACAATCTGGGGTTTTTCTTTAGTTTGTAAAAGTGTCAAGTTATGCTTTCAAATATGCCAAACCTAAACAAAAACCAATACCGCTACTTTTGTTATCAAGCAGATTTTGCAGCTATGTAGGCTTTGTATTCATCGCTGGCACATGATTGCTGCTCAAGAATTCCTTTGCTGTCTTCCCTTCTACTTCTTAGTACGACGACTCGTAGTCAACCTAACAAAAATAAAATATAATTAATGCACATGTTACTTCTTGTAATGAAAGCAAGAAACTTTACAGTTTACGCTGCAATCTGCTTGCATAGTTGGCTCGCATTGCGGTGCTAGCCGGATGGTATGGATAGAGTGTCCTAGAGATCGTTTAAGAAAATCCCAATGTCGTTTTACGGCTGTTTTCTCTTGGTTACTAATGAAAAAATTTTAGACTTCATAGATAATCAGACAGCCCTCATGGCCTAAAATCGTGCCTAAACTAGCATAAGATCTGTCAACTTTCTTGGTTTTGCCGGGAGGCTCCCGGTTTCGCTTGCTTTCTTTCGGTGTTCCGGTTTTTTTAAATTTCCTTCCCGTTTCTCCTTTATCTTAAAGCAGAAATTTTCTTACAATGAATTTATTACAATGAAATTCTTCATGAATAATTTTTGCTAGTGTTTGCAAATCAACAAAATTCACGAAAAATCATTATGAAGTAGTTCCTCATTTTGATTATTAACATGATTTTTTGTCTAGCTCGTTTTACTATTCAAAAATTCTGATTATTCCCCTTATTTAATCGAATCCCTTTTATTTTCATAAGAAAATAAGAAAGAATTCAGTGGAAAGCCGGGCAAGGCTGTCACATTTTGAACGAAAGGCACCTCTGAAATTCAACAATCAAGTTAAGAAGATTTTTACATAGAGCCTTCTGTTATCGATCGATTGTAGAAGCTTGGGACCATTCAATATCAATGGTGGGGGTGGGGCGGAAGATATTTTTGGAAAAGCGAAGTTATTTCCGGCCCCCTCAAATTCATTTAATTACAATGTTGCCCCCTATAAATCCAAGAATAATTTCTTATAGATCCCCCCGTAAACGTAAAAGAATATCCAGATGATCATGGACAGAAGCAAAAATCCTTGCGAAGGAGAATAATAGAAAGAACAGGAAAAGAATAGTTGAACGTGACCTGAGAAGCTGCTTGTCGTTAACTGGTGCCATGCTTCCCGGAGAGAAAGTCAAGAAGACCCATCCCCTGCCATTAATTATGACTGGTCCCTTATCAAAACTCGATCTATCGTCTTCGACAAGGAGTCTACTTCTTTGTCCTGGGAATCGCCACAAAAGTCTAGGTAAGTGGACAATAATTAGCATTTGACATTATAGATGTAAAAAAATCTTTTTTCTTCTTCTTGTCGTTGTCAGGTGCGATAGAATTTCTGTACAAAATTTTTTACAAAGTAAAAACATGTAAATGAAATATAGAAAAATATCAGTCATCATTTTCTGACTAAGAAGATATGATCTAGTATCCCTAATTAATGGCAAAATATCATAAAGATATTTAGATTAGGTCGTTGTTTAAAACAGTGTATGGTTTTAAAACAGGATAGATGTTAAGAAAAACTTGTGTATGGTTTTGAAGTGATTATTTATTTCCAAGCATTTATTAACTTTTAAAACGAAAAATTGTTTTGACAAGCATACTCGACAAATAAGATGCAACAAGCGGATCTAGCGGAAGCAGAAACGAGCCAATTAGAACCAAATCACAACAGTTATAAAAAGAAAAAATAGGTAAATCAAAACGCACTAGCCAGAACCGACAAAATGGGTGGATCGAAACGCACCAGTCACAACCGACAAAACAGATTGGGTCGAAACGCACCAATCAGAACTGGCAAAAGTGGGTTGATCGAAACGCACCAATCAGAACCGAGAAAACAGGGTGGATCGAAACGCACCAATCAGAACTGGCAAAACAGTGTGGATCGAAACGCACCAATCAGAAATGACCAAAGTGGGTGGATCGAGACGCACCAATCAGAACCGAGAAAACAGGGTGGATCGAAACGCACCAATCAGAACTGGCAAAACAGTGTGGATCGAAACGCAACAATCAGAAATGACCAAAGTGGGTGGATCGAAACGCACCAATCGGAACCGACAAAATAAGGTGGATCGAAACGCATCAATCACAAACCGAGAAAACAGGTTGGATCGAAACGCACCAATCAGAACCAAGAAAACAGGTTGGATCGAAACGCACCATCAGAGCTGGCAAATTAGGGTGGATCGAAACGCACAAAGCTTGAAAAAGTTCCTAATAAGCTCTCCTTTAAAAAAGCTCTCAAAAACTAGTTATTTCTTGCTTTTTTAATTGGTATAGCAGGAATTTTTCTGCAAAAACAGCCGAAAATACCATGATCCCACTTGCTACCTTTGAAAAACATTACTGCATCGTTTTTCCCCATCGCAGATTCAAGACAAAAACTTTGAATTGATTCAGAGAATGTGAATCTTTTCTTGCATTCAAATTCCTTCACAGTATTGTCCATGTGTTGACACTCTTCTCTTGTGGCTATCACTTGCTTGTGCAAAACTATGACGACTTTCATTCTCTGTGATGTTGATCCACATAGGAAAAGCACAACCAAACAATTTTCTTTTTCTCTGGACCCAATAACGAATGCTGTTATCTTATTTGTCTCTTCATTTTTCAAGAAAGGTTTGAGTTTTCTGTTTATTTCTTGAAGTGTGCGCCCCTCGAATAGGCCCCCTCACTCGAATAGGTGCCCTCTAAAATGCTGAAATTAGTTATAGCTCCGGGGCGTTTAATCGAGAAAATACGGAAATAAAAAAAAGGAACTTACTAATATGATCAATTTAGAAAGTTTGGATTTAAGCAAATTATTTGTTGTCATGGAACCCTTTATGGGCTGTTAAACTCTCTTTTTGATCTTCCATGGTCAAAAAAGTAAAAATCCTGGCAGTGATGTAAATCACTGAATCTGACTGTTCAAGTGATCTTCATTCTAATGGAAATTATGCAAAACCATAACTGTGTGTCAAAAGTGTTATAGTTTAGTTTGGCAATAAAAAATAACTGAATAAAGACGTCTCCCCTGTCTAGATTATTAGACCAAGTTCAATTAATATCCACTGTGGAAATTTACTTTCGAAAACGGGAAAGCTCATTGGGAAGAGCATTTTCATAGGGTCCGGTAACTCCACTGGATTTATATCGATAAATTTTACAATGTCTTCTAGCTGGAAAATCATCTAACATCGTGTTAGCACTTGCAGAGCTTAAGAATTTACTTAAAAATTAAATTCTCCAACACTGGCACCATTTTTGCTCTAGTCAACACTGCCACAGTTCTAAGTTGTTGTCTGATGCCTGAAAATCGCATTAAGAGTGAACCTAGGAGACCTAAGAGAAGAAATTTAGAACCGTCCAATTTAGAACCAAAAGCGTGTACAGCTCTGCCCAACGGCATCAAGCATTCTATGACAGACCAAAAAACAGTAATTTTTATTTTTTCATAACTTGAGCTTTTTCTCCAATCAGTTTTATGATAGGTGCTGTAACTTAAATTCATTTTGAAGCCACTCTGTGCCCTTATTCTATTATGTTTTAATTGTTGTACTACTTCGGCTTTATTTACTGTTATTAATATGATGTCATTAATCGCAACGAAGGTTTAATGTTACATGAAAATCATGATGTACCATACACGCCCATATATTCAACAGAAGATCAGGAAAACAAACAAAAACCAAGGAAGAAGAAATAAGAACCATTTAGCAGGTAAGAAAAAATAAAAAACTTGAAGGATTAGAAAAATAAATAGAAATGTGATGTAAGGGGCAATAATGTTAGAAACGGCAGGGCATAGTTAAAAAAGAAAATAATCGAGCAATAAAGGCTAAAAGAGATTTGTTTGACCTCCCAAACATTAAAGGCCTTTATGATGAAGATCAAGAAAACAAACAAAAACCAAGGCGGAAGAAAGAAGAACCATTTAGCAGGTAAGAAAAAATAAAAAACTTGAAGGATTAGAAAAATAAATAGAAATCTGATGTAAGGGGCAATAATGTTAGAAATAGCAGGGCATAGTTAAAAAAGAAAATAAACGAGCAATGAAGGCTAAAAGAGATTTGTTTGACCTCCCAAACATTAAAGGCTTTTATGATGAAGATCAGGAAAACAAACAAAAACTAAGGCGGAAGAAAGAAGAACCTCTTAGCATGTAAGAAAAAATATGAAAAACTTGAAGGATTAGAAAAATAAAAAGAAATCTGATGTAAGGGGCAATAATGTTAGAAACGGCAGGGCATAGTTAAAAAAGAAAATAAACGAGCAATGAAGGCTAAAAGAGATTTGTTTGACCTCCCAAACATTAAAGGCTTTTATGATGAAGATCAAGAAAACAAACAAAAACCAAGGCGGAAGAAAGAAGAACCATTTAGCAGGTAAGAAAAATAAAAAACTTGAAGGATTAGAAAAATAAATAGAAATCTGATGTAAGGGCAATAATGTTAGAAACGGCAGGGCATAGTTAAAAAAGAAAATAATCGAGCAATGAAGGCTAAAAGAGATTCGTTTAACCTCCCAAACATTAAAGGCTTTTATGATGAAGATCAAGAAAACAAACAAAAACCAAGGCGGAAGAAAGAAGAACCTCTTAGCATGTAAGAAAAATAAAAAACTTGAAGGATTAGAAAAATAAATAGAAATCTGATGTAAGGGGAATAATGTTAGAAACGGCAGGGCATAGTTAAAAAAGAAAATAATCGAGCAATGAAGGCTAAAAGAGATTCGTTTAACTGCCAAACATTAAAGGCTTTTATGATGAAGATCAGGAAAACAAACAAAAACCAAGGCGGAAGAAAGAAGAACCTCTTAGCAGGTAAGAAAAAATAAAAAACTTGAAGGATTAGAAAAACAAATAGAAATCTGATGTAAGGGGCAATAATGTTAGAAACGGCAGGGCATAGTTAAAAAAGAAAATAATCGAGCAATGAAGCTAAAAGAGATTCGTTTAACCTCCCAAACATTAAAGGCTTTTATGATGAAGATCAGGAAAACAAACAAAAACCAAGGCGGAAGAAAGAAGAACCTCTTAGCATGTAAGAGAAAATAAAAAACTTGAAGGATTAGAAAAATAAATAGAAATCTGATGTAAGGGGCAATAATGTTAGAAACGGCAGGGCATAGTTAAAAAAGAAAATAATCGAGCAAGGAAGGCTAAAAGAGATTCGTTTAACTCCAAAACATTAAAGGCTTTTATGATGAAGATCAAGAAAACAAACAAAAACCAAGGAGGAAGAAAGAAGAACCTCTTAGCAGGTAAGAAAAAATAAAAAACTTGAAGGATTAGAAAAATAAATAGAAATCTGATGTAAGGGGCAATAATGTTAGAAACGGCAGGGCATAGTTAAAAAAGAAAATAATCGAGCAATGAAGGCTAAAAGAGATTCGTTTAACCTCCCAAACATTAAAGGCTTTTATGATGAAGATCAGGAAAACAAACAAAAACCAAGGAGGAAGAAAGAAGAACCTCTTAGCAGGTAAGAAAAATAAAAAACTTGAAGGATTAGAAAAATAAATAGAAATCTGATGTAAGGGGCAATAATGTTAGAAACGGCAGGGCATAGTTAAAAAAGAAAATAATCGAGCAATGAAGGCTAAAAGAGATTCGTTTAACTCCCAAACATTAAAGGCTTTTATGATGAAGATCAGGAAAACAAACAAAAACCAAGGAGGAAGAAAGAAGAACCTCTTAGCATGTAAGAAAAAATAAAAAACTTGAAGGATTAGAAAAATAAATAGAAATCTGATGTAAGGGGCAATAATGTTAGAAACGGCAGGGCATAGTTAAAAAAGAAAATAATCGAGCAATGAAGGCTAAAAGAGATTCGTTTAACCTCCAAAACATTAAAGGCTTTTACGATGAAGATCAAGAAAACAAACAAAAACAAGGAGGAAGAAAGAAGAACCTCTTAGCATGTAAGAAAAAATAAAAAACTTGAAGGATAGAAAAATAAATAGAAATCTGATGTAAGGAGCAATAATGTTAGAAATGGCAAGGCATAGTTAAAAAAGAAAATAATCGAGCAATGAAGGCTAAAAGAGATTCGTTTACCTCCAAAACATTAAAGGCTTTTACGATGAAGATCAAGAAAACAAACAAAAACAAGAAGAAAGAAAGATAAACCTCTTAGCATGTAAGAAAAAATAAAAAACTTGAAGGATAGAAAAATCAAATAGAGATCTGATGTAAGGGGCAATAATGTTAGAAACGGCAGGGCATAGTTAAAAAAGAAAATAATCGAGCAATGAAGGCTAAAAGAGATTCGTTTAACCTCCCAAACATTAAAGGCTTTTATGATGAAGATCAAGAAAACAAACAAAAACAAGGAGGAAGAAAGAAGAACCTCTTAGCATGTAAGAAAAAATAAAAAACTTGAAGGATTAGAAAAATAAATAGAGATCTGATGTAAGGGGCAATAATAGTAGAAACGGCAGGGCATAGTTAAAAAAGAAAATAATCGAGCAATGAAGGCTAAAAGAGATTCGTTTAACCTCCCAAACATTAAAGGCTTTTACGATGAAGATCAAGAAAACAAACAAAAAACAAGGAGGAAGAAAGAAGAACCTCTTAGCATGTAAGAAAAAAAAAACTTGAAGGATTAGAAAAATAAATAGAGATCTGATGTAAGGAGCAATAATGTTAGAAACGGCAGGGCATAGTTAAAAAAGAAAATAATCGAGCAATGAAGGCTAAAAGAGATTCGTTTATTCTCCAAAACATTAAAGGCTTTTACGATGAAGATCAAGAAAATGGACAAAACAAGAAGAAAGAAAGAAGAACCTCTTAGCATGTAAGAAAGAATTAAAAACTTGAAGGATTAGAAAAATAAATAGAGATCTGATGTAAGGAGCGATAATGTAGAAACGGCAGGGCATAGTTAAAAAAGAAAATAATCGAGCAATGAAGGCTAAAAGAGATTCGTTTATTCTCCAAAACATTAAAGGCTTTTACGATGAAGATCAAGAAAATGGACAAAAACAAGGAAAAAAAAGAAGAACCTCTTAGCAGGTAAGAAAGAATAAAAACTTGAAGGATTAGAAAAATAAATAGAGATCTGATGTAAGGGGCAATAATGTTAGAAACGGCAGGGCATAGTTAAAAAGAAAATAATTGAGCAATGAAGGCTAAAAGAGATTCGTTTAACCTCCCAAACATTAAAGGCTTTTATGATGAAGATCAAGAAAACAAACAAAAAACAAGGAGGAAGAAAGAAGAACCTCTTAGCAGGTAAGAAAAAATAAAAAACTTGAAGGATTAGAAAAATAAATAGAGATCTGATGTAAGGAGAATAATAGTTAGAAACGGCAGGGCATAGTTAAAAAAGAAAATAAACGAGCAATGAGGGCTAAAAGAGATTCGTTTAACCTCCCAAACATTAAAGGCTTTTATGATGAAGATCAAGAAAACAAATAAAAAACAAGGAATAAGAAAGAAGAACCTCTTAGCATGTAAGAAAAATAAAAAACTTGAAGGATTAGAAAAATAAATAGAATCTGATGTAAGGGGCAATAATGTAGAAACGGCAGGGCATAGTTAAAAAAGAAAATAATCGAGCAATGAAGGCTAAAAGAGATTCGTTTAACCTCCCAAACATTAAAGGCTTTTATGATGAAGATCAAGAAAACAAACAAAAAACAAGGAGGAAGAAAGAAGAACCTCTTAGCAGGTAAGAAAGAATTAAAATTTTGAAGGATTAGAAAAAAATTAGTGATCTGATGCAAGGGATAAGAATGCTGAAATGTTCAATTTTTTTGGTACGGGAGTCAATTCAAGAACTTTACCCCTAGAATGCTACAACTTTAAAAAACTCCAAGAAAAATCTGTGATAATATCTTATTTCATGATGTTTTGTCAAGTTTCATTGAATTCTGTTCACATTTGCAAGCAGTAGCGGTGCCACAGGGGGGACTGGGTGGGGGGGGGAAACGTCCCCCCAGCTCTTGGCAGGATCAGTTTTCCATTTCGTCTAAATCCTTTGAGAAAATGTTGGGGGAGGGGTAATATTTGGGCAACATACTTTTTGTGATGTAATCCTATGATTTTCAAACTGCCTTTACATAGCCAAAAGTGAGTCTTGGGCGTTCCCTTGAGGTAAAAATTGCGTTCTTTGTTAGTAAAAGGGCGTTTTCTGGTGCTAAAGAAGCGTTGTCTAAAATATTTTGTTTTGTCCCCCCCCCCCCACCCAGAGCGCAGTGGCTGGGGTCGCTATTGTTCGCAAGAGTTATTTGAGTACAAATATGCAAGTTTTGGATAGTTTTTCTATTTGATTGTGTACTAGGGGAACTGTGTCGATTTTGATCTGTTTGAATTCCTTCTTATATTGAGTTTATACTCTGGAAAAAGTGGTTTTTCTTTGAATGTATGTCAAGTTTTGCGAATATCTACTTTTGGACCTAAGTGATTTCAAACTGCCACATCAAACTGTCATCACTGTCACATCCAAGATATTTTTGAAAATGGAGCGACTTTCCACAGATTCTTTAGCAACTGAAACAGGGCTCAATAGTGTTGCTTTATGTTTTCTAACTGTTATTCTATAATAAATTTGCTTTTGCAAAGCCAAACCAAAACCCTCCTAATGTGTGAATGGGAACTTGAATTTCCTTTGGCTATATATCTACCCATCACAAATATCAATCAAAACACGATCAGATAAATTTTTACTATAATTATTTACTTGATAGGAAATTAACTTTTGAAATCAGCAATATTAGTTTAAATACCTTTGAACTTTGTAAACATGACATCGTCGGTCCACCATGTGATACGGCAGCCATTTTCTATTTCTAAGTTATACATTCTCGGAAACGAGGTCGTTCTTGGAAACATCATTCAATCACAGAATATATGGTTGTGGAAATTTTCATGTTCTGTTGAAATACTCTTACCCCCACCCCTTATTACTGAAACCAACCTCGTCTTTAACAAAAAATTTAAAATGTTTGCTTTTTAGTTTTTATTATAAAAGCACTCTTTCTTTCTTGAGGATTGTGTTCCAGCCAGCCAAAAGAGTTCAGGACGCACAGATTTGGGGATGTTATGCAACAGCATGTTCCATTCAACCCAGGAAATCTTCTTTTTGAGGCCCAGACCTAGACTTAGCCTCCTTGGTCTTGCAGATCTAATGGAACGTTAAATATGCGATTCTGCCATCGGGCAACATTCTAGAAAGTCCAGATTGTGAAAAAAGCCAGGGTAATATGTTTTAGAGAAATGGCAGACCCTGGTCGTCGCTCCACTTTTAATTTTTTTGGCAGATCTGTACACGCTTTTGATGTATAGAACAGGACGGTTCTAAGTTGCTAATCCGAGTTTCTATACATCAAACGGGAAGAGTCCGGAAAAAGTCATGACTCCACGGCCACTGGCCGGAGGAAAATAGTTGTAGAAACAAAAAGAAATTGAGGAAGGTTACCAAAAATGTGGAAATATCGAGGGGGTTTAAGAAAACTTGTTGCCTTTTGGTTTTCAAAATACAAAAATTATGAAAAGATCAAAATGAATTTATTAACCCCTTGTTTTTTCAAAATGAATGTGTAGAACTTCTTTCGCCGTAAATTTAGGCATTAACTGTTTATAATTCATATATTTAAATTATGACACACTTTTTTTTGACACAAGCATGTAGCTTTACATCTGTCTCAGAACTGTCTATAATTGAAAACAAACTAAACATTTTAAAAATGTTTTGGAAAAACAGAGTTGCAAGAAGAGGGAATCAAGACTAGATAGGTACTCAATTTTCCTAACCACGCCTATTTTGAGCCCGTTAAGAATAAGAAAGATTTTATAGTAGGATTTTCTTGGCCGAAGGAAGTTGACAACTTTTCTGGACTCTGCAAAGGGCTGATATCATTTGATATAAGATAAATCCGTTGAGTTTCAGTAATTCAAGCATACAATCCAAAATGATAAAATCCCCAAGATTATTTACAGCATACTAGTCTAAAAGATTCAGCCTCATTCTTTTGATACTTATGAGCCTTCGATTCATCCAATCTAACATTTCGAATGATATTCTATTAAAAAGGTTAAGTTAGTTAAGTTTCACATTGTGGTTTTCATATTTTTTCGTATAATAAAAAAGAATGATAAAAGCAACAAAGGAATATATGGCTGTGTTAGAATTTATTAGAATTCTGGTTTCTCCTTCCCGGTACAACATTGACCTAGTCAATCCTCCTCCCATTATGAGACTTCAACGAGCTACTTTGATAACTATGGGTAAATCTCATTGGTAACGACGTTAGAGTTTGAACATAGTACAAACTTTATAAGAATTACTTGTGCCTTCTCCTATAGGGCAGGCAAAACCGGGGAAGGCCAGGGGGCTATACCCCCCCCCTAATGTTTCTGCAGAACAAAATGAATATTTCTAGACAAAGTAATGTTTAACTTTCTGTTAGTTATTTTGTTTGATATTTCCTTAAATATACCCTTAGCTTAAGATTCGTTGCTATGTCTTTACCATTTGAAATGGGAATTTTATCAAAGAAACCGAATCATTATCCAAGTAGTGCGTTACACCTTGCACTGTACGAGTAACAGCCTTCCAAAAAGTGACCTCAACTATAAACCTCTGTACGATATTTAGAATGTGTACTTTCCTTAGATATAAAAGGGAGAAACCTTGTCCAGAATAACTTGGTGCCAAAACCAAATGACGGAGCTTTGTTTGTTCTATGGCCTAAACCTGGCTGACAAGGATTTTTTGTTAACGGACAAACTTTCAAAACGTCACAGAAAGAGAAAATATCAGCTGTTGTGAGAAAGCCTCAAGGACAATAATTTTTTGCGATTACGAGAAACAAAGAGTCGGCAAATATGTTAATTGAAGGAATCGTCAAGAATGTTTTAAAGTCTTATCTTATCGATGATTCTGTCTTGCCAGGAAAGAGAGGAAATGTTTGTTATCAAACTGTAAGACAATATCTCATTTTTAAGGGGGATTTATGTCAAGACAAAGCATATTATCCTGCCTCGTTAAAAAAATACTATCGAGCAATCTACTTTAAAATTAAAGACGCAATGATAAATATTATTTTCAATCATTTCAACCATTCCAGTTTGAAAATTCTAGAGTCGTTTTTATTAGAAGCATTTATTCTCGAAAATTTTTACAATCAGAATTTACAAAGCGATACCCACCAACATGACCACATTGCTTAATCTTCTATTTTAGTTGATGTAGTTGTTATGTTTTATTACTAAACTGTGTCTTATCTATTGCTTTTCTCCATCTTATCTATTGCTTTTCTTCCCAATTTAATGTACAATTTGATAATTGGCTGGATAAAACTATGGATCCAGCGATGAAAGAAAGCTTGAAAACATTACTGCAGAATTTTCTTCGGTCAAGATCTGCTTAAGATCTAGTTTCTAGCCATCCCTAGAACACCATATTGCTGAAGTCTTTCTTGCTGCCAACCATGGTGGTGGCCTTTACTAACCCCTTCCAAACAGGGACCGCGCACCAGTCTAAAAGTGGAGGGACTGAAAATGGTGTGACTAAAATTTTTTGAGGTCACGTCCTCCAGAACGCCGGAGAACGCCCCTTTTAGAAAATACTTTTCCATTTCTACTCAATTTTTATAAACAGCCTGGTTCAGAGAAGTTACCGATAACTATAAAAATAGATAAAATTAGCTTGAGAGTAACAAAATACCAAGCTAACCAAGCTAGAAAATACATCATATCATTAAACAAGATAAAACACCTAGAAAATGAAAAAAAGGTTCCCAGTCAAGAAGAGCTGCTACTACATAGGAGTAAACTATGCAAAGATGCGTTAGGGTAAACTATCCAAAAAATTTATAGCCTATTATTGCCAAAAAGTGGGGGGGGGGGGAGCTATAGCCCCTGCTAGCCCAATGGCTGAGCGGTGCCTGCTTCCAAAATACTTTCGTTGCCACGTTTCCCCAGCCCTGCACTAAACATCTCTTTTTTTCAGGTGGCCACCAGGTTCGTTATGTCGCTTCAAACAAAGGCTATAGAAAGAAGGGGAGGCAGTTGATGAACAGAGAAAGTCTTGCTCAGAGAGAACAAGAGCAGAGAAACTTGACAAGTGAAAAAAGGAGAAAATTGAAATAAAAAGCCTAATTTGTACTGAGCAACAGATTCATCTAGAAAAAATTCCAGAAGATACTCTACCAGAAGTCTACCAGAAGATAACTTTCTTCTACGAGATACGTCATGTAACCTTGCGACTAAAATTACATAGATTTGGATAGAAAAATTACATCTTAGCTGTAAAATTCTGTTTATAAAAATTCACTATAATATGCACCATAAAGGTTGAAAAATCGATCAATCGAGCTGTAGTGAGCTTAGAATAAAAAAACCTGACCAGTTTCCATTACCCAGGAAGATTTCTTATTAAATGTGGTATGGTCACGAAAATCGTCCAGGACAGGACAGTTTGAAATCACAGTACATAAGGGGAAATTTGTGTTCTATTCATATAAAACAGGAGACTGGAAGCAAACATCTAAACCAGGAAGATGAGGTTTGCAGTTTTGAAGGTGGTAACACTGAAACCTGCTTTCAAAATTTCTTAGCCCATCCTGGTCCGACCCACTCTTCCTGGGTACTAATCGTCGTAAATTTGGCCCCCAAGTAAAAAGGGTTGCCTGGCTCTGGCATAAACTTAAGAGAAATTTTAGCTTTGATTGTGATTGTGATATGAAAATTTTGCCTAGGGTCAAACAAGTGTGAGATCAAATCAAGGGAAACAGAAAAGCAACGGAAATTAAGTTCGATTGAGAACCTAAGGGCAAGACAAAGAAAAATGTTAAAAAAGTTTTAAGATGAATAAATATTATAGGTTTTGATGGACCAGTGCCTGAAAAAACGTTGGGTATCTAACAGACAGTGAGGTACACGGTTATCTGACGAAGCTTTAACTCGTTCAGGTTTGCCTAGCTTTTGATTTGAAGAATTGAGGACATTATTTGTGGCAAACTTATAAGCTCGCGGTGATCAGGAAGCATTTTTGCCGAAATATATCGGATGAATGTTTCCTTTATTTCAGTAAACAAATTTTCCATGTTTGAAGGGAGGCTTTTTAGAAATATTTTACTGCAATGTATGTCCAAAAAATGTTCCTGTCGCTTCACCAATAGGCAGAGACTAGGGCAATACTAACTAATATTTTCTAGGTCGTATCCGTCTTCAAACTCGACGGCAAAAACCATGGCTGACGCAAATAAATGATCTGACTCAAAGGTTGCCATGGCAAAATGGTCCTGGTTCGGCTCCCAAGCGCACTGAGTCGCCATTTTGATACCGTCATCTTTCACTTCCCCTAAAAATACTAAAGCACTAATCTTAAAATTTTTGCTACCAACGTTGAGTCTACGTTTGACTGTTTGTTCTAAAACCTCGCTCACCAATTTACATTTATCAGACGCCATGCTACAATCGTAAACTTCGTTGTGCAAGTGGGTTTCAAGTACGTGTTGTATAAGCTCATTCAGATTGTTATTTTTGTTTCTTTTCATGGCTCCATCAACACTTTCGTTGCCTCGTTCTCTTGAGCTCAGCGTATCTTCGCTGATTCGTCTTACACCCTTACTACCTTTGGATACCTCAGAATCAGACGATGCGTGCCATGAGCCTGATCGAAGCCTGCTCACAAGGAAATTCTTCACGAGTGAATTCTTTTTACGAGGCTTACTGTCCGAATCATATTGATAATCTTTTTCATTCTTAGAAACTTTTCGGTCTTTTTGTCCCTTGTTTTGCGAAGGACGCTCGGTGTCGTCGCCTGACCTGGAATCACTTTCCTGATGGGACGATCTAGAAAATATAGGGCTTTGTGATGCCTGTTTAAGATGACCATTTTCGTAAAGACTGTTTTCTCTTGTCAAGGCCTTCACGATTTGCATTTGCATGCGTTTGGGTAAGGGCGAAGAACCATGCGAACGACTGCGTTTGACGTCATGTTTTTCCCTTTCAGAAGGAGAAGAGTTTGTGCTTCTTGAAACGAAAAGTGCTGCAGTGTCAATAGAGAGCTTGTGAATAGCTGACATCGTCTTGAAGCGCTTCTTTCTTTATTACTTCAGAAACCTAGAATGATAAACGAAGACGTGAAGATACTAGTTTATCATTTTGTGCAGCTACACTCATTTTTTTAAAGAAACTGGCTATAAAAAACGAGTACTGGACAGTCAGAAAAAAATTAAGAAACTTCAGTACTTGAAGCAAAAAAATTAAAATACTATTAAATCGTGATAAACTGAGAACAACGAAATTTTGTAAAATCCAAGAACATGATTGCCCTGTTGGCCTAGAACTAGGGATAGACCAAGACACAAGGGATAAAAATATACGTCCTACATCTAAATACAGCATCAGAACGAAAGCGAATATAAAAGGTCACGAACATTTCATAACTTCATTCATGACATCCTAATAAAGAAACTCTTAAGAAACAACGAGTTTTGAAATTTCCAGAACATTAAGAAACTGGAGTACTCATCATCGACCTTTGTTTCTTATTGAAAAATGAGTGTACACTACAATACAAGAACGTAGCAACGATACCCCCGGGCCTGCACCATTGAGAGGGGGGGGGGCAGGTCCGGGGGTATCGTTGCTACGACCTTGTATTGTACAGCTGGAATTATTTATTAAGATTAACCTTTGTTATATTACAACAAATACATCAAACGAAGGTACACAATTAAAACAGCTTCAGCAAAATGTTTGCCACAATTGGGGCTAGGATGGAGTAAGAGGAAACTTTCTTTACATTGCTGCCCCCACCTATTCAGGATCAGTGGTGCGGGCCCTGTACCCACATCACCAAGGGGGGGGGGGGAGGGTTAACTCATAATGTTTTGCACCCGGAGTGAAGGGTGCAAATTGCTGCCGTTTCCAATGATGGCATATTGTTCAGGATGGTTTATTTCCGAAAAAAGGATAAAGAGAAGAGTAACTGTTGTTCATCTTGCTTTACTTTTGGACGTTGATACTTTGGGACTTGGAAAGACCTCTGGTGATAATTTTGATGAATTAAAGGGGGCTATCAGGGCCGATATGGCAGTTTGCTCCACTCACAGAATTGCTCGCTTCTTTCTTGTAGCACTGCGTTTGCTTACAGCATATTTCATCTGTTACGAGATCCAGCAACCGTTGTTTCTCTTTGGAAAACAAACTTTGGTTTGCTACTTTTGTTACCACTATTCGTACAGTTAACACAGGCACAATGATAATCAGAGATTTCAAAAATGGTACGACACCTAAACAGTTCACATATTGTTTATATTACTTACATATTTATTTACATATACATATTATTTGCATTACTTTAAAAAGTGCACTGAACGCTAAACCTTATTATCTTAGATAAAGGCGCTGGGCTTTGAGAATAAACGGTTAAATTGATAAAATTGAACATTTGCGGCATAGCTTGTCGTGAGCTTGTTTTCCTGTAGGAAAAAGGGCTTTATAGGTGTTCTCTCTACCTATGGCTAATATAAAATAATGGTCTGCCTGACTGTGCTTTTTCCGTTCTGGTTTGGATTCTAAAATAAAAGTGAAGACTTACAGTTTGATATTATCCGATGATTTCAAAAGCTTTGCTTACTGTTATCAAACATGCAGTTTTCGGAAAACTAAACACCAACTGCTTCTATGCCGAAGGGGCCCAAAGAAATCTTGCTGAAGCTGCCAAGATCATCGGAAACTTTTTAGGCGTTCATCATCCAGGGATGCAGATCTTAATGAAGTTGTGCAAATCCTAGGCCGTTGATTAGTCTTTTGGGAGTATTTACTCTCAATGTTGTACTCGTCAATTAGCTTAGCCCTTATAAAACAAATATTGCTTTGAAATGCAGATCGAGGGATTTAAGTTTTATGTCCGGTGAAACATTAAATAATGCTCACTGTATGATTAAGGTTCGTTCAAGACGATGAAAAAAATCGAGCGTTCGTGTCTGTATGCAAAAAACTCTGCTGAGCGACAAAATTGTGGATTGAATCAAGAATTTTGTCCCTACTGGCAACCATCGCATCCAATTTTGAATGAAGAGCGAAACTGTTCAAATTAATCAGGCACCGCGGAGCAGGGGAAGGCTGGGGGGGCTACCAGACAACTACCAGAAAAGCCTCTTTTTATACGGTTTTAGCCCCCCCCACTTTTTTAGACCCCCCCCCTTTTCTCAACGCTCCGCGGTGCTTGTTAATGCTGACAACGCAAAAATTCAGAGGTTGTGACAATGCAAAAGTTGTTGTGTTGTACCAGACTTTTGGCCAACAAATTCCTCAAAATTCTGGGGAGGGAGGGGAGATCTAATATTGAATAAAGCATCAACAAATAAAATATTTTGTGTTATTGAGGGAAAGCTACTTTTACCTCAGAAAGTAGCCCCTGCTTTTGATTTTTGCTACTGGAAATTCGCGATCGTTCTCAAGCAGGAAGCCTTTTTTGAAATACACTCTCTGTTTTATAAGCACCGGTTAATTTACGTATAGGCTTACCGTTCTTAATTGTTTTGAAAAGCTGAGGCTGGATTGTTCCTAACTTGTTCTAAAATTAATAGGGTGTAAGCAGCGCGATTGGTAGCATTTTTGCTCTAGGGAGGTTTTCAGGCCTTATTTGCAGACAAAGTGAGTGAGACAAGCTTCTTTTGCCGACAAGTTTGAATATTCACCGAGAAAGCACTCACATATGACTAAAAATCCTCATTTTTTAGATAAAACGTTGTTTAAAATTGTCATTTTACAGCAGCTCAGCCATAGCTTGTTCTTAATTTGTTCTTAACTATTGACCAATTTCAAGGCTCGTGCTCTTATAAATTTGTTCTTATAAAAAGGAAACAGTGTAAAGGGACAGAGAGAGACCGAGCGTCGCTCAAAAGCAACATGTTTTTAGAGTTTCAGCTACAAAACAAGATTTCATCCCCCTATTCTGTTTTTCGGCAAAGAGGCCACCAATGCCTCAGGTTGCAGTAATAACGAAGGGTGAAAAATTTTACTTAAAAGCAATTCAATTAGCCTAGAATAGTTTGTCGACTCAAAGAACTTCGTTTCCTTTTGCATTGAAGAGCTATAACAGGTTACTTCTAAACAGAAACAAATGACAGAACATTAGTCATCGCACTCACCTGTGTTCAAAATTTTTCTCATTTGAGTTCCTTCGACTTGTTTTGACCTATGCAGCAATGTTTTGTGTTCCAAAAGCTAGATGTTGTCACAGACTAAACAGAATTTCCCAGACAAGACAGCTGGTGGATCGCCTTTTTCATCTTTCTGTCAACAAGCATCAAATTTGTTCGAGACGTAA
Source organism: Rhopilema esculentum (assembly GCF_013076305.1). The sequence goes on from NW_027020025.1 coordinate 12,248,857, forward strand.
AACATGACGAGACGTTCTCCCGCAACTGAGAGTTTTAGCAGCTGAAAGCGTACAATTATGTTTATAAACAACGTTTACAAACAACACACAGCCTTCGTTTTGATTCGGAAATCCTTGCTGTTAATGAAAGTCGCGAGGAAACCTTGATAACCACGACTGCGCTACAAGCACTTTCCGGGGAGGCTTGCACTAGCCTGAGTCCTAGTTAGAATGTTGACGTCACAACAACAATCAGCAGTGGTAGGAAGACATATATGCTGTTTTGTTTATCTTTAATTCAATCTTAGTCTCCTAGATTTGACTTGACAATAAATTGGTTCTTTTAAGAAGCCATTTCGTCGCTTGCTGAATATTTCTACAAAGTCGTCTTTGCTCGTTATTTCTCTTGGTCATTGAAATTGCAACTCTTCTTATTATGTGCGGTGGGAGTACATCCATAGTGGGGCGTACTACGCATTGGTGTCTCGGGGCACGCTTCCTTTGATCCGATGGTTTCTCGGGGACTCACCAACCATGACCTGACTGTTTCTTCGATATAGTCCTGGTATTGCTGAAAGTTTATCCTCTTTAAAGAGCGTGCAGACCTCGATGCATTCGATTGCAATAATAACGTAATAAAATGCATGAAAAGCTAAAACTAAAAAAGATCAACCTTCTTTTGGAAGGAAACATTCGATTAATGTCAACAAAAGTACAAATACTACATACTGACTGCAAATTTCAGGTTTCAAACAAACTAAAACACGGGAGAAGCACTGCTCATTTGTTAAAAGGGGCACGCAACGAGTTTGGCAGGAAAGTGAAGGGGGGGAGTCTCCCCCAGCTCTCTGCTCCTACGCCGATACTTGACATATAAATCCCTAACCCAGTTCTTACAGAAAAATTTTATGAACAAGGCTCATATACTGGGTTCTTACGTCCTGTTACGAAGCGAGCTGCAATTCAAAGTAAAGAGTTTACCAATAAATCCTTTTCTGATTAACGTCCATTACGTCTTCCTAATCTCTACTAATGTCACTTACTACATGGGCTCCGACACGGGTTGGGAAGTGGGAGGAGGCAAGGGAAAATTTAACGCCCTTTAACAAAAGATTTTGAAAAAGCTCATGGCTCCCGGCCCCCTCTTCGTCGGAGTCCTTGATCTAAGTGACTATAGAGCAATGTTCCAGCTCTCTCCCATCTCTACCACTGCTGTGTTCTTTGACTTAGTTTTCACTTTCCCACTGGCTGCACTATCTAACTTATTAATGCTTGAATTTTGATATGGAGTCGCCAAAACACCATTTTGGTATGGGCACGAATGCCACAAACTTGAACAAAGAACGGTTTTGATTTAATGCAAGTTTAATGGTCTGTTATCTCAGTTCCTCCTTGCCGGTGTTAGATTTACATGACCCCATTAGGGCTGTTGCTTCTGTTGCTTTCCTGAGAACCACCAGGTTTCTGCTTATACATCAGCTCCTTTTCATAACGTCGAACAATCAAAGTTTTATAATGCCTCTGTCTGGTAATAATCATAACAAGGAAAGCTAAAACAACTAAAAGGGCAGAGCTGCTAAAAGCCAGCAATAAGACTTGAAAGTAATTAAACCGAGCTTTTCTCTAGGAGTATACCTTCAGGCCTTACGAAGAAAAACGATAGTTTGATTGCTTGTTACACAAAAGACACCATGCTACCGGTATTTTTGAATCCTGTAGTTTTGTTTTCAAATATTAATAAAACATATCAACTGACCAGTGAAGTGCCAAAATTAAGTTTATGTTAGTATTAAGCACCTGCTCCACTGATATTAGTTTCTTTTGCAGGACGACAAACTTTGAGAAAGTCAGTAATTATGCATGCGTCAAAGCAAGATTGTTTTTTTCTATAAGAGTAAGGGCTTGCAAAAACCGAACTAAACAAACAGAGTTTGTGTTACCAAGAGACGTTAGTACCAAAGCTCTGGCAAATGAACAGAGGTAAGTAAAATTTATTGCTTCTGCGATACTGTGTTCAGAAACATATGGCAGGAAAAGTTTCAATTTTTGTAGTCACAGCTTAAAAGAGCGATTTCTTCATTCTCGGATACAAAGGGAGATTATGACATCAACACAAAATATACTATGACTTTGCAAGTCATTGGAGCTTTAAGCTCCTAATTCAAATTGAAGATGTATATAAACCATGTAGAACACGGTTGTACTACGTTACAGTTCCGAGTTTTATCGCCGATCGTCTAGCAACTGTTCCTAAACCGAGGATTCGTGCAATTTAAAGTTCAATTTATAAAGAATATTAAATGAATACACCCATATAAGAAATTGGCCTCTAAGATAACTAAAATTAGGAAACCATAGTATTGATCACTCTTAGACTTGAGAAACTGCTCTGAAATATTTTTTTTTGTATTTGTTGCTACCTAGCATCCGAAGGTAGTTTTTAGGACACTGAGAAGCTATGCTTATCGAGCAGTATCCTGGTCCTTCCTCTCGATGTGACCACACCTCGTGATTCCTACGCCTGGAATTACAGAGAGCTGGCGACTCTCCCCACTCTGGGTGAAAGTTTGGTCATGCCAGGGACTCGAACCACAGACCCTTGGGTCTGTAGTCAGCGCCTCTAACAACTGAGCCATCCTCGCACAATTTCTTTTGAAGATTATTCTTTTAGAAGATCAGGTGCCTGATTCTGACAGATCACGTGTTTAGAAGAACTTGTGACTGGTTTTCTGGTTTATCTTGTGTTGAGCTCTCTTTCTCTGCAAGTTTATTTGTTATTTTTATTCTATCAAGTTAACTGTCAGGAACCTTTAGTACTAAAATTAGCAAAAAATGAGAAGCTGGGTACTACTCTTGAGTTTGTTTTCCTAAAAAGAATGTTTATTCTGTAGAAGAAAGCAATGCAAAAGTATCACGAAAACCTATAATTCAAACTTCAGCTACGAAAAGAAAGAATTCACTCGAAAGCTAGAGTTTCATAGCAAGTTTTTTTCAATGTTTGGTAAACCAAGATTTTTTATTACTGGAGATAGATTAACACAAAATATGTGCATACTATCTGTATTGTCAAGTAAAACTAACTTCAAATTATATTTCTTACAGAACGCGTTGTCGCAGAAGAACGCTGTTTAGATATGAGCTTCGCAAATACAACTGGAACAGCTGCTAATACAAGTCCTATTTGTATAGGTTATAGCAGTTATTACATCACTTTCACGGCTTCTGTGCGCATGCATGCCATTGCCATGGCAGTCTTCAATGTCATGTTCTCTGTTGTTGCAACAGTTGGTAATCTTCTTGTTTTATGGACATTTATCAAAACACCAGTGCTACGTAACTCGTCGAATTATCTTCTTGGAAATCTATGTTTGACTGATCTGTTTGTTGGTTGCGTAACACAACCGTTGTTCGTAATCAAATACGCGCAAGAGGCCGCAGGCGTACACAACTGCATATTGAAAAAGATTTCAACATTATTTGCCTTTACAGGTAGCAGTATCTCGGTAATTATCGTGGCAGTTATAAGCATAGACAGATGTTTTGCTATTTCGTCACCATATAAGTACCAACGGATAGTTTCCCTCTCTCTTTATACCAAAGTTTTGGTTCCAATATGGACAGGAACGATCTTTGCAAACATACTAATGGCCTTTGAGGTTATCGAAGAGAACACATACTGGGTTGTGAATTCAACTGGGTTTGCTATTGCTTTTTTCGTAGTATTGGTATCTTACGCAATTATCTTTAAAACAGTGATTCGACAGAGCAGAAGAGCACGCTTAGTTAATTTGGGGAAGTTCGATACAACTTTAAAAACGTGTAAAACAACGAACAATATTTCGAATCCATTGAAAGATACTACAAGAAGACAACCAAACGAAATAGAAGGGTTTATCGCTTCACCCTGCAACACTGATGCTGAAATCAGATCTGCTATTGATGATGACGTCATTCATAAAAACAAGCTTGAGAGCAATGGAAATCATACGATAACTAACCCCAAATGTTCCTCAAAGAATAGCAAAGACGATCTAAAGGTCTTTCATAAGAAAACAAAAGTTGCAAGCATATCAGAGAGGGAAGGTGAAGTCGCATGCGCTCAAAACTGCAAAGAGGGTTCCAGACCAAGAGGCTGTTCGTCATCAAGCTTTCATTTGCAAATTTCTTCTTGTGCTAAAAGCAGTTCCAAAGGAGCCTCTACAGATTCAAATGAAAAACGTGGAGCAATCACTATTGCCATCATAATACTAACACTTACAGTTTGTTACATCCCTTTTACTATCACCCTTGGGTTTCATCATATATTTCAGGAAAACGGAGTATTTGGATATCTTTATTCTTCGTGGACATCGTGTTTCATTTACCTTAACAGTTCATTAAATCCCATTATTTACTGCTATAGAAACAATATTATTCGTGAATCTGTGTTGCGCAAATTAAAATGTTTTTAAAACTACGAACTACCGATATGGACACAATTAAACTAAACGTTTCCATCGTTTCGTTCACTTTGCCCCGTTTTAAACCGAACACAAGAAAACGGAAATTAGTTCCTCAAACTGTGCAGGGTTTTCAAAAGTTCAAAGACAAGACTGATTTTGTTGTAGACAATATCTTTCTTTAATGACATATAAAGGGGGTTTTCTTTTTTAAAAAAGCTCTTATCTTGAAGCCCCTGTAGAAAGTTGCGTACTCAGTCAAAAACCTGTAAGCTTTGCATCTTTCAGCAAATTACAATTAAATGACACAATGATACATCCGAACTTTGATCGTATCTTGCATCTATCATATCTTACTTTGCTTAATGTTTACAATTTAATCATATACCGGTCATATGCTCATTAACTAATTACTTTTTGGCCACTGGGTAATACCGAATAATCAGCCCGTGCAGTGACATTTCATATTGGTAAATTGTAATCATGACCTAATAAATTGGAATTGAATTTTGGGAAAAAGGGTCTACTCAATGCATTAATCAAAGCTTCATTTAAGCTTTTTTCCAACTAAAACAACCATCAAATCAGACCAAATTTTTCTAGATATTTCAAAACATTACACTGTTATTCCCACTGATTTCTCATGTCGTAGTATGCTGAATTCTGAGTTATAGCTTGAAGGCTTCTTTACAATTAAATCCGTTCAGCAAGCTATCATTCTACTTTGTAACTAGGCCATGTGTCTTTTATGTTCTTGCAGGCCATCGTTGTAGTCAATTGTTATAATGATCATAAATAATCCATGGCCTGATGAAGATTAAGATATTTTCACAAAATTTTAAATTGCGGGAGAAACAAGTGTATTTAAAGACCTTCGCTATTAAAGGGAGGCACTGTCGTCAATGTCTCACCAAAATATTGTCGGCTTTGGGTCCGGATCCGGCCTACTTTTCTGTTGTTTTTTCTGCATTGCTGACATGATCAATCCAAGTTATCGGTAAACTCAATTGCAAAAATAAACACATACCACGTTGGTTTTCTTCTGCTTTTGTAAATGGCCACCATTTTGAGAAAGTATTCTATATCAGAAATCATGTCCAGCAAAATACTTTGCTGACGCCATTACTGCTTCGCGCCAGCAGTTGTGCCTCTGATCCAAGATGAGACTACCGGGAAACATTACGGAACAAAGCAAGAATCCAACATGGCTTACGCTGGCAATCAGAGCGGGAATTTGTAAAGTATTCTTGAAAATGTTACATATCATTCCAAAAAACTCTTCAAACTAAGCCGTTTGATTTAAATCGGCAATATTTCCTATGGGAAAAGACACAAACTCTAATTGCCTCGCAAACGAAATAAAGATTCTAGAATATAAAAACAAAGTTTCCATTTTTCGTGCTCCTTGGTATTTTTCTACAAAAATACAATACGAAATTTACGCAAAATTAATTCTAAATTTGACTGCAGTTATGAAACATTACATAAGCGTCAAGAAAACTGAAATACAATAGACTGGAGTACAAAAAAACACTGGGGCGGGAGTGCATTCGTCTGTATATTCCGTATGGCTATCGAAAAGTATAATTTCCAGATCACTGTTATTGCTACACAAAACCTCAGAAAAGTAAATGAAAACTTCTGCTTTATCTTAAACTGGAAGCTACTGTTGTCAGGCATCTTAAAGAAACAATAAAGAGCAGCACTTGGATTTGATTTTGGAATTATTGAGTTACACAGCTGCCTCCTCCGGGTAAAGATTTTTCATTTTGTGTGGATGGCTTTGATTTGGCGAAATTAAACAAAAACAGTAGAGCTTATTGTATAAGGAAGCAGATGAGTCTAACCCGTAGAACTGTGGAAACATACGAAAGGCATCACAAAAATATTAGGAATCTAGTTGGTTCCTGGTTGTCATAAAATATACATTATATTTATCGTATTTAAAAATCATAAAGTGAAAAGTTTGAATGTGGCTCAGATGCTAGGAATGGGGTATTAATGTAATGCGAATCAGTTAAGTTATCAAAAGGTAAAAAATGATTACATATAATTATGATCTAAAAACTGATTAGTCTGAATCAAAACATGCGAAGTTTCAATCTAAAACAACAAATCATTTACAACATAAATTGCAGCTACAAAAAGCTTCGATGAAGCGAAGAGGCACATGAGTTATTAAAAATTAATTGATTTTATGTTAATATGATATAGTCTTATAGTTAAATCAACTGAACTACTTCAACAAAACGTCCTAAATCAACATAAAACTCGATATATATCTTTATACAATTTACATGCACAAACCTAATAAATTCTTATAATACGTCACTCTATTTCCAGGCTCCTGTAATGGTGAAGTCGTCAGTTTCCTGAGTTATAACTTCTGCATAATCCCAGCTAAGGGCAATTTCCTCTCTAGAACGCTGTCTTATATTTTTATACTTACAATCAAGGCGCTACCAATATGTTGGTGTCTTCTAGGAAGACAGAACGAAATTTACGTTCAAGACGACATCTGGGAATATTCAAACCTTAAATGCCAGTTTATGACATTGTAAGGCACTTAGTGGTCTCTGATGAACATTCAGCGAAAGAAGAATATTGGGGAAACGGATTCAGCTGTCCTGATGCCAGTGTGAATGGGGCCACATTATCAGGCATTTTAATGGAGCATTGTGTGAGAACATTGTAGCACTACAATCAAAAGCAATATTCAATTCACTGACCAAATGGACACTTCTGTGTTATGGCAGTGACGAACTACTCCTTTGTCTAACATAGCTGGATGTCAAATTATATGAGCAACGACAAAATAACTATATACATTGTATTCAGTCTCATATCAAATTGTTCTCCTTGTGAATATCAGAAGAAATCCTGACTTGCAAAGCAGGCTGGTCTTCAACTTTCCAATAGTTCAATAAGACCAATCGTTTTTTGTGAGATTCACAACAAAATGAAATCGTACAAATAACTTGGAACGTCTTAAAACGTTCAACATTAAGCTGCACAGCAGCACATGTCTTCTATTGTATATGGATACAGAAGCATTGGCTGCAAGATCCCACTGAGACTGTCTGCAGTTCGCTCCCCTCGCATATAGACAGTATTGCCTAGCTGTCTAACCACTTAACAGACTGAAGATTCTGAAGATGACTGTGGAGACGTGGACCAGCCCCCTGGACTGCGCTTGGGTGAATCAGGAGACGGCGTCAAGAAACTAGCTGCCACGTTACCGTCTTGCGGTGATATACTTTTGCCGGGAGATGAAACATATGCACTTGAGTGCGTTGATGGGGGAGTGGGGAACTGCTGCAAGAACGACACCCCTTCTGGGTGCAATTGTCTTTGTAAATGAGTATCTCTACAGGGTCCATACTCAAAATCGTTTGACATATGCAACTGCATATCATGTGAATACGTTATTGCTTCCGTCCCGCACGTATTATCACCTGATGACATCATGTGTAGATAATGGTTTGCAGACATTGGATCGTTGTCACTGCTTCGAGGAAACTTTGGTCTAGCACCATTATTGTGTGAGACAATTTGCATATTAACGTCATTAAGCCTTATGGACGAGTTTGGTAGTGAAGCACTTATGCTTAAAGAATCGTTCCCATTTATGTTCGGGACACTTTGATGATGAGCCTGGGGGTTTAAGGCAGTCTCCTCGTTATCCCAGTTAGGCGGAAAGTCTTCCAAACAACCATGTGTTGCAAACAACGACAGGCCCTCCATTATATCTTTTTCCGAAAGTTCAGGAAGAGAACCTCTGTTTCCATGACCCGAGTGTCGCTCAACAGGCACTTTAACAAGGCGATTTGGTGGAACCTCTGCACGTGGTGGTGACAGCGTAGGTGCTGTGGTTAATGCATGTGACATAGATATATTTGGTGCGTACCCATTTACTGATGTACCATTCAAATTCATGTCATATCCATTAATTTTGGCCCTTGGAGGGTGCTGAGCAGCCTTGGTACAGGACTTGCGCTTTCGCTTGTTTGGTGGTCGCCTTGAACCACCGTTGAGACATTTGTCGGTGACAGTTGGCGCACATCCCTGGGTGTTTGCTTGTGTGTGGGCTGCATGAGCGTGAGACCTTGGTATATGAGATCTTGGGATCTTTGGTGCTATATTGTTAATCTTTGGTCGGATCATGTTCGGCGGGGAAGTTGTACTTCGCGGCGGTGTGGGGTGGCCATGGTGAATATGCGGGCTTTTCTGTGACTCTGGTGAAGTGGGACCTGGAACTTTCGGAGGGGAGTTAGCCCCTATGGTCCAATCAGATATTAACTCGACAATATCATGGTGGCCTCGCTCCCGAGCAATTTGAATGGGAGATTGATCCATGTTGTCTGCTGCATTTCTGTTGGCAAAATTAAGTAGAAGAATCTTTGCAGACTTCAAGCTTCCTTCCCTTGCAGCCAGGTATAACGCAGTTTGCCCCTGTCAAACAAATTCAACAATAAGCTAAGCCTTGGTACTATTGAAATCTTTGACTGTTAATTCAAAATATTGATAACAAATATATGAAGTTTTAGCAGAATGAAAAAGCTTGAATTTGTTGTGATATTTCTGGCGAAGCCCGCTTAGCAGACTTTGTGGAAGCCTACTTGATAGCCTACGTCCTAGAGATGATCGATACAGTAGAAATAAACGAAAATTATTAAGGGTTTGGGGACAGGTTGTGCAACTGCCCCCCCCCCCTTCCTTGGATGGCTTGGAAAATTAATCCTAAAAACCAGATGTTCTTTGTATAGGAAACAGAAGGGAAAATGTCTCACTAACCAGAAATTCAGAAAATGCACTCTGCTTGCCCTTGCTCAAAAAAACTTAATTTTCGCCTCTGATGCAGTATGTTAACAAAGTCAATACTAATATAACAAATTAGTTCAACAAGCGCAAAGTCTTCAGGCGTTTAGAATTACTTTACCTAAAACACATGTTTACTGAGCCCGTGGAAACGTACCTTGTTGTCTGCAGCGTCAACTTTGGTGCCGTTCCTTGTCAATATCATCGTCGCTATTTCATTATCAACAGATACGGCCCAATGCAATGCGGTTCGTCCTAAGAGAAATAAACTTCATATGTGAACACAGACACAGAAACGAATAACTTGGTGCGACTTCGATTTATAATCAAAGAAATACAGGAACCCATTTCAAGTGAAACACTTACCTTGATTATCTGTTATATTAACTTTGGCTCCAGTGTTTATAAGATCTTCGACCATTGAATTCACTTCAAACCTGCAAGCATCCATCAACGGAGTGCTTCCATCGAAACTCTGAGCATCAATTATGGTACTTCGGTGCTTAATCAGAAGCTACGGAAAAACAAAGGCTTGGTAATACACAAAACGCAATAAAGACCTTGGTTATCAAAAGCTTGTTGCTTACGTCTTGGACTTAAACTATATCGTTTGCGCTAAACGAGAAAGATGCAGGATATATCTCAGCACATCATAGCGGAAAAATCTTTTGATTGGCTAAAGCGCTACCATTTTGAATTTATACAAATTAGCCTCATGCTATAGAAATCAATGGGAAAGCTGCAGCCCATCAAGAGATTATTCCTCTATGCTTCTCAGCACTGACTTGAAACAATCATTATCTTGCTTTTAAAACAAACAATCAATCTTTGCTAAATACTTTGGGTTCAGAAAACTATAATTACTTCAGAACATAATTTGATTGTAATTTAAACTCGATGTTTCCGATCTAACAATTCTCTTACCTTAATGCTCCAACAGCATCTGCCGATACTGCCAAATGCAACGGACTTCGTCCATGAATATCACGCACGTTGGCATCAGCACCACCTTCAAGGAGTTTTCGCAGCCCTTCCACGTTTCCGTGCCTTGCGGCCAAGTGCAATGGAGCCTCTCTTTGAATATCAGTACGAGCTGAATGATTGGCACCGTTGGATAACAAGTTTTCGACCTGCAAAAAGCAAGGTGCTTGTATAATTTAACAGTCAAAGAATGAGAATTAAGGCAAGGAGCAAGTATCGACAAGACAGAATACAACTAAATTGTGTCACTCGCTGCAAGGTGGGACAAGTAGCCAACGAGTTACCGCCATGAGTAACACTTGACTGGAAAAATAGAAATACTGATGAAAGAAAATGAAACGAAACGAAAAGCTTGATACAAATAAAACTTGTTGATCAAAAATGCTGTTTATATCACGATCAAAATTAATAAGAAAGCAGAAATCTGCCTTTAACAACAAAAACTGGCGGTTGCAGTTCAACACATCTACTGGAGAGGGGTTTAAAGTGGCGGAATAAGACAGTCGAACATAAGATGGCTGAACGAAAAAAACGTACCACAGCCCCTTCTGCACTATCCTCACTGTCCTTGTCATCATCATAGCTATCCCTAAAATCAGTCGAACGGCAAACGGCTACGTGAAGCGGAGTCAAACCCCCAGGTCCTCTCACATTGATATCTGGGTAGCGACCAGAAGATGCAAACGAGCCCTGCGGTGGCGTAAGTCCCAAGTGGCGTGAATCTGCCGCCTCTCTGTGTAGGCTTGTCCAAGTTCTGTCGTCGTGGATTTGTTTACATCCTTCAAGTGACGGTTCTAAGCATACCAGTTTCTGATCGTGAATGCTGCTCGACGGACTGGGAGGTGTATTCCAAGAGCAAGCAGCTGATGCTATGGACTCGGCAGAAGAACGATCACCTGGTTTCAACGACCTTCAACAAGACAAAAAACGATGAAATGACAATGTTACAACCATTACATTTGTGCCATATTCAATAGTGTTGAAGTCGAAACAACGCCTCTCAGGAGGATAGGATATAATGAAATACTCTAACTATAGAAATTAGGACTTACAGGATAAAGGTGTTCTCATTAGATGTTAAGGGAAAAACCGAAGAAGAGAAAACCAAACTAATACCACCCCACTATTATTAGCTATTTCATACTAAATTTTTCAAGAATCATTTTAGTTTTTGAAAAGTAGATAAGTGACAAGCCATACTTCAAGCTATATTCCTGGCCAACTGGATCGGATCTGTCTGTGCTTGGCAGGTTTCCCTGATCCAATCCACTTGAAAGAACAAATCCACGTGGCACCCACAGACGACTGGAACACTTCTTAGCACCAACAAGGACAGAAAATGCCAGCAATGGAACACTTATGCAAATAAGCAAGATCCAGAGTGGGGCCAGAGGCTCCTTAGTTCGTTCCTTTTCAACTTTAGCCTTGTCCCCTGAAATGAAAATTCTCTGGTATCAAAGGCTGAATAGAGATCTGGTATCAAAGGCGCAAGACATTGGTCGTTTACTTTCACTTCTTCCAAATATTTGATACCTCTGTTTTTCGAAAGTTATCTTCTACCACCGAAGTAAACTTTTTTGAGTCTTACCTGTGACAGAATAAATTGGAAGGTTCGAATCCAACTTTCCTTTCGATTGTAATGCTCCAATGTAGTTGGCGATCTGAAAAAGACATTATACATTTAAGACACGGACAGCCAAATCTGACAATATTTACCAATTCTAGGCTATTGTCCGAAAGGACATATCATTGCAGCATTTAACCTTACAAAAAGTAAGATTTAACATGAAACTTACAAGGTCTACATCAGTAAAGCATCCTTGCGTACACTTTTGGTTGTCAACACCCAGCAGTATCTCCGTTCTAAAAGAAATTCACCAGTTTAGAATGACAATCACCATACGAAACAATTAGTTGAAATAATGAGCTGTTTTGTTATCGTGATAGGAAAACAAATCTTAAAAGTAAGCCAAGTTCAGGAAAAAGAAGTTTGAAGAAAAATCTGAGTAGAGAACATCGCTAGTGTAAAGAAGTAATGAAATTCCTCTTTGAAACGTCCATTCAAATTTGAATATTACTGACCCCATAAGATAACAATATGGGACATAGAACAGAAGACATCCAGAAATCTACAGCACAAATCATTTAAAACATTCAAGGTATCCTAGGCATAAAAAAGCAAATACGGTAAGGGGGAAAATAAAATATACCTGTTTTTGCCTGCCTGCCTTTTAACCCTGGAGTGTGATATCAAAGCAAACAAAGAGGCGTCTCGGCGCTTTCTGGCCGAAGTTACATCGTTAGTTAAGGCACGAATCCTGTCCCTGTTGTTTTCATCCTTGAGGATATACACATGGGTGCGCAGTTTGATGCTTAGGTTACGAACAAATAGTCTTGCCAGGCGCCGCACCTCCTCCTCAGAAGCACTTATCACCACTTTCAAAATTCCAGGTAGCTAAAAAGTAATTTTATGATTATAAAACTACTTGAAGGTTCACTCATCTGACTATAATATACAGAAGAAAAATTCACAATTTCCATGTCTAAAACACTTTCCATTAAACTTTCATGCAATAGGTTTGATAGGCGTCAGTAAAGTCTCACCAATTTTTGCTTGTTGCTTCCACATTCTAAATTGTCATAACCGCAGGCATCGTTGTTGCAATATTCGTCGCATTTTCCATTGCCATAAGTAGCTTCACAAAAAACTGGATACCTGAAAATAAAGTTTATTTAAACTTTATAAAATTGCTTATGATGAATATCCAAAAAACCAATATTTCAAAGCAATGCTTGCAAAACAGAATAATAACACATAATGCAATGTGGATAGCATGATAATATTTTATTGAACAACGAAACATTTCTTGACATATTTTCCAGATACCAAAAGAGTCTTTTTAGGGGTATAATATCACGAAATGCAAACAGAAATCATTCAAAATCACTATATCACGAGCTGGTCTTTTAATAATGATGTAAAGAACTTCGATACACTTACTTGCAAGTGCCCACATTACTGAAGCAGTCGTGACCATCGAAGAGGCAACCGGAATTGTTACATTTTTTATCACAAACGCCATTATCAAAGTGTTTCCAGCATTCTACATCAACAACACTGCAGTTGAGCCATGGATCACGGCTTAGTGTGCAGTCCGTTCCGTCCCACTGACACTCTTGGTTGTTACATTTCTCCTAAAATTGGAAATTATTTTTAAAAGATGCAGTAGCTCCAGATAAAACTACACTATCTAGGAGACAAATTGTCTTACTTTTGCAAATATTTCTAATTGATCCTATTTGATTCGCATTATTTTTGGTTTCTCGCTGGGATGTGATTTGAATCAGCGTTAATTCTACTCCTCAAGGTGTTCTTGCTATATCTGACAAAAATTGTTTTACTAAAACTGATGGTGCATGTTAAATGTGGAAATTATCTTATTTGTTGCTATGTTGCTTCTGATGGCAATTTTGGGACACTAAGAGGCTATGCTTATCGAGCAGAGCCCATGTCCTGACTCTCGATATGATCACGTCTCGTGTTTTTACGCCAGGAAATACTAATTACTACTTATAAATACTTATAGGCATTCTTATAACCAAGGTATTCCATTCGAGCCCAAAACTTTTAGACCTGTTTGCCGATTATTACCTTCCATTATTTGGATTTTGAGGCAGTCGAATTCATATACTTATGTATATAGATATCGTAAAAGCCTCTAATTTAATTTTTTTTCTCTACATTTGTGTTATTCTGACATGGTTATTCTTGAATAAAACCTATCAACCGGTTGAGATATCTTGCTCATCAACCTATAGCAAAAAGGGAGACGTCCGCCGTAAGACTAGCTCTGAAATTAGAGAAAGTGCCCACCTGCCTATGTTGTGTGGTTTTTAATTATAGAAATCAGATAACTGACTTCTGACCGCTAGCGCAGTGGACAAAAGTGGAGCGTGAGAAAGTTCATGTTTATATGCCAGAAACAAAAAGTATATTTTACTCTATGTTCATGTACATCACAGCAAATCATTTTCATTTTCTGATAACAAAATCCATTTGCAAATGTAATAAAGTAGCGTTTTGTTCCATTCAACTGAAGGAAATAAACATGCATGTAATTGGCAAAGGAAAAATGATTAATGATGACACACACAAGCTTGTTATTTCTTTATGGTGTAGTAGTCAGCAGGAGAGAAATACTATAGGAAAAGCAGAACGAGTAGCAAGTTGTTTTCTAAAATTCAAGCGATTCCCTTGCCCCAAATTCAAGTAAAAGCCTACAAAATTACACATCAGGATCAATAATAAATGAAAGAACAAGACACAAGTACAAGTTTTGGTATTGCATTGAAATTTGCGATGACGGCAAATAGTATCTGGGTCACCTAAAGACAAACGATAACGCGATTCCAGCCTATCATGTCAATGGACGTACATGAACTTAAAAGTAATAACTGCGGGGATGATTAGCATAACAAGCTAAGACGAGTTTTCACCCCTGTTTAGAAAGAACAACGCTCCATTTGTGTTATACAGGTACGAGGTTAGATCAAACAAGAGAATGTGAGAAAATTTACTTGGCAGATGAGCGGAAAGTCTAGTTTAATCTTCAAGATTACTATGCTTTGTAAAGCGATAACACGATGAAAGAGATGTGCATATTTCATGCAGGAAACCCATTCATTCTTAAGTAGTGAGCTATCGCAGATATTTCTACTGACAAAATCTGGCTCAATGGCACCCACTTTTCCGGACAAACCATCTGGTTCACTCAAAAACTCTTCAAGGAAAGATAAGCCCTGATAAGAGCACTTAAAGCGTCCTAATCACTGCTCAAAGTCTCCACTTACAATTGTCATGTTACCTCCCCTCTTCTAAAGCAAGTGCCAGATATAGCAGTGAATTCACCCTCAAATTTACTTGAAGCGAGGCCAACAACTTAATAAGCTAGGTAGTATTAATAAAACTGCCTCGCACACAATGCGAAGGCATAGGATTTGTATCAATCAATAAAACAATTTTTTCTTATTATCATTTTTCACAGCCTACTTCCGTTTCTAATTCAACACGTTTGGTTTTGGCAATTAACTTTCCTAACATTCTTTGCCATATGAATTAATTGTAATCAGAAAAACAACAACAAATAAAAGCTAATGAAAAGCGGAAATTATTCTAACATACATAGAAAACCGACGGCGAGTGACAACTGAAATGCTTGGCTTTAAAAGAGGCGAGGGCGCGAAAACTCGGATACAGTTGATTATCGGAATGAGAAATGAGGCTGATGAGTTACTGATGTGACTTTTCTTTACGCAGCACGGCAGATGCCCTTGGGGGGGGGGGGGGGGGGGGCTCCAGCCCCTCCAATAATTGTCAAACTGTAGTATGTTTCTTTTATAACAGTTTACTGAATGAGAAGGAATACAATGGGCAGCCTCCTCCACCCCCCCCCCCCCCCCCCCCCCCAATATGAATTTCGTTCCGACGGCACTGAACTAATTTATAATTGACAGACAGACGACAATTGTAAAGCCTCCATAAAAAGCCCTTTGAAGCTACAGTGCAATCTCCAATGGCATGTCTGTGTTGGTGGATGCAGAATTACGTTATTAATGGAAAAGTCTGGAATACCGGATTACAGATACGAGAATGCTACCGGATATGGTCATTCCGTGGTTCCGGCGAGACAAGAGCAGGGTTTCCAACACAAAAATCGCGATTTGAATAAATAACTCTATTGAAACGGATTCGTGAGGCCATCGGAATCTCTGTTAAATAAAAGGATTAAGAGATGAAGGAGTATCTAAAATTGATTTAGCTACAAATAACATAAAAACATCCTGTTATTATAAAAGTATTATAAAGACTTACCAAGCATTGTCCACCGTCAAACTTTGTTGAACAGTCGCTGTGGGGACAGGATGTGCCATTTGAAGCCTTTACTTTTTCACATCGATCTCCCGTGAATCCAGCTATTTGGAAAATTTGAAAACAATCAAACTAAAGGTTTATGATATACTTAATCCAAACTTAGTTATACACCACACACTTTGGGGCATACTGTAATTGGCTGAATTATTCAAATTGATCCTTGAATGAAAGCAACTCTTGTCAAGTTCCAATGGGAAGATTCGCGTATTGATTAGACTAGAAGCTGCCGCATTGTCATTTTTACTTTTCTTCGTGATCTCAGCCCTAAGGTAAATCTTGCCAAAACAACTAAAGCCACCAAGAATAACAGATCCGAAAAATATTAAAACTCGCTCAAAACTAATTACAAAAGTTTTTCAATCAAAAATTGCTATATTGAATGCTGGCTTAAAGTTCAGCAAGTTAGAAACCTAAATATACCTGATTATGGGAAAGAAGCCCGAATTCGCGCAATGTTTTGGATCTCTTTGCGTTATTTTGGATTTTTAAAACAACATGCAAGCAAAGCTGTGTTCTTGTTAAATCTGTCACTGATGTCTTAACTAAACAAGAGCAATAACAAAAGGGACAATAATATTGAGCACTGTTTCCTAACTATTTGGATGTCATTGAATTAGCATACCTTTACACATGCATGTAAAACCTCTGAGAGAGACAGAGCATATGCCGTTGTTTAAGCATGGATTCGAGGCGCATTCGTTGAGACTTTCCGAGCAGTTCTTCCCACGCCAGCCGGGTCTGCATGTGCATTCATAGCCACCCGCTGTATCGACGCAAGAGCCATGAGCACAGGGACTGGACAAGCAGGCATCTTCATTGTATTCGCAGTGAGTGCCTTCAAACCCCACCTTACAATGGCACATGTATTTGTCGCCCACCATTGAGCATTTGGCAGCATTTTGGCACGGGTTGTCACTACAGGTGCGCACAACTCGTTCGCAGTTTCTTCCACTGTAACCTCTGGGGCAGTGGCATGTGTAATTGTTTATTCCATCTATACAATATCCAGAGTTCAAGCAAGGTTCACTCAAACAGTCATCTTGATTAATTTCGCAGTTTTCTCCAACGAAACCGCTTTTACAAATACAGGCATAACTACCTGGAGTGTTAATACACTGCTTTGTGCCATATTCATAACAACGACCTTGTAGACATTCGTTAAAATCAGTCTCACAACGTGGACCAGTATATCCAACAGGACATGTGCAGCGGTACCAGTTGGTGCCAGACATGCAAATTCCATTATTGTAACATGCACCTTTATGACAGTAATTATGTCTTCGTTCACAGTTTGGCCCTTCAAAACCTGTTGGGCATCTACATATGTAACCATTGACAACATCTTCGCACGTACCACCATTCATGCATGGCCTTGAAGTGCATTCGTCGATACGTACGTTGCAGTTAGGCCCTGAGAACCCACTTCGACATGTGCATGAGTATCCATTCAACAGATCTTTGCATGTCCCTCCATGGTAACATGGATGGGAGGCACATTCATTAATGTTAATCTGGCAGTGCGATCCAGTATATCCTGACGCACACCTACAGAAATGCCCATAAGTGGTATTTACACATGTACCGCCATTATGACAGCCTAGTCCTCTCGCTTGTGCTTGAGCACAAGATATTTTTGGTACATCACAAATCGCTCCTGTCCATCCATTGCTACAGCTACATGAAAAATTGGCACCAACTTGGGAGCAGGTGGCTCCATTCTGGCATATACCCTGACTGCACCAGTTAACGTAAGATTCGCAATTAGTTCCCGTGAAACCGAAGGGACATTCACAGACATAACTGCCAATTTTGTCGTGGCATTTTCCACCATTCTGGCAGGGTCTCAGACTGCATTCATCTATTTCCTTGCTACACTGCTTGCCAGTGTAACCAACAGGGCAGATGCACCGGAACGTGTTGATGCCATCTATGCACTGTCCATTATTGAAGCAAGCCCTATTCAAGAAGAGGCGAAATTGATTGAATTAAAGCTACGAAGACCACAAAATCAACAAAATATAAAATAAAAAGCAAGCTGGTATTCTGTTTGGATAAGAAGAAGACACTACCGAGTGGATACCTCCTCAAGGACCAAACAGGTTTCTTATAAATCGCACAATTTTTAAAGAACAGAATCTTGGGCAAATATCCATCTACCTAGCTTTGATAGCAGAAGAGCTACTGTGTTTCAAAAGGCAGGCTGGCATACATACAAAATGTCATTGAGCTAACATTCCGTGTTTAGTCAATCAGAGATCATTTAGTTATGAAGAATTGACCAATACATTTATGCCCCCTAAGGAGAACACCATCATCCTATGTAATTCAGACAGGTGACAAAAACAGCCTCCCATGGTCCTACAAAGTTTTGTCACCACAAAAGAAATAAAGTGGCACATCTGGCGAGTATTGGATATGTTTGAAAGGAAGGGGATGTAAATCCTGGGAATCGGTCCCAACGGGAGGATAAGCCAGGGTGACAACAGTATAGCCTACCCTATATAGCAATCGTCCACATCTTTGGTGCAATTCTTGCCGGTATAGCCATCTTTACAAATACAATGATAATCATAGGCCAGATCAGTGCAGTTGCCATGCACACAGGGGTTTGGCGTGCATTCGTTGATATTATTTTCGCAGAATGTCCCTGAATACCCTGACGGGCACGTACAAGTATACCCTGTCGGGTTGCTTTGACAAGTTCCACCGTTTTGGCACTGGTTGTATATGCAGTTATCGTTTCTTGTTTCACAACGCTTTCCTGAAAACGATTAGACAAAAGGTTGTCATAAAGCAATATTGACATAAAGGTCATACAAAAACAAGCAATATACATTTATTAAAGTTCAATATATGCCAATACATTTACATAACCAATTAGCAAAATATGATAGATATGTCAAAATTAAATTCTGATGCTTGAAAAGTAGAAACAATCTCAGATGACAAGTTCTATGTGACATTACTTGCTGATATCGTGAAAAAAGATAATGAATGCGGTTTCGTACCAGTGTAGCCCGGTGCGCATGTGCAGTCATAAAATCCCAGTCGGTCAAAGCACGTTGCACCATTCATGCAGGGATTAGACAGGCATTCGTTGATCTGTGTTTCACAAATTTTGCCAGTGTATCCAAGTTTACATTCGCAAACGAAACTGTTTATACCATCTGTGCATCTTGAGCCTTGTAAGCACGGATTGGAGGCACATTCGTTGATGTTTATCTCACAGTTGACACCTGTGTAAAGGATTTCAAACAATTAATATGACCGCTCCTTAGAGTTTATGGGTTTATCAATAAATACAAGGAAAACTAATGCTTTAAAACCTATACAGTAGACAACAGTCGGCCGTAAACTGAGTCAAACATTAAAACAACGAAGAATGAAGTGCTAAGACCTGGTTAAAAAGAAGTTTAATAAACTAGAAGAAAAAGCAGATGCTGACCCTGATCTCAATTGCTAGCAGGCTTACCTGTAAATCCAGGTTTACAGCTGCAATTATAACCTCCGATAAGTTCGATACAATTTGCATCGTTTTTACATGGGTTCGTGTCACATTCTTTTACATCGATATTACAGTTAGTACCAGTGTACTGACTTGGGCATACACACAAGTATTCGTTCACACGGTCTAAACAGCTGCCATGGACACAAGGGTTTGACGCACACTCGTTGATTTCGTTTTCACAGTCAAGCCCTGTGTAACCTGGCAAACATCGACAGGTATATCGATCAAGTCCATCAATGCACGTGCCATTGTTTTGACAGGGGTTTATGGCACAGTAGTTTATATTTGTGTCGCAGGTTGCACCAGTGTATCCTAGAAATGGCAAGAATGAAATAACAAATCTGTTAACATCAGTATGGCATTGAGACTTGTGATTCACAAAATATAGAAATAAGATCTCCGCTTTTTTTCTCGGCCAGTTACCAAAAATATTGAAGATTGTCCTAGGAACCAAAGGAAGCTGACAATTGAAGCAAGCTTTAAGAAACCATAAGAAAATGGTCAGCGCTTTCCTGTGATTTATACTTACTATTAATGAAGGGGGGTATTTTTCAAACCTGTCTCATTCTTCGTTCATCCTACTCTTTCATATGAAAATACAGTTAAACGATTGAAGGAGCCATCCTTAAAAAGCTAGGAAACCTCCAGTCCTAGACAAAGGTTGCAAATTCATAAATTCTGCACTACTTGAGCTAGTTTATCGTTTAAAAACAATTTGAGACTGGAAAGTCTAAACACGTCAGAGTGACCGGAGATTTTGCAATCGTTCGACAAACACAAGTCAATGACACTAATAGCAATATGAGAAGGATTGAAAATCATAAAAAGCAGCTTAAGGATCGAATATTATTAGTTGATGGAAAAATAACATCTTTATGTGTTGGAACAACGTCACTGCCCCAAAAAAAGCAATTAATAGTTTCTGAGAACAAAGAATTTTATCATACGGTAAAATCTTTGGTCAGTAAATGCAGTAAAGTTCGGCGACGGCTATTCTATGGTCATTTTATTCAAAATCGTGCAGCACTGGAAAGATTGTTTTCTTATCGGTTATCCTTTTCGTTTGAAAAATTGTAAACAGACAGCGAATAAACTGAAAACAATCATAGTATCAGCAATTAAGTCTTTTATAGAAATCGAGCCCAATATCTCTCCAAGGCTTAAAAACAGCGCCCGTAAGCCCAAACATAGGTTAATACGGTTACCTGACAGCGCCTTTAACAAACATCTAATATGTTATACAACACTACTACACTTGGTTCTTGAAACGGCAGTTGCTATCCCGCGACGTTCTCCTCCCGCCCCTTTTCTAGTAGACTAGAAATAGATCCGAAAGATTCGTAGATAGACTAGTGCCAGCCCCAATTTTTTTGGCTATGGGGAGCAAATCAAACTTCGTGTGTTTATTTCAGGATTTGATAGATTTAGGATGTTTTCGGCATCTTTATATCCTTTAAAAAACAAAATACGCCATTATGCCAACTTATCATCCGAATAAAGTCGCTAGAATCAGCTAAAGGTTCTTTAACAATCAAGAATCGTAAACAACGTTTATTCCAAGCAATGAACTGCGCGGAAAAGGACCGCTGGGGGCCACGAAGCGAATTCCGTAAAAAAAACCACGTCTCTTTTTAAATGCTTTAAAAGCGTCATTCCAGCACTGAAGAATTACGCATTCATGCTAGGTTTTACAAACAATTGGTTTGTTCTGTGGCTTAAAATGTCTAAATCTCAACATTAGGATAGCAAGGTAATGGCATTAGTTTTAGTATCCAGACATAACCGTGAAGATGACTGGGAGCTTTATCAAGTTAGATAAAAACAAGTCTAAACATACCCCACTGACATTTACACTGGAAACCATTGATTTTGTCAATACACTGGCCATTCTTGCACGGGCTTGACAAGCACTCGTTGACTTCACTCTCACAATTTACTCCAGTGTATCCTGGCTTACAGGAGCAAGTATATTTTCCAATGTCATCTATACAGGTGCCATGGACGCATGGTGCCGAGTTACACTCGTTTATTAAAATTTCACATCTTCGCCCTAATACAAAACAGTATAACATAATACCTCTAGAAGATTTCTCTGGTTGGGCTCCAATAAAAACTTAAAAAGCCAAAATACCTAAACTTGTAAAAACATATCCTTCAAGGTCTGTATTCAAAAAGCAAGACAAATTCAACTTATCCATTTGGATTCAATTCTAGACGATTTGGAAGACCCTTTACTTTCGTGTTGGTTGCTTTTAGAAGACATTTTATCAGTTGCTTTTAGACAGTACAAGCTCATGCTACATTAAACGATAGCTACCATAATCACGAAGAACTGTATGTTTATATTATCCCTTTGGCTGAAATGCGTTGCAAAACATCTATAGCAAATCTATCGATGCCAGGATGGCCACATTTTGCGTAGCATTGTTGAATGTACTTACCAGTGTATCCAACTTTACAGTTGCAGTAATATGAGCCATTTGTGTTCACACATGTCCCATGTCCGCATGGGCCATTGTTTGGGTAGCATTCGTTTATATCTTGATCACAATTGGTACCGTTATAGCCACTGTGACAAATGCAAGAATATTGACCGTAGGCATCCACTTCACAACGTGCATGGATGCCACAGGGTCCAGATTGACAACTGTCTCTATAGCTGCATGTTAAACCTGAAACAACGAGCAATTTAAGCTAATTTCACTTCACCATATCAACAATTAGCACATCAAACTATTCAAGCTGCATAACTATGAAGGATTGTTTGCAGAAAAACGATATGTACCATATTGGCAAATAAAAATGTTCACAGGAAAGACTGAGTATTGTGGCATTCCGAATAGAGTTAGAACCAGAACAGTTATTGCGCACCGAATGTAGTTTTCAGAAATATTGAGTTTGAATCGACAGTTGCTAGCATTATGCGAAGCAAAATACTGAAACAGCCAGAAAATAAGCGCTAAAAGATTTTGATAGCAAAAGGAGAATTAAACAAACCTGTAAATCCTGTTTTACAGCTACATTCGTACTTTCCAATCCCATCAATACAGGTTCCATTGTTTTGGCAGGGGTTTGGACTGCAGTCATCATGATTGACCGTACAGTTTTCTCCCTTCCACCCGCCAGCACATGAGCATATATAATAAGGCGAATAATGAAATAGAATACAAGTCCCTCCATTTTTGCAGGGTTTATCAGCACAACGATCAACAGGCTGGTCACATCTCGCCCCAGTCCACTGAGGTGTGCAGCTGGAAAATACAAAATGATTGAAGGTCACAGAAAGGGCCTAAGCAAGGATACGATATATAAGATCGAGGGTAATACGCTGGTCTGTAGGATTATATTCCTCACACATCAAATAAAGTGGAATTACCTTGCACTAAACATGTCGAAAACCAAACTCAGCACAATACAAAACATTCAGTAAGCAAATTTTGAATTAACAGAAAAAGAGCTTAAATGGATGTTAAGCTGGTCTTAAAATGAAATGAAAAACCGGAATATGAAAACATGAAGTTTCAATTTGAATTAAGTACAACACGCAACTAACACTTTTCTGAAAACTGACGAGCACGAGACCTTGTTTTCATTAAATAGCCTCGATCAAGTGAAGGCCTAAATTCCAACAAACAGCAATTAGATCTGAGAAGGGTGATCTCAGTCTGGAAAAAAAATCGGTAAAAACATTAAAGACCTGAATAGATTTTACCAAGAAGTGCTGACCACAAGTATGGGATCGGGGAAATGTTCCTTTTTAACAATCAGTGTGGACACTAAATGATAAATTGAGGAGGAAACAAGCAAAAGCGGAGTTAGCAAAAAGCATCAACAAAAATCTAGAATAATTCCGGATTAAACATATTAAGGGTTGCAGGGAGAGTGAAAGCCTTGAACGGACCAGAGGATTTGTAACAATATTCATATTCATGGGTTAAGAGAGCAGGTTAGAGGATCTATATATTCCCAATATACTGGCATTGTTAAGAAGGTAATACCATAAGCCGTCATCTCGCTACCGCCAATTTCAAAACGTAATCCGATTCGACCATCTACTATTAAGAAATACATTTTCACGCATAACAAAATCAGCTTTGTAATTTTCATTTGATTATTCAATGGCTTTACTTCTAGGTCAACAGACATTTGTCTACTTGCGACCGCTTTGGGAAGAAATAATTTAGCTCAATCGTGTAGTTAGGCGGTATCGCTATTTAAAAAGCCTCGGCTGTATTAAGGAAATCCAAAAGAATCCACCAAATATGTAGAGCCAGTATCCTTACTGATACCACAGAACAAAGGTGAAACTACATAAAAACCAAATTACATTGCTGATTTGAGAATCAACCCTGCCAGCAATAAATCAGTAATGGACGGGGGAATAGGGTTTGGAGTTAAGACAACCTATAGCTCCTCTTCCTAGACATAGAACTAACGTAAACAAGAGAAAACGTGATCGACACTTATCTGTAAACTACGAACTGAGGTTTCAAATAACCAAGCTTTTTATGCAATCAATAAATACACGAACAACTGACCCATGAGAATTTAATCGATATCAGAAACCACAATTTCTTCACTTTGAGAAAATTCATCAGGAAGAAAGAAAGATATTTAATTTCAACATCGATATCGCCCATATCAGCTTATAAATAACATGAACTTGTTTGGAAATTGACGACATATCTAAAGCAGCGCTTAAGGCTTTGGACACAAAGACTATTCTGACACGAGTTAAGCAATTACCAGAATTAAAGAAAAACCGGATTGCTTTAACCTTAACTTTATTAACCTTGCACCCCTTTGCATTCTTATTAGAGGTACTGGGATTGTCTTTCATTTGCTAGCCAAAATTTAAAAAACAACTGAGACTTCTTTGTGACGGCCGGTGACAAGATCCTGGATCAAGGCGAATTTCAACAGCTTGTCAGAATTGGACGAAGAACGACAAATCAATCCGCTCCTTTGCCCTTATATCTATAATCAATGAAGAATAGGCCCTGCCCACCTCGGGGTACATTACGCCCACCTCGGGGTACATTACGCCCAACAAAAATGCTATATCCCACTATTAACCTTAATGAATGTTTAGGGTCAGGGGTAGTGGCATCACAGTGACATTTTTAGAGGCATCAGGATAGGGTTGCAGATTAACATAGGCAGAGGTAGTGTACATGGTCACAGGAGGGTTAAATTTCTCAATCTTAAAAGGCTTTAGAAAGAGAACGCTAATATTTGAAGAACATGATCCACCTATAAGAAAAGAATTAGGGCAATTGTATGCTGCCATGTTCGGGAAACGAAACATTCCAAAGCATTGACGCATCTCTATGGAATTACTTTGTAAAACAATTACACTACGGAGTCAAATATCATTTGAAGACACAGAGGGATGTCTCAATATGAAGCAGCAATATTTGGCGCTCTTTTTCTTGCGAGTTTTAGTAACAAGTGACCTTATAAATATAATATAGGTGCAGCCAGTGAGCGCTGAGCATGATTCAGCTAATAAAAACAACCAAAGGCCGATACTTCAAGGCTGAATAAGAGCGTCGAATACGGAAAACTCGAATGCATTTTGACAAGGATTGGAACCCTTTGACGAATCTTTTAATGTTGCATACAGCAAATTATCAATATTTATGCTAGAAGGCCGAAATAAATGAACGAAATCACCCTTGTGTGGTCATGGTGGGGACAGAAAATGAGGGTAAACTACCAGTGTTTCGTTTACATCCCTAAAACGAGCACAGAAAAACCCTTTCGTTGGTTATGCAACAAGTAAAAACAAACTAAAAGGTACAAAATTAAGATCCCGGGTATTCATATAGCGAGTTTGTTACTAGTCTTGTTGGTTGATAACCAGACGAATCATGAATGGTGATTACAAAAACCGGTCTCCTTTAAAGGTAGACGCGAGAAAACTTGCTGCTGTGGCAAACAAAAGAAACGAAAACAGAAGCGTCAAAAAATGCAAAATTGCCTACCGCAAATTACTTTTAATGGAATTTTTCCTTTAGAAATTAAAAACGTCAATTAAAATCATAAACGAATCCAATAACATGTTCGTCCCCGTTTTAGAATTTCGTCCATCCTGTTTTACACATGATTTACACATGATCATAGCATAGTCATGTGTGTTATTCTCTCTACGAAGTCTATATTTTCCAAATTTAATCTTTGATATATTCAGAAAAGTGCATCTCTAGGTCTGTTGCATGGAAGTTAATTAAACCAACAAACTTTCTGATTCTGCTCTGATATAAAACATAAATCTGACAGTTCTGATCTAACGTTTTTGGTGATAAAGGGAAACTCAACAGTCTTAGGCAGCAAATTATAAACTTTTCTTCTTGCTTAAGAATGCATTCAAGGAAGAAAAATGGTCTTTTGTAGTGGATTTTCTGAGAATAAAAGGTTTGGTCAAGTCTATTACAATATATATTGGTAAACAAGTTTGATTTAACTCATCTATTAGCAGAAACAAGAAAAGACTTTTGTGAGAATCCTGAATAATGATAAATGATTGCTTTGGTGAGGTACTTCAATGCCTAATTGAAAAATAAAAGTATCAGCTTGGCTTAAAATTCAATACTTCTTATAAACAATTCAATCTAAAGAATTTTAAGAACAGTGACATGAACCTGTGCCTTTATGTACTAAGAAGCATCTAATACTTGCATTTGCTTTTCGCAAGCATATACAGATCTAATGATGGATTTAATACCTTAATAATACACAATCTATAATCTAGATTGTGCAACATTAGAAGAAACAGACAGCTATACCTTCAGTTACAAAGCTTAAGTATGCAAGCTATGTGCTTTAAACTATCAGCAAAACCTCGCCATAGTGTTAACTTGAGGGGTCAGAGATGGCAGTCACTGTAGGATTGTGTCTATTGTTTGTGACTACTGTACAAGGCTTTGACTTCAGGAAGGAAGTTTCTGAATAAAAACATCTGTCAGTTTATTGGAGGTGTTGCTTAAAGAGGACTTTCTGATAATAATTTTGTATGGGATGCTCACAGTTTCTATCTCTAAAAATTTGGGTGAACAACAAGACTGCTATAGGTCAAATACATCAAAGTATGAACACATAAAATCTATATTTACTGCAGTTTAAAGGTGATATATGACAATAGCCAAATTTGAAAACACAAAGGTATATCTTTCTTTGCTTTGGATGTCTTTATATGTCATTTTTCCTTCAGGATTACACCACAATGGCAACAATTACAAAATAATCACAATATAAAGCTGATAGACATGTATGAAGATCACATACACAAACTAAGGCAAACTGAAAAATGCATAAGATAAGCTTTTGATACATGTTTTTTCAACTGAAAGACTATTCTGGAAGACTGTTTCAGTTTTTCTCAAAACACTCTTGAAATGAAAGCATCTCCACACAACAAATGTCTTGCATATAAATTAGCATTATAGGTTAAAGCTCATCAGCACTTAAATCAACCCTGCTGCAACCAAGTTAAAAATTCACCTTCATTACTTAACTTGGTGCTTTAGACCAGCCTACTGTCATACATATAGGTGTACCCTTAATTTTACCAATTGTGTCAGCTGTTGATCCTTTTTGCTGTTTGAAATACTCTTGAATAATATTCTCTGATTTTAACAAGAAAATCAATGGTTTAATTGGTTTTGTATTTATACTTTGATTACTACTAAATTCAATACAAAATGATTACTACTGTAAATGAGGTAACAAATAAGATTAGTACCATTAAAATTTAGGCATCAATAGACTTAAAGAATGCACTGACCTGCAAGTTGCTGTTCCATTTACTACAGTACATGTTCCTCCATTCTGGCAGGTGGATACAGTTGGACAAGATGATAATGCTGTTGATAAAAAATCAGATTCCATAAGGTACATATATACAAAGGGGAACAGAAAATTAAAACAGTCAGATTAAGCTTTGGTAATTAATGAATAACTTTATTCAAATATCCCATATTAAAAAATCTGTAAACATATAATTATTATGTTTTATATATGTTTCATTTTATAGAACAGGATGGTTCAATTTCCCCTATTCAGGCAGTTCGGAGGAACATTTGTCTAATGATCATATGAATGCAGAGTTGCAATTTAGAGTTGTCCTGTTCATTACACTGGAAACAGCTCTGCCTATATTGCATCAAAAACAACTTAATACGAATTTCAAGATTTTAGTGCAACTAAAGACAAAGAATAGGACATATAATACAGACACAAATACAGAAAATTTTCTTAACAATAGCACAATAATATTTGCTTTTCCCATATGATAAATGATTTTGCACATATATTATGAAAATGTTTGCGAAAGAGCTATGATAATTTTTTGGCACATACAAATCAAGCAAAAGACATGATCTCTGATGCCAAATCACAAATAAGTATTGTTCATTGATTGCACAGAGACTTCAAATATATTACAAAATAGCAAAGTCATTGTGGTTTTGCTCTATATTGAACCACATTCCTTTGTTATTACAAAGATTTCATTGCCATTGATTAGAAGGGAAGTTGACCAACTACCATGGAATATTAACAGCCTTCCCTCCCCCTCCCAAAACAACAAGACCTTAGAATTATGTCACAATAGCAGCCTACTGCTAATGTCAAACTAATACATAATAAATATTAAAATGAAATGTCATATCTATTTATACTTAGTTGACAAATGTAATTGGTTAAATATATACCAAGTATGCTAACAAAAATGCTCATAAATGAAAGCAATTATTGACAATTGTCAAAATATATATTTTTAATTTATTATTTGTCACAACTTGCTTCTATAATTTAAACTTACTGTATTTTTTAATATAACTATTTAATGTTTTCCTATTTCTCTTTAACTTGGAAATTTGACAGAAAAAAGCAATGTCAGTCCCCTAATTACTTGAAAAATTTATCACGCCAACAAACAGTTTTAATAATATAGGTCTGCTTTTTGTAATTGTGCAGGGAGGGGGAGGGGGAGGGGGAAGGGGAGGCAGTCAAGATTTGATGAAAATGATATCTTTGTTTGATGTTTAGGAAGTTCTTTCTCATGGGCACAGAAAACAAATTAAGGGTTGCTTAATCGGGGTTAATAGTTTCAGAAATGAGATAAGACAAGGACAAGGTCGCCAAAGATTTAAGAAATGTGATCCCCCAGTAGTCGTCCATGTTTTGCTTTCGACTGAAAAGGCTATCGAGGAATTCATTACATCCATAGAGTTATAAAGAATCAAATTGTGCCACAGTATAAAACTCGACGGCTTTCACGTTTCCTTTAATCCAAAAGAAAAGCATGAATATTGAGCAAGGTTGGAAGTGATCGAAATTTTGAAACCCGATCTTGTACATCTTTGCAAGTATTTCCGCCAAATTAAAAAGAGAAGCGTCACACAGCATCTTACTTCAAACCGACGATAATACTATATGATTGCAAAGTAAAAGTGGCTATATTAATCTTAACACAAAATTTCTTAAATGTGCGACACAGTTATGGATTTCTCGACTTTATATCACCAGACGATTTCAAGCGGTGCGGAACCAGCCATCAATATATTACGAGGCCTTTCGTATCCCATCACAAAAATTTCAATGGATTTGACTTCAAATTTAGTCCAACCGTTTTACTTTCATCAGCAGCGGAAATTCACTGAGCGAAATTTCCTTACCAACTGAAATTCTAATACTTTCTAACTAATAAACAAAGGCTATAGTAGCGGGTGGCAATCGGGCAACATTCCTGCATGTATTAGGCCCCATAAATAATTTACAACCCGGATTACAAGTTTCGCTTAACGGTCAAAGTTTGAATCATTCTAAACTGAGGCAAATGAGCAACCAGCAAATTCTTTAGGTATATCATAGAAACAGAGTGAGGACACTTGCTCGTTTCTGGTTACTATTACAATCTTTAAGCAATCATTTATTTAGAGATAGCGCATTGCAATAAGTCGAAATGCTGTGATGCGATGCTAAATTAACTGTCTCTTCCCATTCCAGTCCCTTCCTCCTACGCGATCGATAAACCAAAACTACCCGTTTAATTCACAGCAAAACACCAACAGTTTAGAATAAATCCGTTTGTCATGAGCCTTGTATATCAATGTATGGAAACTTCGATGATTTCTAAAATCCTGGAACAATTAGTATGGGTTGAGTAAGGGGAAGGGGCCAGCAGTCCAAGGGCTTCTTGCGAACTATAGGGCAGTGATGCACGTAAGGTAGTAAACTTTGAAGGCACAATTTCTTACCATAATTAACCAAAACCAGCAATCCAAAACATAAAATATACACTGTATGATCCATATCTTTGCTTTTTCATAGTATATCTCGATTGCCAAGAGAATTAATCAGCTTGGACGGCAACATTCCACTACTCTCCATCCTTCGGAGTTGGCATGCTTGGATAACTCCAGAGAGGAGCGAAATCGTATATGGATAATGTTATTGCTACTTGAAGACGGGGGACTCGAATCAGGCAGTCGCAAAGAAATATAATCCGCCAATTCAGTATATTGACCATTCACTTGTACATATAACTCCTTAACTTGAATACTTAAGCTAGAATTCCTACATATAGAGTATTATAGGCTTTTTACGTTTTCCAAGTTGTGGTGACATTTATCTTTATTATATGTAGACCCCCGTCGCATAATATTTTCCATTTCCGGACAATGCAAGTCATTCTCAAAGGCGATACAATAATAGGGGGAAAGTTTAAATTGTTTACCTCTGTGGGAGATTCACGGTGAATCGAATTCGTGCGAAAGTAGATTTGAATTTGAAATGAGCTTTATTTTCCACTAATTCTGTCACAAAGACAAACAATGATGGCCAAATAATGATCATAAATATAACTCCTATTTTCACTACACACATATAAGAAACGAGCACAGGTCAATCGGAAAGAAGTTAAGAAACTTCAGCACTCGAAGCAAAAGTTCGAGAAACAATTGAATTTTGAAAAAGGAAGAAGTCAGAAATTTCGTGAAAATACACCAGTATGATATCGGCTAGTTGGCATGAAAATTTGGGCACAGAGGATTAAAGATTAGACAAAGAATTAGGCCTTTTTGGAAATACAAAGCCATTTATTGTTGTCGACAAGCACCGAGGAGCAGGGGGCTTGGGGCAGCCCCATATTTTGCAATAAATGCAGAATAAGCCTTTTTTAAATTGGTTTTAGCCCCCGCACCAAGTTCTCAACACTCTGTGGTGCCTGGTCGATACGAAAAGATTTTTGGCCATTCAGTAGCCTGCTTGCTACCCTGGGTACCTACCTGCGTAAAGACTCTACTGTTTACAGCCTTACGGTACCAGTCCTAGACGTCATAGACGAAGGAGCAGGGATGGCGCCACCGGGGGTGCTTGGGGGGCAGAAGCTCCCCCAAAAATTCATTAAGCTCCCCCGTCGGCACTTAAATTTTTTAAAATTTTTAAGTAATGTCGGCACTTTCATAACTTCCATTTCGTGATTTATTTTATTTTCATTGTTTGATTTTTTTTCAATTTTTTTTCATTTTTTGAACTAGAATTACCACAGCGGAAATGGTGTTATATCACATCTTTGTGGGTGATACACTCACTGTCGGCACTCTGACATTACAGCCTCCCCCCCCCCCAGCATTTCTTTTCTGGCGCCATCCCTGCGAAGGAGACATAGTCATAGACGTCATAGGCGGGG
Organism: Rhopilema esculentum; assembly: GCF_013076305.1. Next base: position 12,280,209 of record NW_027020025.1, read on the forward strand.
GGCTACAGCCCCCATGATCAGGTAAACATTGTCGCATTTTAGGCCCATTCGGACAATTTAAACTGAATGAGGCAATAATGTTCAGGCTAGATCCTTTCAAAGCCCACCTAAATGTGTACCAGACGCTACACCCACGCCCGGAGCCACAGAAAGAAATTGCGAAGGAGAATGTGGAATGAAAGCAGATACACCTTTTTGGTGGCTCGAGTGTCGATATCGTCAATAGAGATTATAAACATATTTTTAGGTGCTTTCTGGTTTTGGCTCGGTCGTGGAACATAGAACGTATAAATTTCGTCAGATCACAAAAGTTATAACCTATTTTGATTTGGTTGCTTCTATTTCAACCATTTTTTTTCTGCAGATGTTAAGTCAAGGTAAAAACGCTTCAAGCAATTCGAATCGCCTCCTATATTGCTCCTGCAATACAAATGTGCTGGAAAAGCACTGCTAATGCCCCCTTTTTTCAGACGACAAAGTTGTTCAAGCCACATTGTCACTTAAAAGAACAGCCAATGTGCAAGGTTCTATTGCCTTTGACACTGTTGAAATTGAGATTTGGATTTGTTTCTTCTTGTACAAAAGAGCTGATCCCAAAATGTCCATATCACACACATATCCATGAACAGCAAAAATAAAAAAATGGCTACTTTCTTGAATCAACAAGGGGGGCTCAGCCCCTAAAGCCCCCTACTACAACACCCCTGGTACCAAACGTTTTTAACGATTGCAAGAAAATGACTGTAAGAAATATTCTGAAATGTTTTCAAGCTAATCTGAAGCAAAAATGTCTCCAGGTCCTCAACTTTTCGGTTTTGCCCCAGGGCCTCTGAAAGCTCTCGGCGGCCCTGGCAAAGGTGTGAAACAATACTACAATTTTGTAAATTCGTGGAGTACCCTGGACTAGAGCCAATCAACTCCAAATAAATATATGGAGCATTGACGTAGGTTGAGCTAGACCAATTTTTGATAAGAAAATTGCTTTTTGAAACGACTAATGAAAAAATTCTAGACACAAACAACGAAAATTCAACCAACTTAAGAAGTCACATACAATCAATCATGAAATATAACATGTAGAACCCAGACCGCAAAAGTTGAAATTTATGTCTTTAAGAATAAGATTTATAAGAACTAATTCGTCTTGAAATTCGCGGGATGAAATCTTGGAACACTTACTGACGACCCTTATCTCTTAAATGAAGTAGATGCATAGTTCATTTCCATTCAATATCTGTTGACTAGAGCTTTACAGACGATTCGAACTTGTGTGCAAATAAGTAACAGTAGCTTTGGGAGCCTCTGTATCTTTGGCAATCACAAATTTCAAAGCATTTCGGATCCACCCACTAGACTAACTTTACCTCCTAACTTGTACCTCAAGTCATACCATCCTTATCATTTTGTATGATTTAAAATAAAGATGTTTATTTACAATTTTTAGTAAAGATAGAAACATCTTCGTTTTAATGAAATTCTATTTCATCTATGTCCATGGTTTTCTCGAGAATGCATTGGTAAAGAGTTTTTTCTGAAGATGAGTTCTTTCGTAAGCCAAATATTGACAAGTTTTTTCAAAAAACATTCGGAGTGAATAGACGACTAGAGTCTGAATAAGGTTTACAAAGCAGAAAACGCTGTAAGAGAAAGGAAGGAGAAATTCTAAACAAACTAAGCCACGTATGCCGGGGCGAAATATTAGCCTTAATTAATTTACGTGAATTTATTGTTGTTCATTCTCGTCGCATTGCAGTGTTTCTTATTTGCTAAATTAAAAAATACTACTCTATTAAAGAGGGGTGGACTGATGAAATATGTCATTCCATGATATCGTTCCTATCATAGTACGACTACACTTTTTCATAAAAATCAAATAATTTTGACATTCATTTTTCTACACGTACAATACAGTATGTTCCAAGACGACTAAATAACAAATTTGCAAGACAATACTAGCACGGTTGACTAAGTGAATAAAACCTGCTCGTCCTTGTTAAGGTACTATCCCCCCCTGAACACAAATATTGGGAGATTCAACTTTGTTGATGCAAAATCTTTGAGTATACCATGAATGAAACTGTATCATGTCACAGAGACCAAAATGGTAGCTTAAATGTTACCATGGCAACCATATCAAGCCCGAAAAGTGTAAAAATTGTGCCACACTAAAATAATTTTCAAACAAAAACGACAACACCTAGAGACCTGAAATTTTTTGTGATGATCAATTACACTTAGAGGAACAGAATGAACCTCAGCCATCACTGTGTCTGTAATAAAAATATGATTTTTCATTATTTTTTATTTTCGATGAAATTTTTCAGCAGAAAATATCTCATAAACATGCAAGCTTTGCTCACAAGCTCTTAAGACTGCTTCATACTATTCTGCTAACAAAGATAAATGTACCCTGAAAATTTCAACTCTCTGGTATATGTAGTTTTGAAATTAAAATTGTTAGGAGTACTGAAAGACGAGTTTTTAGAAAACGCATTTAAAGATAAGTCTTAACATCAAAGTTAAATAATGTCACTAAAACTCCCCAGCACCATAACTGTCTCCTTCCTTCTGTGTATCCTTGTCATTTCTTGACTTTCTTCTGCTTCTCAGCTTCTTTCTGGATAATTTTGTACTTTTCTTTACCTGATACTCAGCAGCATAAACGCGACTGACATCCAACTCATGGCACAGTTTATCAGTAAAGAAACCTCGTGGTAATCCCAGTCTTTCCAAAACCAGACAAGTTGCTATGGACCCCTCATTGAAATGAGCAACAGCATCATAGACCCCAAGCTCAAAAACATCTCTGCCAACATATGTGGATTTAGGAATTCTGTCCCAAATCACACGATTAAAAGACTCGTTCTGATTTTGGGTCTTTCCATGAAGGCACTTTTTCAGCAAGCTTTCTTGACTCAAACGTGCAAACACAGGTTTCATTTCTGCAACCACTTTTAATGGCAGTCCAGGTCCTGGCTTAAATTTCTTGGTCTTTTCAGCAATATCCACCTTGAAACCACACCATGAATCTTTCCCATCTGGACAGTAACTGTGATAATTGTTTTCCTTTGATGATGCAGAATGGAAGAGTGTTGCTAATATTGCTTTCTTCATCGATTCCAAATTGCCAACATTGCTTCTAATAGCTATTCCGTAATAATTTTGGATTTTATCAATAATTTTTTCTGTTAATTTGCCTTTTCCCCCTAACTCTCTTTTTTCCTTTTTCAATTTTCGCAATGCAGTACCCATCCTTTTTTGAACATGTCCAATGCACTCCAACTTTTCTACCTTCTTTCCAACTGACTCGTAAACATTTTTTACAGAAAGATAGCTTTTGCTGTCACCATCTCCATAAAACTTTGTGTAGTGAAGGCCGTGCTTTTCAATGGATCTGCTAAACATACGCACTGCACCTTCAGGTTCCATTGCTGGTGCAGACCCCCTGTAGCTTGCTTTACATCCAATATGCTTCTCCTTAAAATCCTGGTACTCTTTGGAATTCTTGTCAAGCTTACTCTGCAATTGGCATTGCTTACAGTGCCTCGACATGGGCTCGACATCCAAAACCTTTCCGTTGTCTATTGAAAGAGCCGCAACACAGCCATTTAGTGAAACAAAACCCCTTTTTTGCCAGCATCCATCCACAGAAACCCCACAATCAGCACTGTTTTCACCAATTTGTGTCTTTTTTACTTCTTCTCCTGCTTGCTTCATACTATCATTAGCAACATCATATACTGCTGACAGAAGTGTCTTGTTCAATTTGCTGAAATTGTTCTTGGTAGGCAAAGTAGGGATATTCAAAACAGCACAGAATTTTTTAGCACCGGAGTAACCAATCCCTATGCTGCGCATGCCATATACAAGGCGCTTGTTGACTTCAAATGCTCCATTTATTTGCTTTGAGGTGAAAAAAATATGTGACCATTCACACTCTTTGCAAACTAGCATCAGCCGACTGGCACAACCATTCTTTCTGGGCAAGTCATCATCAAGGCTCAGTGACTGTGTCATACAGTCAGGACAGACCAACATGTCAAAAACGCCTGAAAGAATGCCAATGTCAAAAAAGCGATACCCTGTTGCTAGTTTTTCAGGTTGCTCAACATGCTTGACCCTCCTAGCACCAAAAAGTTTCTTAAAAGAAACAGACTTTCCAGCTAGTGGGGTGGACACAAGTGTATCGGCGTCAGGATGTTGCTTTGACAAATGACTAGGCCCAGCAACTGGTGAACAATCTTGCTGTAGGACAGTCAATAAATTCCTCTTTGATGGTCGACCTGCACGCTTACGTTTAAAGCTACTTTCATTTTTAACAATCACATGTTGATTTCCACAAAAAGATCTTTTTGTTCGTTTTTTAGTTGAGTACTTTCCCATTTCGAAAAATTTTTTCGGTAACAAGTTTGGTTTCACGATGGTTTCACGATGGTTTCACCAAGTTAAAAGCTTTCAAAGAGAGGCTGATCGCCTCTATTGGGTGTTTTAAAGATGGCAGGCCTTATCAATGTTACTTTGAAGAAAAAGTAACCTTTGGGACGCTCTAGGAGCAATGTAATGAGCTATAAAGTTGGATATTTCGTTGCTAGGGGCGTTTCTAAGGAGATTTTTTGAAAATTTCAAACACCTGGTCCTACATAAAGGCGGAATTTCTTAGCTATATCACAAAATTTATCAAAGTCTATATACCATCTTGAAGATGAACAATTAAACTTTTAGATCCTCTAGGAAAAATTTTTCAGATAGAAATTTTTTTTTCTTCAAAAACAGAGGGGGCTAGTACCTTAACATAAGAAAATATTTTGGAAAATATATTGGTTTTTCTGGTATATATTGGAAAATATATTGGTTTCTAATTTTCTATCTGATGGTAAGCATTTTCTTACGTTGTTCCTATTTTTTGGCAAATCGGGCCTCGGTGCTCCTATATAAAAGAGTGTTCCTATATAACTGACTAGATATGCCCGCTCCTTTGCAATTCGAGCGATTAAAACGGCCTAAGTTAAGATACAGAAAAATACTAATTACACGGATAGAGAATGCTTTTCATTGAAATAATTATCCTTTTTTACTAAGATGATTTATTATCATGTTCGTGAGTGGCTACCTGATACATCTTTGAGACAAATTTAATTAGAGCAAAGTAATGATTAATGCCATATCATTGCCATTAAATTGCAAAGATACATCCGCCTGTTTTTTCATTTTAAATCAGTATTCAGTAATTCAAGCAAGATTAAGCTAAGCTTTTCACAAAACACTGGCAACACCTTCGATCTCTATTTAGTAGTCTAGAAACAACCACAAAATACGCAAGAAACTTGTTTCGTTTCATTATCAGTTGCCACAGACCAAATTTCATCCCTTTCTATTTTCTTAGCCTTAAACAAGGTTCCCAGAAGTTTTTTAAAGTGAATTTGGAGGATAAATCAAAGCGGATTAGGTGGAAGAAACAGAGAGAAGCAAGGCTATAACAAAAATTTTGGTAGACGTTGTAGATTTATCCTCCTAGGCAAAAAGGAAGCTTGCTCTCCATGATATGCAGCACTCCCTCCTGGTGGAGATGTCAGTCTAGAAATTTATTTTTCTTAGTAACAGAAAAAGCAATATATTCCTTTACATCGGGTAAAGAAGGTCATATAAATTCCGTAATATAAACAGTTCATAAAGTCTACTAGCAGTAGTATTGTAGCTATTGCATTTGAGTTGCACAATTGATCAGCTGTATAAAGAAAAGAGTACAGGGGGTGATTCTAATTGCTTGAAGAGTTTTACCTTGACTTCGCATGTGCAGAAAAATCTTATCTGTTTTGTTAACATCAAAATAAATTTTTAAAAACCTGATTTTGGTTGAGCATGTTCCTATGTTGTTCTTTAATCTTTTGTAAATTCTATATGTAGCTACAAACAGATATTAACATGGTTATAAATAATTTTAACAGCTGAGAATCCAAAGTTGTTTATTGTTATTTAAGTAACCAAGGCCAAAGGTTATACGATCTTTAACAAAGAAAGCAAGGATAACAAAAGCTGCTCTCTTTAAATATTTTTTGCAAGGGGCGTATAAAGATCGGACCGTTAAGAAAATTTTACAAACTGATAAAACATCGAATTTTCTGCAACCGACCAAACATATAAATAATGCGAAATTGTGACAATAAATTTAAAATAACAAAAAACAAATTTTTCCAAAACAAAGAGGGTCGTGTTCTCTAGCTAATCTTTAATGCGAATTTTAACTGGTAAATAAATTAAAATAATTTAAATGATACAGTAGCCAATATAAATACGCAATCCTTTTTAGAATAAGATGTCTCCAGTGGCCTAGATTTTGCTAAGCAATATGACATAACGTCACTTTCGTTAAAGAGTCAAGTGAAAACGATTTGGTCTTTTTCTCTTTTTTGTCAAAGGTAATATGACTTTTTTAGCAAAGTCTTTATGCAGTGGTGCAACATGGAAAGCTAGGATAAAGGAAAAAGCCTTTTAAATTTTTTTTCAACGTTCATTCCTTTAAACAGGTTTTCTATTCCTTTCAATACCTTCAAATGTGATCTTTGTTTCGTTAAAACCACTCATTGCACAATTCATCAAAGAATCTCGAATTATATCTTTCTGCAGCTAACCAATTAATGCAGAATCTGTAAAATCGCTGGCTGATCATCCGAAGAAATGTCTGATTTATAGTTCAGCGAATTATGTGTTAAACATGATACCCGCTATTTCGCAGGAGATCTGTGAAAGCAGAAAACTGTAGTACCAAGGTACTTTGATACTGCAACATGCAGACAAGAAAGTGACGCTGCGAAATGGACTGGATCATAGCAGCGTCTTAAATTGTGTGCTGCGCAGTATTGCGTGCGACAAAATCGTTTCTGATTTCTGTTGCAGCAATACAATGACCTACGCTTTTGAATAGAACGGTAATCTCTTCTAGTCTAAAACAAAGTTCATCTGCCGATAACATTCTTAGCCTTTAGCAAGCTCGGCAGCTGCGACGCACCTTGGTATCTTGAGGTGACTTATCTATGGATGCCTATTGCACCAGATTGTCGAGCGCGTGTTAGAAAAGAGCAGACACAAATGAGCGCATTTGAAATAGAATTAACCAGGCGTTGTGAAGATGCCCAGCATAATTTTTTAAATCAAATTGCAGCATGACATGCCAAAGGGAATATGTACGAGCATTTTATGACATTGGATGTAGTACTGATCATAATCGAACTGGATGCCTTCGTCCATTTCAAGCACTCTACGCTGGTTGTGTATAGTCCCTGTCCTTAGTTTAAATAGTAAAGCTGTCAAAGCTTATTGCCAGTTCTGTATTTTCTTGGGCTAGGGTTTGAAACATAACCACCCAGTAGCCATCTTCGATACATCTATATATCTATCATTCTTTGATGTTCATGTTCCATCTTTTTATATTAATTTCCTGTTTGCCTAACAGGCTTACAAAGAGCAGTTACCGATATTTAAGAGGATGCAATATAGTCTAAAATTGCTCAATATCTTTTCTGGGAAGATTTACGAAAACGAATACTTCCTAAAGACCGAAAACGACACTTTTTGCTAGGCCGAAAAACGAGTTCTAGCGAACACAAGCGGCTCATCCTTGACCGCAAAAGGCAATCGTTTGTGGGTGAGAACATACTCGGTACAAAGGTTTTTGCTTGAGTATTTAATTTGATTGAATTTCACAAGCTGTATTGAAATCAAGCTTGGATTGAAAAGCAACGTCATCAAACACTGAATAGACAGCTGGTGGATTCATAAATCAGTGGGTATGTAAAGCATACAACAATATAGAACTGAATTGCAATTTGAGCTTCAAATCGATTTAAATTGAGAGCAAGCAAACAGGCACATATGTAGGGTGCAGCTTTTCATGTGAACAGAACATAGTGGGCAGTTTTAAAAGAACAGGTGCAGGCTGTGCATATTTGATCCTAGTTTTGCAAAGATAGCATAACCTGTTAAACAACTTTAAATCTATGTGTTTTTCACCGATGATTGTTTAGAATCAACCCAGAAAATTTGGCATGAAGTTGGTAACAACGCATTTCAAGCAAGTGCAATGCTCTGTTGCTGCGTCCTTAGCTTATAACTTTATATTGATGACTTTATCTGACGGGTTAACGTGTCAAACTATATCATCAAGTGTAAAACATTGCCGAAACTATAAAAAAAGCGGTACATCGTCAGATTAGAGCAATTATATCCCTACAATAACTTTTGTTGGCACTAAAGATAAAGCAATACAGACAAAATAAGAGAAAAGCTCCTAGTTATGTAGCATACATCAGATATACTGTGCATTCAGTGACCAAATATACGGACATTCAACATCTTTTATTTTGATATCTTTCATTACGAAGCAACCAGATAAAATAAGAGAAAGCAGGCAAGAATAAAGCATAAAATCGAGAATGGTTGAATGAAGAGAACACTTCTTTTGTTTTAGAAAGAACCATGCCATGTGATAAATAAAGAGATGCATTAGATATGGTTCACGTGTTTCTGTATGAAATATTTAATGTCTCACAGTATTATCATGTGACAAGCGAACAATGAGCCTTCAGTCTACAATTATTTATTGAAGAGTGAATGCTTCCACCTTAATCGCACAGTAGTGTCTACATTTGAATTATCTACCACATTTAGATTAACGTGTATGTCTAACGTGTGTTGAATAGTTCCACCAGCCTTCCATCAAAGAATGATTATTGCCGATTATTGCGGTGGTAAACCAAAGTTTGATTCACCAAATCCCAAGTTAAAAGTTCATACTTCAACCCAAAAATGGTAATACCAAGCAGAGGGTGGTGATGTAAATTTTGATAAAGATCCGCCATAATTGCAAATGCAACATATTTTTGATTGAAACCAGGATTAGAAAACGAGAAGTTAAATCAGCGAAAGCAATCCTGTTTTCAAGAACTGTTATTTCTTTATCAAGATGGTAATCGTTTACGATTTGCTTTGCTAATCATCGTTGCAATAGAAATAGCACTGCCCCATTGCGTTAATTCTTACACTTTGCGGTAGAGCTTGAGCCAATTAGGTATTAGTGACAAGAGCAATTAAACATAATAACAATTTACATTACGTTTTCGCAACCGCAACCGCAATTGAAAATGATAATTGCGAAATTAGAGGATGCTTCGATTGATACAAATTGCACTATAATCATAATCTTGCTAGTCAAAGTAGCTTCAGATGTGCATTGCATAAACCATTAGATATCTTTAGAAAATTAAGTATGCTGGAGGAATTTCTTCAGGGGAAACAGGAACGGACCTTCATATGTTTGTAAAATTCTCTCAAAACAGTATGCACTGATTTGCAAGACATTTCTTTTGAAAAACGAATCACCTTGTCAATACTTGCAGGAAGTATCAAGAGAGTAATTTACTCGGGTGCGTTAATGGTGCTGCTTTGTTTAAGACAAAGAATAGTCGTATCTCCGCATTCTTTCTTGTTTTCCTAATTCATACGAATTGATTGGATGAGTCTGTTATCAGCAAAAACAAAGTGCTAATCACAACTCAAAAGAGGTGATAAAAACAGACACGAGGCTACCATATGATATCTTAGGGGTCAAAACATTTCACAATCCCTTTGTTTGCATTATCATGTAATAACCCAATAGAAAATATTGTTGAAGTTCTTTTCAAAACGAGACCAGCTGCACGCAGCTTCAATTAATATCCTTTTTGAAACAATACGTTTGAGATAGGCGGCAAATCGGCTTGAAGTTAAGTTATCAACAACGTGCTATCGCCCTTATCGTGATGTGCATTATAACCTCATTTAGGTGCTCGTAAGTACTGCATATGTCCAGGCTAATGGGGAATAGTGGATGCTTAGTATCGTCACTGTGGGAAAATCTGAGTGTGTGATTTGCGGTTAATTTGCACAGGTTGTATTTGTATATCGATGGTTTATAATATTCACGAAAATGTATTGGAAGAAAGTAACAGAGAGAGGTAAAGTCATATTCAAAATCTTAAAGAAGCAAAGTGAAAGCCATCAGAACGTAGTATAGTACTCTCAGTTTTTCATTACACAACTGAGGCAGACACTTCCTTTAGATATCTGCAAGCTCAAAAAAGAACAAAAATTTCTGAAAGATATCTGAAATAGGTAGTGGTGGTAGCAACTATATTTTACACCGGTAGGTTGATATACAAATATCAGCATATAGAGCGCTGTACATACGCAGCCTCAAGCAGAACGATTTTCTAAAACAACTAGCATTTTCCATAGTATAAGAGTTTCGTAGGAAAATTCCTCGTAGCAAAAATTATTCACTTCAAAATGAACGTCAAGTAGAAATACATTTATGTGTTATTTAAAGATAAACTTTTATTGCAGAATTCTTTGCTTATGCAATGATTTTTACCAATATGAGTTGACAACAATGGATTTTTCCTAGCTGATATCAATTGATAAGCCCATATCTTATTCTATCACGTGACAACACCTGCTTCTTTCTCGTTATGGAGAACCATCATTTTCCTGAAATTTGCATTTAAACTATTTGGGGCTTAAACCATAGTTCATGTTTGAGAATCTCAAATGATTCTCAGGCTCAAACGAGCTTTTGCCTACGTCTTTAATTTTCGTACCAGTTAAATATTTATGATAATTTCTCCGTCATTTTCAAATACAGCATATTTGTCTCCAGCAGCTGCGAAAATGACCTCGATAGAAAAACCGAAGGTGTCACAACAACGAACGATGAAATCTCCCAATCACACAGATTTGCTTTTGATGTGCAATCCAAGCTGTATTTATAGTTTTGATGGTCATTTGGCAAGTGTCTCTAATCCCATTGTTTTACGGAGTTGTTTTGCTATTCCCTAAAGTCACCTGTGTACGTTGGAGCGAATTTTTGCGAAACAGTTGCATATGTTTGCAGCATGATAGGCCATGATAAAGCATCATTTGTAAAAATATCTAGTGCGTCAAGCAATAACACTTGTACGATTTATTATTGCAAGGGAATTGAAATGCAAGGGAATTAACTGTCTCTTCATTCCTAAATGCTTGAAAAGTTCTAAGATTAAATCATGTGATAGTATCAGTTCTGAAGAAGGTAATCAGGCAATGATGAAAAATACACAAAGTAACCCTACAATGCCCGCGACATGGCTTATAACGTAGGCATAGCATGACAGGTCACTAAAAAAGGAGCCAACATGGGAAAAATAGATATGGAGAGACTATATGATAATTTCTCAATGGCTTTAGTTCTATTAAACCTAAGTCCACCAGAGCCTGCCAATTTTCATAAACTATTATTAGAAAACCTGGTCGTGATACTTGAAGACAATTTTAGGAACATCAATGATTACTTGCCTTTATAGCTTTATCAATCACTTATCATAATAAGAGAACATCGATGAAATTTGTAACTTATTCTACGAGGATTTAGGAATTAGAAAAAGGTGAATGATTGTTGTGAAAAGTATGCAAAAAGACAGCTCCTATTTTTCAGAAGCTGTTTTTTTGGGATTGGAAAGTGAATTTTTACAATTGAAGTTCAAAGCATTCAGTACTCATACCTGTTTTATGAAGTCTGAAAAACTGACAAAGCAACATTTAAAAGCAACATTTGAAGAAACAGAAGATAATCGCATGGGGTCTCAAGGCTGCAATCCATGAAAGAAATCTATGTTTCTTCAAACAGCTTTGCATTCGATTGTATCTTTTAAGTGGAAAGTAATGAAAGAATGGTCCAGGGACTGTATGTCAGGAATGAAGCTCATGGACCCTTTAGTCTTCACATATATTGAATTCAACTTTAAAGCATTTTAATGAATTGAATCGTCGTTTTAGCTTTACTTATCAAGGAGTTTTATGATATGCAAATTTGAATTAAAAAAACCCTCTGCTAACTCGACTATTTTCTTTTGCAGGTGAAACTCAAAATCAAAAGATTTATTATTTCATGGAATACTTGTATGATAGCAAATCACTGTCAAATTTTTCCATGTCATTAAGTATAATTCGTATAATTCTTAATGCAGAACTGTTTCTCATCTAGCTAAAAACGAACGATCGATTTCTGTAACAAGCGTTGGACCCATTGCAGATAACAATGCTCGAATCCTCGAAACCACCACAAATGAAATGACGTGTTATTGCCCTTAGAGCATTTTTGTCTTTGCAAAATGACACTTTGTGTCGGAAACCATATTCTTCTTTATATTAACAATGGCAGTTTTAGTAACAATGCACAACTTGTTTGATAAAAGCTTGTGCACTTTGTATATATCATATTTAACAAAAAGAACAGTTCGTTGCCTTAAAGGTAGAATAATTTAATCATGGCTGTTAAAAAAACCATCATTCTACAGTTAAATGTCCCTTTAACCCAGCAAATTGGATTAATTAAAATGGCTCGCGCTGTGTTACCTTGCAACCTGAAAAGAGCGCCTTTTTTACGTTGAAATAGAAAACCTTAAAACTAGATTTCTAAAACACTAGAATTTGCTAAATTTTATATACTAGATTTATATGACAATCCAGACTTAAATGACCCTTTGGTATTTGAAGTCAGGTTGTTTCTTCAAGAAAAGCCCCTCTTGAACTCGCCAAATTTTCACTTCATGGGAAAGTTTATGGTGATGATGTTTGTGAATGTTGCCTCGATGCTACATAAATAAGTAGTTAGCACCCAAAAATGAAGCGTGTAGCGTATTATGGTAACACCAGTGTACAAATTCAGCAAGTCGTTCATGAAACAAAATGTCAAGAGCACACAAACAACCATGTATAACGCGGTGCAAAACACACAGACCTGCTATAGCCTATTCTTGTACTATTCAACTACAACAATCGCATTGACTTACCAAGATCCTTGCAAACTTGTCCACAGTCTTCATCACACAAACATTGCTCCCCTTTTCCACAGAACTTATCATTCTCGCACGTCCTCACATGGCGGCAAAGCCTGCGCCAAACTTTTGGTCTCAGTCTGGGTTTGCATTTGTCAAGCTCAATCGACAAAAAGTCGTCAAAAAAAGCTACAAAAGAAAAATATCTTCATGACTTATGCATCTTTAAACTATCGATTAATATGTGATTTGTTCGAAGAAGATTTTAAAAAAGAATGATTTTAATAAAATAAGGTAATTGCTAGTTTGAATAATGCTTCGATGTATCATTATGTGCTTTAGGCATAACAGCAACTCTGTTATTTCTAATAAGAAATCATTTATAAAAATCTGCAGTAAAACCTTGCTATCACTACACAAAACTCAATGAATAACGTACTCATAACCCTAGCCAAAACAGCAATTTATCATTTACCCTCAACTTCTACACTACAATTTTGGCTGCACGATTTCAACAGGGGTAAAGGATCAAGGCGTATCTTCAATTCCAAATTGCTAATTAAAAGCTTAATTTGCTTTCATATCTTATGTCCTAATTACATTATAAATATAACTAGCAAATGATAGAATACACGTGATCTTCAACATGTAACAATATTTGCTGCTATGATCCTCTGGTATTCCATATTTTCGGCATCGCTGTATAAATCCAGGTAATGTGATTCTCAGAGGCATACTCCGAACGTTCCTTCTATGGTCGAAAACTTGATTTTAAACTTACCATATGCTTCAACTACAAGATTTGCCAATAAAATCACTTGGAAGGTTGTAAAGAGTTTCATGTTAAAAATGCATTATACGAAGAATCCTCATATCGAACTTTTAGTCTCCTTCTCAACGATCCCCTTCCGCATGAGCGCTACATTCCTTTGCTAGTATAACTCACGTCTGAACCACAAATGACATCACACACAGCTGATTCCGAGGTGCCTGTATCGAATAATTTGCTGCTTTGTTAAGATAATGATAACCCAGAGGCGAGAATTACCGACCAGTAAAAACACTCGCTTGTTGCGATGCGACCAATCAAAAAGCCCATTGATCAAAACCGAGCAGGTGTGTGAAAAAGTTGTATACTTGCCCTTCGCCGATATTCCGAGAAAATGCAATGATTGAATGGCTGTTTTCTTATACTTGATTGCCTTTTGTTCGTTAAGAAAAGTGAGCAAAGAGCAAAGCTTTATCTTAGGAGAGCTTAAAGCCGTATAAAGGAAGACACCGCGAGCGCATGAACGCGACGCGTGTACTTTGTCAATAGGAAGCGTGGCGAGGAAAATTCGGAACAGGTGGGGAACACACGTGCCCTTGTCAACAGAAAGATAGTACAGATTCATTACGAACATGGCCATTTAAGAGGGAATGAGTTGTAAAGTGCGAATTGATGATAATGAGGCAAAGTGCTATTTGCGACACATTCAACAGTGATCAGCTAAGGATTCGAAAAAGTTTTGCAGTCGAAAATGCTGCTGTTCGACCAATTTTCCCACAGTGCCTGGGAAAATTGCAATGCGGGACAGAATATCTTACACAGCACCTGTACAATATGGAAATGTTAATGGGATTCTTCATATAATCGGCGATGATAAGTCACCCTAAAGAAGCCTGGTGATACACAAGAAGGGCCTGGATTTATATAGCCAGGATTTTGCGTATGTTACGTCACACTGTGTCTTGATACTTACATTGAACATATATTTATTATTCACTCTCAACAACATGCAGAAAAACATTTAAAGATAAAAACATTGTTTATTGGTATTTGATAGATTTATTGAGGTTCAGGTTAACATATATTTTAGAAAATCCTGAGTATTATTTAATAATTTGCTTATGACTTAATTTTAATTATGTTGTCTGAATGCTGAATTTTCAAAGCAAGTATATAAAAGATGTTTCTATTTACAAGTGATTACGAAAATTAAGCCAAATTTAAACAAGAACGGATTTGTGAAACATGACTTTTTTTCTCACTTTTTATCTAATGAAACTAAATTATAAATCATTTAATATTGATTAGATTCTTCTAATTGATACTTAAAGGATACTTACTGATAGCTTTTCAGAATAAGAGATTGATATATTTTTATGCGAAATTTAAAAACTGGCGTAAGTTCTTCATCTTCTCAAAATGTTTTAAAAGTTCGCCTTCATTTCATCCCGGCTGTCTTTAATTATTGAACTACTCAGGGGCATAGTGGCCCACCGAGAAATTTCCCGGTAGGCCCCTTAAAACTTTTCATGTGGGCTCCTTGGATTTTCTTCCTTTTAAGCTTTTATCATTTGTAACATCTGATGACAAAAAAGTGAAGTAAGTTCCTACGCTGCGCTGCCTCCGCAACACTCATTTCCGACATAACATAAGCACTGAAAATGACAAAAAAATTGGCATCACAATGGTGCGCCCTAAAATCTTGATTTTCCCAGGCAATAAAATTTCCCACCACGCCCCTAGAACTACTGGAGCACCCTGTAGTCGATAAATGTAATTTAAAACTAATAATGTTCGGTAACAAAATGCAGAAATTTTACACTTTGCCCACTTAAGTGCAGCGATGCTGGTTAAATGGGTAAAACCCAAAATCTAAGCCCAGGAGGCGCGGGGGTAAGTAACCAAAATTTAGAAAACATTTCGATTCAAAAAAGTGGAGTTTTTTTCCGTCTAGAGGAGTTTCATAGAGAGGGACCTATTCAAGCAGGGTGTCTCTTCGCAAAGGGGAGTTGATTAGTTTTCAGTAGCCTGCGATCCGGATTT
The DNA here is from genome assembly GCF_013076305.1 of Rhopilema esculentum. The sequence goes on from NW_027020025.1 coordinate 12,295,866, forward strand.
TCGGCAAAAAATTGTGCGTAAACCATTTCGACCTAAATTAAAATTACACGCACTTCGAATGTATGTCTGAAAAAATATGATCAGTGCCGCAATTGAAGTAATGTTTATGAAAGAATACACAGTTAGTTCCCTTTAGGCCTTACTTTATCAAAGAACCTGAGGGCGCTCATTTGAGGAATTGAACGCTAATTTGAGGCAGGAGCTCACTAACCTTTGAATTTTTAGGGATGCTTATTGGAGTGGGGTACCCATTCAAAATGGAACGTTAATTTGAATTTTGGCGATATTCAAGATTTAACTAAGCGAAGTGTTCAAAGACAAGACCTTAGGCAGGTTTAGTATGCTGTTGAAACGAAATTAGCGAAAATCCCGCGTTGCTACTTCTCGTTCGTGTGGAGATAATGTTTCGTAAATCTTGAGGTTATAGTTTGTTTGGCTTGTATTTATCAGAAACAAGAAAAAACAAACTGACTGTCAAACACTGAGGTTAAATGCCTTTTCTCGTTTACTAAATTTCTAAATAGATTAGAACAACCAAAATGGAGGCTAAGGAACAAGGGTCGAGAAGAACAAACGCCAAAGAACATAGGTTAGTTTTAGCATAACCTGGTATTTCTTAGTTAGCAATAAGGAAATTAGAATACTAGCGAACTCTGAGCTTGAGGACGCAGGAAGCGTTTATAACTAAGGTTGAAGGGGCACAACTTTTGGAAGGGCACCTTTTATTGTCACTATCCACCAAGATATTGTGAAAAAAAAACTGTGACAGTAAAAGCTTAACTTAAATGTTATTAAAGCTTTTAGAGAGGGGCAAGGTGTCCCACGTGGCCCTGGTTCTTGAGTCTCTCAGTGTCAGAGAGAATGTTTTCTCTATAAAATATCTATAGTGTAATTGCAATCAAATCCCTTATATATGGCCCCGAGCCTACACTACTTCTAAATATTTGTTGAAATTGAACACACCGATACCTAAGAAAACTTCAAACGGCAAGAATTTAAGAAACCTGGTGCTTGGCTCCGAGATTGATTGAATTTCAGGATTGCAGCTCCCCTCTTTCGATAGTCATGTAGAGAGATGTTACCGCAAATGGCTTTATCTAGAAAAATCCGCTTTCTTAGGGGATTTGCTAGAGACAAACGCCCAAGTTGTCCATATTTTTTGCATAAATATCGACAATGAACGTAAAGTCTGCCAACAGTAAAATAAAAAATGTGGTTTCATGCATCTAGAAAAAATTTTTCGGAGCAAGAATATATCCCGCTTAAGGCAGTTATACCATCAAGTTTGCTACTCACTTAAAATGTTCGCCTTTCTACTTTGCCAAGTAAGAAGATAAAAGTTTTCTCAAAAGTCCAGAAAATTGTATTATTACAAATACGCTAGCTTGACAGTTGCTCTTTGTTTATCTCATATTTTTGCATCAGTAGAGACTGCGCAGCTGGGGGGGGGGGGGCAGATGAGTAACACTTCTAATTTTTGGTAGACGTCAAAAGTTGAAAATCAATCTTTAACTGATAGTTCATAAATAGCCACAAATTATTTGTTATTACACTGATATTTGAACAGACCCAATAGCTGGTTGAGTGGGTCTGATATGAATAAGAAATTCAGTATGTTAAGCAATGGAAAATTATTTTGTATCGTGTATCTAGGTTAGTGATATACTCTGTTTTCAACTGAAAAATTATGTCCTGTTTGTTTGAAAACATCTTTGATTTGCAGGATCTTAAAAAGGATTTAAAAATCAATACGGCATAAAATGCATCGAGCCATTTGTGACAGACTTATAAAACAGTAATTTTCATTAAAAGTAGAAGCAAATGCGTTCTTGTTAATTGTGGATCCAGGTAGGAGGGAGAGCTGATAGGAAGTTCAACGTCCTTTTCATGGTAGCAAAAGGCATGCTTTTGTTTCAAATGTTTCAACATAAATCGAAACTACAAAGTGCATAATTGTCCCCTTTGCAGTCTCCCATGCAAGCTTTGAGTTCGTTTCATTTTGTAGTCTCACAATCGTTGTTTCTTTAGATTGATATTTTCTCGTTCATCGCTGATGTTTGCTGTTATTTCGTAATTAAGGTTATACAGTGTAACTAATACTAAGTTTATTGCAGTTCAAATTATAGTTAAGTTAAAGGCCTGCTTGTCCTAGATATCATTCAAAAAAAAGTAAACACGGTTAAAATCGATGACTCTTTTCGAATGGGGATCATTAGGATACCAAATTATCTCAGAAATGATTCACGGCTATTGGAAACAATCAAAGAAAGTAAAATGTTGAACTATTAAGAGTAACGTTAGACAACAACTTAGATCTGAAGAGCATTTTAAAAGATTTGTGCAAAGAACCTGGAAGAAAAGTAATTGCTCTAGCCAGAGTTGCCTCTTACATGGATCATTCTAATCAAATACTTCCAACGAAAACATTCATTTTACATTTGTATTTGTAGTAGCAAAAGCAAACACTGGAAAATAGGACACATTAAAGAGAAAATAAAAGCTCATAGCGGTTATCAATTTGTTTTTGAACAGCGTTTAATAGAGAATAAAGCAATAAAATCTCATAGAAAATTTACCATATCTTGCGATTGGAATAGTTGAAGCATTTAACAGCTTTAAGGGTGATCCATCCTTTAGGCATGATCACAATACAAAATACATTGATTTGATAGCTTGTCATATAGATGTAGGCAAATAGATAGATGAATACAAAAGAAAAGAAGTTGGTATTAGAAAACTGAGCACTGTCTACTTACGATTTTCAAAGAGCTTGAAGTGCCGTGCTCTTCTCTACACCAACCTGATTCACCCCTGCAATGTTAACGGAACACTATGTCATCTAGACAAAAAGACTGTTGAATGTGTACCTCCGTCATTGTATTTGTTTGATTTCGTGCAAGTAACTGTTCTATCCACTCTTTTCAAATGCTTCCAGTTCCATTGTTTGCATGGCATGCTCCGCGAATCTGCAGGAAAAGGAAATAATTTTAAGGAAACCAAGCAAATGCACCTTTTTTAATTTTTCATGCCGTAACATAACTTAGCCATAGCCGTTTCTTCACTCAAGGAGGGCCTTGTATCATAATTGCAGAGTGGCTATCACTATCAGGCCGTCAGGATCCGGTTGAATGTTTAACCACACCCACAAAAGTAGCTGCATTCAGTATACTTTCAGTTTATAGCATTTCTATCAGTTCATTGCTCAGTTGTTAGAGGCGCTGACTACAGACCCAAGGGTCCGTGGTTCGAGTCCCTGGCATGACCAAACTTTCACCCAGAGTTAGGAGAGCCGTCAGCTCTCTGTAATTCCAGGCATATAGGAATCACGAGGTGTGGTCACATCGAGAGGAAGGACCAGGACACTGCTCGACAGGGTTGCTAGGTGGTTAGGGTAAGAATAGGCCAATGCCCATGCGAAAAATGGCAAATCGAGGTCAAAAGAGGCCAAATCAGCTGTCTGCCCCGCGACGTCTTAATACGCATGCGCAGTTACAAAATACAACAAACGTTAACTACCGGTATAACAACGAGCGGTATAAATGCAAGAAATATAAGCATAAAACATTCTGCCTAAGTGTTTGCTAATAATACGTATTCACTCATATGACAAATTCAATTCATCGTCAGCGGCTTCATTAGCTCTAACAGTTCGATAAAGGTTATCTGTGTTAAACAGTGATAGCATTTTGGTACTGGGCACAAAGCATTTACAACATTTTTTGTTGAAGCTTAAATGTGTACGTATGCGTATGATGGTTTCTAGCATAAAAGTGCTCATTCTAATCACAAAGGAGAGAATACACTCAACAACTGCATTATTGATTGGGGTTGTCTGTCAGACATTAAAGGGCATAATGTGCAAGCTCCCAAAATGGACTATTTCCTAGTAGGTTGCGACATTCCAGTATTCCAACCCAAAAATTGACGGAATTCCATTTGCAAAAACAGATTCTTCACTCCAGTTAACATGCAATATACTTCTATATTAGGAGTCAATCGTGGACACACTCTCTTCAATCAAATGTGGCATTGGAAGCTGGGCCCAGGGCACTTTTTCAAATTGGCTTAAAATCCGGGATGGGTAAAGATAGCTGGGAGCGTTGAAGTGATGTGTAAGCTTTTGAAGCCGTGTGTAAACTTGTTGAGCTGCCTCTAGTAGCATTGAATGGCATCTTGATTTGACTTCATCTATCTTTCTAACCATTTCTCTGTCTTGGTTGTGGAGACGAACTAGTGCAGCAATTTCCAATTCAAACTTTGCACCTTTGCATCTGTTGTCTGTGGTCAATGTATTTGGCATGCTGATAACGTGTTTTTCAGCTGCTTGCTGTTCAATTTTGACAACATCAATAGCTATATAAAATTACAAGGATTGTTTGTTGGAAAAGGCCAAAAAAGGCCAAGATTAAAGGATAGGCCAAACAAATTTTTTCATGGCCAAACAACTTTTAAAAAAACCAAAATTAGGAAATTTGGCCTGAAAAAGGCCAAACTGGCAACCCTGCTGCTCGATAAGCATATCTTGTCAGTGTCCTAAAAACTACCTTCGGATGCTAGGTAGAAACAAATACAAATATCAGTTCATTGATATTCAAAAGGATTCTAAAATGCAATTTTTGCATATTTTGTTCTAATTTTATCGAATTTTGGATTCAATTTGATTGAAACGTTGGAGTGATACTCTCAACATTTGAAACATGTTGAGGAATAGCCAGTTCAAACTGTATAGTAGAGAAAAAATCGTTTTGACAAAGATGTGCAAAATGTTCGAAGGCATTATCAATTACCGACTGATATGAATGAGTGACGAAAAGCATTTAATGGATGAAACATAGGTGAATAAGAGCTGCAGCCTAAAAACGCTAGCAAAGAAGCCATTCTCTAGTATCGTAAAAGTGTATTGAAATTTCAATGTCATCCACAAAACTGTACACCATGGAGATTTTCAGAAGGCATTTGACACAGTAATTTTGAAGATGTTTGATGCGTCAAATGCTAAAGAGCGACCAGTTCAGATACTCATGTGTTCTATTACAGAAGTATAAGGAGCACTCTAAGTGTTAAGACACAAGACATGGATATGACAGGGATGTATGTTGGGCCCTCGACTATCTATATTGTCTAATGAACAGGGCAAACCTGCTGTCATAAATGGATTATCATGGTGCGCATATGCACGACGTAAAATTTTTGTCACTTTGTTGTGATCGATAATGTAATTTTTGTTAACTCAAAGTGCGATTTACATTGGCAAATAAACTTCGGGAAACATTTAAGTGGTAAATGGAGTAAAAAAGTAGATAAGACTAAACTACATGTTCTGGGGAGACCTGATACGTGTAAAAAATATGTTGAGCCGAAAATTGCAGTAGATTCGAAAGATAGATACACAGGTTTGTTTTTTTCATCCCGAAAATATTGGTTCAAAGCTGTTCAAATTTTGCTATCTGTGTTTAGTATGCATTGTTGTGGATTCCACGAAAAAGGCACTTCCTAATTAAAGACTGAAACACTTAAACAACAATCCAGTAGGAAAAAAGGCAATTGCACATGCAAATTTTCGGAATAAAATTTAAAAAGCATAATTTTCTAGAGAGAAGACATTTAAAACAAACATTATTCAATGTACCCTCGTTTTATTTGAAAATGAAGTGTGCTAAAACTTTATTTGAAAATGAAGGGTGTATCTTTTAAACATTTAACGGAACTTTGAGACATAGAGGATGGACCGTATAGCTTAAGTAACGTAATTTCTGTTGTTTAAGTGAAAAACAAAAAATGATATATATTCTTGCCTACCTATTATGGGTCGGAATTTAGAAGTATAATTTGTGTATTGCTGAAATTTGTAACAGAAAAGGAACACAATCCTAGTGTGCCCTAAACAAACCCACCTCCAAAGCTCCGTTTGATTTCTATTTTGAACAACCCATGTCCTGGTACGATCAGCAATTAATAGACCCAATGCTTATACCATCTGGTCCACAAACAAAATCAATTGAAAACGAAGTTGCTTAAATTGCTACTATAAGGTGATGCAGATTGTGCACTTGAACGAGGCACAAAAGCAAATATCTTTAAATATAAAAGTTATGCACAAAAACAGTATTATCAATAGGGGATTCTTTTGAGCAAACAAATTCTTGCAAACTGATTCGAAAAAAGATTGCCGAAACATTTTTTCCTTAGAGAAGTAAGTCTAAATTATCCATTATCTGAGCAGCAATGTTTTTACTTGAAATTAAACCTAACGCTTCAAAGGAGCCTTCAGTGTTCCTAAGGATGGCTTCAGAATCTAGACTACTGTACAGGGGTCAACAGAATACAGAAGTACTTCGACTGGGCCTTAATGTCAACAATATCTGTAACAATATCATGTTAAAAGATGAATCATAATGAAAACTTTTGCCTTTTTGGCATACAGTTATATCGAAATTTTCGGCCGGAAAACTATTGTAAAAACAACTTCTGACAAGATAGCATACGTAAGAATTTTTTACGGTTTCGGATAAAAAACTTTTGGAATAACAGTGTTTGCATGATATCAAAATACATGTTAAAAGCTAACTGTAAATTTTCTAACATAGAATCAATGGCTGAGTATGTAGATTTAGCAGAAATACGTTGGGAAGATTAGGGGCATTTACCCTGGGTACCAGACTCACTCTATAAAATTTTATATATAGTGAGTCTGGTACCCAGGGCAAGGGGCATTAAAAGCACCGAAAACATTAAAGCAGATTTCAAAAAAATTTTTGCACGCCAGCATCGATAAGGGACGCTGTAGCTTTGTCGAAGTCTTTGAACCACATTGAAAAAGAAGCAAACTAAGAAAGTTAGAGTAGTAAACCAAACTTGATTATCTAGTTTTGGAAATCCGTAATCTCTCAGGGTACGAGATTTTCAAGCCAGCTGCTATGAAGTATCTAAAAGCGCTATGAAAAGCTTCTAGTGCTAGGGGCTTTTACCAACTGGCAAAGCTGGCCTTCATGCTCTGTATGGAAACAGAAAGCTGACGGTAGTCTGGGAAAATTACACACAAACACGCCCTATGGACGCTTGGAAAAGAGGAGTAATGCCCTTTTTAGTATATTGATTCAAACAGCTCTTGTTAAGCGCTGCTCCCTTATCCTGCTTAGGGATGGACAAGGGCGCCAGAAGCGCGAGGCAGCGGGGCAGCTGCCCCCTGCGGAGGCAGCACTGTGCCTTTGTGAAAATGACACTGTGTTTATGCGCATGGAATAGTGAGATAAAACATTAGTGCGGTTAGAAACAAAATGAAAGCAATCAAAAAATTGGGTGCATTTACAACGAACTTATGTGAAATAATGCTATTTCTTTTGGCAACTCTCTAAAATGTAAGAAATTACTGTAGAATAAAGTGATTGGCGTAACGGAGGCATCTGGGGTCCTAAGGAAAAACTGAGATGAGGTCCCTTTTAACGGATTCTTGTAGAGCTTGTCAAACACTAATGCAAGTTAACTAGTAGAAGCTTCAATTGAAGTAATCTAAGAACTTTTAAAAATGAGGTGAACTTTAGCAAAGTCATCAGAATTTATAAGAAAGAATTTGCCATACCAATAAAGAAGGTAACAAAGATGGAAACCCATTGATCAATCATGACTTCAATTTAATGCCATAAAGAATGTCTGCCAGAGCTCACAAGTCATTGCAATTGTAAAATTCACTTGCACTTTCATCTGCAACTGCAGAACGTACTTTTAGCACAATGCAGTTTGATACGACATGACAGCCAACAGCTCACGGGGTGGAGCGGAGGGAGGATTAACTAAGCCTAATTTTGAAGGGTGACGTGTCATTTTGGTTAAAAAGTTTGGACCCATAATTCCGTACATGTCTGAATAATGTGAACCATAATTCCGCGATCATGATGAAAACTTTGCAATAATTTTGCAATATTTTTCGAAAATGGTTCCCATTGTTTTGCACATATTTCCAAAACTGATACCGATAATTCTGCATTTGTCAGAAAAAGGTACCCCTTAAACATTGCACGTCCCCCTACTTTCAAACATGTTAAGGTACCCCCCCCCCTTCCCACCCAGCAAAAGCCTAAACAACAGAATGGGAAGTTTTGGACTGGCCTCTTAGGTTAAACGTTTTATCGGTACCAAAGTATTGTGTTATATCATTTTTTGTTATAATTCTTATATTAGTTATTGAAAATGTGCCCTTTTTGAGAAAAAATGTGCCCCGCTGCCTCAAAATGCTTCCGGCGCCCCTGGGTAGGAATCTAGTGCACAACAAAACATAGGGGCCTAATGGCTATGTACGAAGAAGATGTCTGGTACGTAACATGAGCTCAGTAAAGAGCGGTAGCAAGAAGGATTAGGCTTTTCTATAAAGCAAAAATATCAGAATATTGCGTCTCGGCGAGAATTTACTCTCGGCGGCATTGTCATTGACGGCGGAGTAGGATCTCTCGGGCTGATTCGTTTTAATTTACCGTAAAAGCTCTATTTATTTTTTCAGTCCTAGAGCGGGCTTATTTGAGAGGGGAGCGTTCGAAAGAATCAACATCAGTATCCTCTTGACCGCACAAGGAAATCTTTACATGGGCCGTATTCAATGCACCCCATCTTATCATCATCACACCCATCATGAGAACCACACAATGCGCATCAGGCCCGTAGCCAAGGGGTGACATGGGCAGTGGCGTCACCAGCTCAAAGAAACTGGGGTGGAAAAGAACAAAATTTCTCGTCCACTCCCTTCAGACTCTTGGCAAATTCTTTTTTAGTATTTTTTATCTTTTTTGGAATTTTTGGACAAGCAACTTTCTCAAGCAGCATTTTTCGTAACGGTGGCTTTTATGCCAGTGCGAGAATCGAAATCGATCTGATCAGCCCAACTCCCCTCCCCCCTCCACCCCCGAAAGATTTTTCAACGGATTTCGAGAAATTGTAAAATTGACTTCGGGGAAAACTGGCGTGGACATATCCATCCCATTCCACCCCGTGGCGACGCCACTGGACGTGGGGTGGACCTGGAGCAAGAGAATACCAGTTGTTTGTCACCCCGAGAGTTTTGTCTGCAATTTTTAATGGGGCTTTTCCTAATTTTCATTGGATTGCCATGGCAATTGGAGTCAAGATAATACTGATGGAAGAAAAAATGCTCATTGAGGTCACTTTTTATCCATGAAAAACTTAAGGATGTGCCTGGCGCTCAAAAACCCAAAAAACTTTCGCTGCTAAGCAAAAACTTGAAAAGAAAACTTGCTGAAACGTTTGCCTGCAACAGGTCTGGGGAGTTTTCCATCCCTACTCCACAGGCCTGGCTACGGACTTGATGCGCCTGTTTTCTTTGTTCGACATCGGGGGCCTAATAGAGAGAGGGCTTCTAAAGAGGGGGCCTAATAGAGCTTTTACGGTATGCCAATTTACAATGATTTACAGAGCGAAACGTCTTACGAAAGTGTTTTCTTTGATTCTATATACTATCGTTTAAACATTTTACATTATGTGCTTTTGAATACATATATATATATATGTATATATGTATATTGCATCATTTTAATGTTCTGGTTTATTTTTGAAGGGTTTCTCAAAAGATTATTATCACAAAGTTAAAAAGTCGTTTTCGCTAGCTTAGATTTGTTTCTGTCTGAAAGCGCAATCGATCTTCGCACTGTCCGGGTACTTTCGTGAGCGGAGTGTATGCGAGTTTTCGGTAGTTTTTCCAGTCGCAGGGGCGGATCCAGCAAAAAACCTGACTGAGTTCCAGGCCAAGGCTAGGGACTTTCAGAAAATGTATTGATCATTGTGCATAAGATAACATTATTATTCATATTTATGCATTTTGGTACCATTGAGGGGGGTAGCTACTATTTACTATCTAAATCTAGATTCTAGATTTCTTTCCGACAAAAAACAGTGCCTCAGTGAAAAATTTTTCAACCCCCTCCCTTTCTCAATACCCTTTGTTCGTTTTGGATGCCACGGAGAAGTTTTTCCCTTTCGTTTTGCTCGCAATTTGTTGTTTTGCCTCCGTAGACACCAGCATATTCATCAAAATATGGTGTTCCATTTGAGCATAGGTTTTCCGTGCCATCAAAGACTGCACTTTAAAGCAAAGGTAGTTGACACTCCTGGAAAATTAACGATATCTCCTGGTTTTATCTCAGACGCTTAAAAATCTGCTAGAATGCTGCGATGGTCGTGAGTATAAGACATCTGCAGTCGCCATTTCGAATTCAATGTTTTGCAGTTCCACAATAGAACAGAAACAATAGGTAGCCAATCAACTACGGGCCATTGTACAGCTCTCTTACAAATATGGTATCATTTCCGAGTTCCAGATGCTGTTTTGACTGAGTTCCATCCGTGTTCCAAACAAAAAGTTCATTGTTTCAATTCATTCACTTCCGAGGCACAAAAAGTTTATTTCCGAGTTCTAGGATTGACTGCTGTTGTCCTCCACAGCGTCTGGAAAATCGTTTCCAAATCAAAATCACGACAGAGAAGAAGGAAGGAAAAGGGCGAACGAATCACATCGAACTGGCAATTTTAAGATTTTGAAGAGAATGTGATAAAACTTAGAATTTTTAGGTTTCAATTTTTCAATTAAAATATTACTTGTTTCAGGCAACACTATTTTTAGCTATATGTTGGAAAACTGACTGAGTTCTGTGCACCAAGGAACTCACTCTGGATCCACCTCTGCAGTCGAATCTATGCTTGGAGTGTTGTGTCAATTTTGATCTGTTTCTCTGAAAATATACCGGGAAATTGAAAAATATTGCAGGTGAGCATGGCTTAATGATATACCTATATGTTTTGTTTTGAGTTTCTTCTGATATTGAGTTTTTTCTTTAGAAAAAGAGTTTCTGCTTCGAATGTTTGTCAAGGTTCTCGAATGTCTATTTCTGGGCCTAGGTGTCGTCACCGTCAAAACCAATATGTTTGCTGAAAATGGAGTGAACGAATGTCGCATTGTTAATTGCGGACCCGGCACTGCTCATTCCTTGCTGATGTTTAGGCCAGTTTCCCACGTTCTCAGCTACCGGTTGTAGGGTTTTCATTGACACGAAGCTTTCCAGAATCTCCAACTCCTTAGCAAATGACTTTAGTATGTCTTCCAAGGTCCATTCTAAATGGTTCTCGCCAAAACGTACCATGTCGAGCTTGAACGATTCCGGCAGCTTGTTTAGAAGTGCTGGTACTGGAATAGGTGTTCTGGTTGATCCCAAGTGCCTCTTATCCGCGATAATGAGTCTCCATTGCTTCGTGCATGCTCCGCAGTTTCCCAAAACTTCTATCTCGGTACACAGGTTGCGGGCTTAAAGGGCCACTCCAGCCCAAAAATTTTATTTCAGAATACGATGAAATCAGACCTCCTGAAAACGAATCTGTTATTATTTTGTTCATATCTCTAGCCGTTTTGTAGCTATTAGCGTTTGTAAATTGGTTATTGAGTTGAATCGTTTTTCAACCGTGTTATCGGAGATCTTCGGATTGACGTCACAAACATTGTCGGCCTCGGTAAGTTCGCGGCAAGTATCATCGGCTGTCCAAAGGGTCAACGAGAACGTAGCGAAATGGCAAACAGGGCCTAGCAGCGGCATGCTTTTTAGAAGGCCAGACTTTTATCTATATAAAGAGACAAGTACCGTCGGTCAGTCTTGATATTCAGGTCGAATATGGAAGTATTATATCGCACGAATCTGCCTGACAGAGCAGTCAAATTGTCAAAGTAGGCCAGTGAGACAGAAACATGAGAATGTTGAAGGACTGGATAATGGAAAGTTGCTTTTGATTCGAGCAAATTTGTAATTTGAATTGCACATGAGAAATGTGCTTATAAAAGTATCACTAAACAGTAATCTATTGCAAAATTTATAGAAAATACCTATATGTTGTTACTAGTTTGAATTAATAGCTGTGGATTTGCAAACTTTATATAGATATGACCAAATTATCTATAAAATTTTGATAATTTCAAATATAGTCTCCTTTGTAAAAGTTTTAACACAAAAACAGAACAATGTGTCAAGGTCTTTGTGGTAACTCTTGTAGGAAAAAGAGGGGCAAGTTTTCACTCCCCCAAAGCCAGTAGCCAGATAACATGATGCATGTAATCTCAAACCTGAACATGGGCGCGTTGCAAAATAGTTGGTGCGAACCCAGCTATTACACCTCTTGCAGGCTCTTCTAACAAACCTTTTAAGTATTTAAACTTATCCACTTTTGCTAGCTGTGGGTCGTTTTGTATAGCCAAGGACAGAGATACAGCTTTTTGTTGGGGGGGGGGCGGCATGAAAGGGGGCGTGAGGGGTGTGAGACACACTTGAAAAAAATCATATTTCAAAAGCGTAGAGGTTTTGCCGTCAAGGGATGCCTGGTCGACAAATTTTCAAACCTGTCGGCATTTAAATTGATTGATGATTAATAAGTAACCTCACCGACTTCCAACAAAACAAAATTTACCAAACAACAATTTTTTTAAAAATATGTGGCAAAACAGCTATTTCTTATAAGAAGCTACATAATTGTATCTGTACTGAGAGTTTCTAAGAAATATCAGATCTTAAATAAAGATATGCCATTAGATTTCTTAGACAAAAAGATCTACGACAAAAAGTTTCTAAAATGATTTGTTCTTAAAATTGGAGTTTATAAGTGGTTTCTTATAAAAATATAAGTATCCAAACGACGTTGCAATCGGTAAGTGGGACATCGATAAGCAATCATGTTGGTAGCGCTCGGGGTCAAATAGGGAACGGGGTCAAATAGGGAAATCGGGGTCATATAGGGAAATCGTTAATAACTCCAAAAATTTGACAGATATCTCAAAACAAACCTCAGAATCGGATTCGGCATGCCTCAATCTACCTTTATGATGCTTATTTATATCAACTACGGCAATTTTTACAGAATAAATGATAATGTTTTTCTTCTACGTTAGCTTGATGCGTGTCTCCTCCGTAGCGACGGGAGCAAATAGGCAAAACACGTTGAAAAGCATCGATTTAACCAAAAATAAATAGCAAAAGGTAGAAATATCAATATAAAATACACATTCTCTTCATATTCATCCAAATTTCACACATCCTGCAACGAGGGTTACAAGTTTTCTCTAAATAAATCAGCTGAGTGATCGACGCGCTCGGGGTCAAATAGGGAAATCGACATTTGGGGTCAAATAAGGAAATGACTAAAAACTGCAAGAAACAAGCACGAAAAAGAAAACTAACCTCATTCCAAGGCAATGAGTCATTAAATCTGCTCTTTCTATCCGTTTGTCTGCTAGAAATCAAGCTATATCGATAGATAGATACAATTCAGACAACGTTCGACACGCACTTAGGCCCTTGTTTACAGATTGATCTCCTCCACAGTTTCGGGGTCAAATAGGGAAACAGCTGCCTACAGCAATAGACAAAGGTCTGTTTCTGTGTAAAATAAGGAAAAATTCGGTTTAAACTTTTCAGAACACGAGTGCTTTCAAAATTAACTGCTTTGTTTACTTATGTTTACCAATAAATAACAAACCTTAAAGATAATCAAAGATTCCACGACATACTTGCTTAATTGCAGCTATGAAAAGGCTGACATCCACTTGATATTCCATTCTTTCCTCATCGATAAAATTTATTAGTTGTCGAAAGGACACTAATGTAGTTTTCTGCTTATTGTGTGAAAAGCCTTCAAGGAAATATTCCTTAAAGATTGACAACGAGAAGTACGTTAATTTTGGAACGTCGTCTCTTACCTGGGTTTAGATAGTTCCAAAAATCTACCGGCTGTTCATGCAGTTATTGGCTGCGAAACAACACTAGTAATGTTGTTGTAAGGAAAGCTAACATTTTAAAAAGCTTTAGGAGTGTTCTGGAAAGGGAAAATTGCTCGAGAGAGTTAGGATGAGACAGGAAATCTGCAAAGACATTCTCACGAAAGCGATAAAATTTGTGCAAAAATAATCATACAAAGGGAAATGTGATGAAACACTTGCGCAGATAAAAGTAAGAATTCGCAAGGCAATGAAAAACAGATAATAAGAAGCTCTACAACCAGATCCATACTGGTTGACACAAGCATTTACTATTGGTTACATTATCAAAAGAAGATTGTAAGAGAAATTGCCTTTAAGCTTTGGTTAGACATACGATGGAAAAAATGATCTGGCCTACAGGTGGTTTTAGTGTGGTTTATAGGAAAAAAATTTCTTTACATATTCTAATTTTGAACATACATTTGATAAATAAATAAGAAATGGCACGAAGAGGATATACAGAGAAAAACGTTTCTTAACGGCTTGATGACAAAAATATCCGATCTTCAACGTTAAAAAAGCTGTGAATATCTGCAGAAAATACTGGAATCAGCAAAATAATTCCAAAGTTTTTTCACACAAATTATGTTCATCTTGTGCAGGGCCCCGCACACCCTCCGCTAATAAACTGCAAGATCTGCAGCGCTCTAGTGATGAAATCGAGGAAAATTCCGTAACCAATGAGGACTAGGCCATGGGAAAAATTATGGTGAGATGATCAGCTTAAAGCAGACGATGATGAGTGGAACTACATTTTCTTCTGGAGTTCCAGCAAAGGAGACAGTGATGAAGGATGAATGGATCCATATCATTTTCTATACAACGAAATTTTAATTTTAAATGACTTTTTTAACTAGCTAAAGATTTTTAGGCATCCTTTCACGCGTTATTCAATTACCTTTAAAAGGCGATGACGTCATTAAATGATGATGACGTCATGAAAGAACGTTTGAAAGTAAGTATAATAGAAATTCAATTCATCTTTTAAAAGCACTGAAAGCGTGCAATTCGAATATGGAACATATTTGACAATGATAGTTGCGAGAAAACAATTAAAAAGGTTCAAAGTGAATTTTCTCCAAGTTGATGACGTCATCACAAAATTTGACTTCTGCTCAAGATATTATTAATTTCATCTCAGATTTGAAATCTGCATAGTTCATTTAGTGCAAAACTGCAAAAAAAGTTGAGTTCGAGTCCTTGGCCGATTTTTAAAGATTTTTTATCATTTTTTTGATGACGTCATCAAAAACAGTAACTTCCGGTGATAATTTTTTTTGGCCCATCTTGGATTTGGAATCTCTATGGTCGATTTAGTAAGAATGTGAAATAAAATTTGAGGTTAGGCAGTTTGCTAGTTTTTTCTACAAAATTCCCTGTCTAATTGTTCAAAGTTACATTTTACAGTAGCTCAGCCTCAGCTTGTTCTTAATTTGTTCTCAACTTTTGACCAATTTTGAAGCTCATTTTTTTATAAAATTGTTCTTATAAAAAGAGAGTGTAAAGGCAACATAATTATGTTTGAGAATAAAAATCACCATCTGTTGTATTCGATATGCAGCTGCAGTGGCTTGGTGGCAGGGGGGCCATGGGACCACGGCCCCCTTGACTAGGGGAGCAGTTGGAGACGTATGCCAAAAATTTCTTCGGAACTTTGCACTCGGAACGCCAAAAAACCTGAGTGTAAGCTAAAGATCTTCTGGCCTGAGTACATTAAATGCACCCTGGCAATCAATACAGCAGCTTCTTGTAATTAACATTAATGTGAACCAAAGGTCACTCTCTCTTTATCTAACGCATGAATCCTCCCCTCCCAAATTTTTTTGAAAAAAATCGATCAAAATGTCTATTCTGAGCGGTGTAGTAATTTGTGAAATTTTAGTCTGGGAGATGCATTTTTAGCGATTCTAGAAGGCTTTATTTCAAAAATTTCCTTTCTTGTCCGACCCAACCATGGTGGGTCCTCCTTTGTCACTAAACTTACTTCTTAGCTCAACCCCAGATTTGATTTCGTGGCACCGTCTCTGTCTGATTCAATAGTGCGATTCAATGCTTGAAACTTACAAGTTGTTGAAAGAACTACTATTTAGTAACTACTAAAGAACAAGCCATATTTGTATATCATGCATTCGATAAATACGATGAGACTAAGCTGATACTAACTAAGGATAAATATAAAACTAAGGGCTTAATAGTAGAGATGGGCCCACAGCACCACCTCTACAATAGAAGGAGTGGATGTTGGTAAATCTTTTAATTAAAAAGCAATGAAATTAATAGAATGGTGACACTGATTACTTGATGATGGATAGATTGTAAGATATGAAAATAGACAAACATAACAAGAGGAATTATGACAATTAAAAAATAACAACAAGAGGAGTCATTGACAAGTGAAAATTGCGTGTTCTGCTCGTGAGAGATTTGTAAAATTTAATGGAAAGGGGTGTTAATAAGCGAAATGGGGGGGGGGGTGCAAATTCTTCTGAAATTTATACACCGGGGACCCGTCTATTAGAGACAATAGAGCAACAAAATGAAGAAAATATTTCCCCAATAATCGTACAATTCTTGGCTACTTTTTATGTACATTTGGTAACTTGTGATGAAGAAGAACCAAAAATTTTTTATCTAAGGCACTCCGTGTTTAATTTTTTTGTAAAAATGAAACTGATGAAAAATAAGCAATACAATTATTTCTTTAGGGGGGTTGGATTGAACCTTTCAACGCCAAATAAACACACCAACGTCCAAGGTTGTCTCAATCATTGAATTGTTTGCAATTATCCGCAACCGTGAAATGTTTCACCAATATTTAGCCTCCCCCTAAATTTATTTCAAAATTTGGTTTGAAAATAATAACAAGACAAAGGGCACAAATGTCAGAAGACAGGGCTCGTAACAATTATTGGCTTTAGGCAGCTGTTTCCCTATTTGACCCCGAAACTGTGGAGGAGATCAATCTGTAAACAAGGGCCTAAGTGCGTGTCGAACGTTGTCTGAATTGTATCTATCTATCGATATAGCTTGATTTCTAGCAGACAAACGGATAGAAAGAGCAGATTTAATTACTCATTGCCTTGGAATGAGGTTAGTTTTCTTTTTCGTGCTTGTTTCTTGCAGTTTTTAGTCATTTCCCTATTTGACCCCAAATGTCGATTTCCCTATTTGACCCCGAGCGCGTCGATCACTCAGCTGATTTATTTAGAGAAAACTTGTAACCCTCGTTGCAGGATGTGTGAAATTTGGATGAATATGAAGAGAATGTGTATTTTATATTGATATTTCTACCTTTTGCTATTTATTTTTGGCTAAATCGATGCTTTTCAACGTGTTTTGCCTATTTGCTCCCGTCGCTACGGAGGAGACACGCATCAAGCTAACGTAGAAGAAAAACATTATCATTTATTCTGTAAAAATTGCCGTAGTTGATATAAATAAGCATCATAAAGGTAGATTGAGGCATGCCGAATCCGATTCTGAGGTTTGTTTTGAGATATCTGTCCGATTTTTGGAGTTATTAACGATTTCCCTATATGACCCCGATTTCCCTATTTGACCCCGTTCCCTATTTGACCCCGAGCGCTACCAACGCTGCTCTCGATAAGTGGAACTTTTGCAGTAATCATGGGAATTAATTCCTTTGAAATGTGCAAATGACATTTCCGCGGCTTATTGTAATTTGCGAAATTTCGCCGAAATTTCGTACGAAATTTCGTTACATGAAATCCACCTTTTATACCTGAAATCGAACCACAAACCAATTGAAAGTGATATATAAACCTTACATTCCTTGTCTACCATCATAAGAACGCATATTTATTGCATTATAAAGCGACATGTTTCTTCTCGGTCTCCAGCGGTAGAAGCCATGCTTTCCGAGCCCGTCCCAAAGAAGACGGGGGTTTAGTACATAGTATCTGGCTAGCGAGACACAACGTCAATGCCGCTGTGACTGCAACAGAGGAGACAAAGTGTAATGAACAATTAGGCTGTCATTTGCAAATACAACCTTTTAATCGTTCCAAAATAATCAACAAAGTATTTACGAGAGGTCTGTCCAAAATAAATTTTTGCAGTGGAAAACAGCTTAAGTCATATTGTATGCTTATTTTAGTTAGAATTAGGATCCAAAAGATTACCATGATCCACGGGAGAATCAAATATAGCAAAATCCTCGCTTTAAACTGCGTTTTAAAAAATTAGTAATTTGCGAAATTTCGCAAAATACAGTTTTTTTACAATTGCTCAAATGGGGCCGTATCAATATAAATCACGTCAGTAGGGTATGATGTGTCTACAAAATGAAGGAACAAGTCGCCTTTGCCATTAACAATGTATGCCCTGTTGCTGTTTAGTCCTGCTTTAGAGATTTTAGGTTTGACTCTCGGCCCTTAGGAAATCGACCAAATTTTCATATGATAAAGATCATATCATTTTGGAAAAGAATAGAAAACGACTTTACGATCAAAAGGGAACAAAATTACAGCAAAATCCTCGCTTTAAACTGCGTTTTAAAAAATTAGTTATTTACGAAATTTCGTAAAATACAGTTTTTTTACAACTACTCAAATGTGGCCCTATCCTATAAACGACTTTTACCCTCATTTTGTTGACACATCATACCCTACCGACGTGATTTATGTTGATAGGGCCACATTTAAGAAGTTGTAAAAAAACTGTATTTTGCGAAATTTCGCAAATTACTAATTTTTTAAAACGCAGTTTAAAGCGAGGATTTTGCTGTAATTGTGTTCCCTTTTGATCGTAAAGTCGTTTTCTATTCTTTTCCAAAATGATATGATCTTTATCATATGAAAATTTGGTCGATTTCCTAAGGGCCGAGAGTCAAACCTAAAATCTCTAAAGCAGGACTAAACAGCAACAGGGCATACATTGTTAATGGCAATGGCGACTTGTTCCTTCATTTTGTAGACACATCATACCCTACTGACGTGATTTATGTTGATACGGCCCCATTTGAGTATTTGTTAAAAAAACTGTATTTTGAGAAATTTCGCAAATTACTAATTTTTTAAAACGCAGTTTAAAGCGAGGATTTTGCTGTAATTGTGTTCCCTTTTGATCGTAAAGTCGTTTTCTATTCTTTTCCAAAATGATATGATCTTTATCATATGAAAATTTGGTCGATTTCCTAAGGGCCGAGAGTCAAACCTAAAATCTCTAAAGCAGGACTGAACAGCAACAGGGCATACATTGTTAATGGCAATGGCGACTTGTTCCTTCATTTTGTAGACACATCATACCCTACTGACGTGATTTATATTGATACGGCCCCATTTGAGCAATTGTAAAAAAACTGTATTTTGCGAAATTTCGCAAATTACTAATTTTTCAAAACGCAGTTTAAAGCGAGGATTTTGCTATATTTGATTCTCCCGTGGATCATGGTAATCTTTTGGATCCTAATTCTAACTAAAATAAGCATACAATATGACTTGAGCTGTTTTCCACTGCAAAAATTTATTTTGGACAGACCTCTCGTAAATACTTTGTTGATAATTTTGGAACGATTGAAAGGTTGTATTTGCAAATGACAGCCTAATTGTTCATTACACTTTGTCTCCTCTGTTGCAGTCACAGCGGCATTGACGTTGTGTCTCGCTAGCCAGATACTATGTACTAAACCCCCGTCTTCTTTGGGACGGGCTCGGAAAGCATGGCTTCTACCGCTGGAGACTGAGAAGAAACATGTCGCTTTAATGCAAAAAATATGCGTTCTTATGATGGTAGACAAGGAATGTAAGGTTTATATATCACTTTCAATTGGTTTGTGGTTCGATTTCAGGTATAAAAGGTGGTTTTCATGTAACGAAATTTCGTACGAAATTTCGGCGAAATTTCGCAAATTACAATAAGCCCATTTCCGCCAATATTAACTCAATGGAGGTTTTTAATAGCAAATGCTCGTCCTTGCCCCCACTTACCCGGAGTTTTGATTAACTGGGGCATTCGCTAAGTGAAACAGATTTTGTTGAACCATCTCCCCTCGAGGTCCTAAGGAATAAGATTATAATTTACCATAGTTATACTATATATAAAGATCAATCTTTCAACGAATGTGACAAATCACTGGGTGAAAATTTACCCAGATGATAATCTCTTTTGTCATTTAAAGAAACAAAATCATTTGCCACAATATCAAATCCAATTTTTCTGTTGTTTCCTTGTTCATATGTAATGTCATCAAATGATTCAATCTTGACTACTTCATATTTGTACGTAAACATGTCTTTATTCTCCGTAGTCCGGAAAAACTCCTTTCAGAAACGGCATTGGTCGCAGGCATTACAAGTAACAGCTTCAGAACTATTATAACTTGTGCTAATAGCAATTTTTGACCCTTTGACATTTTCTTGCAATGCTCCCACACTTCTTTGAAAAAGTTTTTTTTGTCTGCAGGCTTGTTTGCTCGTAAGATAATTAAATGAGAGGTTAACAACTCTTTGTCTAAATCTTCTTTGTAAAACTTACAGACCAACTCGAATTCTTTTTCAAAGTTGTCGCCATTCCAAGCGTGAATCAATAAGTTCTCCAATTCAATATACTTTTTGTAGCCATCCTGGTCAAATCTTCCTTTTATGGAAGAGGTAATTGTGTCTAAGGCTTGGTAGTAAATTTGTCGGTAAAAACTTTCTGCTTCTGTATGAAATTCAGCACTTGCATAGCCTTCTTCATAACGAACAGGTCATTTTCTGGACCGGGGAATACATGGATTGCTGACGTCAAACTGAGACTTTGCTTTCATTACTAGTCTCCAGAAAATATAGAAGCCCTCTTCTGTATTTTCTCTCCAATCTTGCTTCTTTCACGTTCTGTCTTTTCTATTCCAATTTCGACATTTGTACCTGTAATTTCAAGAGGATATAATTTTTGCAATGGTCTTAATAAAATTTGTGGTTTACCCTTACTGATTACCCGTACTGATGCTCCTCTTACCTGTCCATCTCTCTCCATGATGAAATTTTTGATTACTCCAAGCTTCCATTGCCCTCATTTCATTTTCCCCTTATAGACTTGCAAATTGTCTCCTTTTGCAATTTTATTCTCACCTGTGCTATTTGCAAATGCGCAATTTTCATGGACATGAAACAGACCACCCATGCATCTTTCAAAGATTCCAGTCTGGAACCAAACCAGGAATTGTCATTATGAATTCTAAAAGAATAGTTTCGATTTCTTGCCCAACAGAGGACCTTGATAGATTCCTCTAGCTGGTTACAGCAGGACATAAGCTTACTGACTGTGGCAAGGTTTGAGTGAAATTCCTGCTATAGATATTACCAAATGATAAACAAGACAAATATGCATATACCGTATTTACTCTAATATTCCCGCTTCTCTTTTATTCCCGCCTCTCTAGTAATCCCGCTTGTATTTCATAGATTGTAAGAATAATCCCGCCTCCCCAGTAATCCTGCATGCGGGATTGAAACTCTCAATTGGCATTTGCTATTCTTTACACACTTTGTATGGGTTGAAAATCAAGGATTGAAACTTATGCTTGGAGTGAATGGGCTAAATCACATGATAATGTCATAGACGGAAGAGGGCCAAGAGCTGTCTTATTTTGCAAGTTTATCAAACATCCAAGTCTCGCAGAATAAAAAGACGTTTGATCCTTTGACTTCGTACTACTGTCTATAAAGCACAATATCTGCTCTGTCTTGTCTGTGAAAGTAAATATCCCACCCCCCATTTATGTTGAAATTGCATATTTTTTGTCTGATTTGCCACAATCATGTTTAAGAGACTTTTTTGTTGAAACGGTATCCTCAAACTAGACTTCAAGGCATTTAAAAAAAATAATCCCGCCTCTCCAATATACCCGCCTCTCGAATAATCCCGCCTTTTTTTGTTAGGTTGAAACGCTAATCCCGCAGCGGGAATATTAGAGTAAATACGGTATTCATCAAGTTTGTCAAAAATAGATAACGATGGACGAAGCCTCTTTATATAGCAAACAAACACAATTATTAAAAAGTGCAAATTATGGGTTGTCCTGGCTACGACAGGGTTCCTTTCTTTAGAGGAATATAATATGTTACAAAAGATAACCACGGCTACGACAGGGTTCCTTTCTTTCACAATACCATATTTAAGAGAGCAGCAAAGGTTTTGGTACAATAGGCCATTTGACGTTGGGAATCGTTGCTATTAATTCGAAAGTAAAGGGAAAACTGGTGTTGTGTCTTTGGAAAATTTAATAGGGTTCCAGAACCCTTGGAACCTGGCCTGAATCCGGCACTGTATGTATGTATATATATAAATATATTTATATATAGACGCTTTTCCGTAACTTTTTTGATATGCAGGCATGCTCGTTTTCCTGTAATTAGCGTACCGATTTCTATTGCTTGCGGCCATAAAATGATGACGACTCATCGTCATCAGCAAGCCAACGATCCAAAAAACTATTGTCTCATTGCCAAAAGGAAAGTTGGCACAGCTTTTAGCAAAAACAATCGACCCTTTGTAGCATCGTGTAATTTTTTATACGGTTATAGCGGCAATAAAAATTTCGATTGGTAAAAATGTATTGCTATTGTAAAAAATGCCCTTGTTTTTCTTCCCATATCAGGGCCCTGTGCTCCTACCTTGAAGTTACCTTTATAAACACACTATTTAACGAACGCTCAAGCAGAATCCTGAGCGCGTCCAGGCAATACTGTATAAGTGTAAATGGCACTAAAATAAAGCCACATTATCCACCTTTTATGATTTTGACTTCAAAAAGCAGAAGCCCGGCAAAAGAGTTTCACAGTCAACGTATCTAATCTGAAACTCGGGCTAATAGCTTAACCAACTGACAAATAACCAGCAAAAAAATGATTAATCAAAAGAACGCTATAGCAAATGAAACGTATTGGTCAGCGATGTCAAGGGAGGTACGTCAAGGGAGGTACGTCAAGAGAGGTACGTCAAGGGAGGTACGTCAAGGGAGGTACGTCAAGGGAGGTACGTCAAGGGAGGTAGAGGTACGCTTTGCAAGACTTCAACTTCCCCGGCTGGGGGGTTTTGCCCGAGTGCCCTGAGACATAGTCTATGCTTCATCTATAACTTGCAACAGCTGTTTAGCTTGATGTGAGGCCTTCTTTCTATTGACCCTAGAGCAGGGATGTAGAGCTAGGGGGCTCGGGGGCTGAGCCCCCTTGTTAATGCCGAAAATTAGCCAATTTGTACATTTCCTGCTGTTATTAGCAACAATTAGTGCAAGAGCTCCCCTTGTTATTTTAATAGCCCTACACCATTGCTCTAGACGGACTTGTCAGTGAAGAAATTCACCGCATTCATAACTGTCTACAACAGCATCAGAACAGTACCAGTATTCTTTGTACACAGCGACAGGATACCTACCTTTTTCTCTGTTAATAACAGTTTGTGGTAATGGAGAGACTGAATTATTGCTTAGACAGCAGGGCCGTCGCTAGTGGGGGAGGGAGGGGTGGGTTGGTGCGGGGGGCAAATTTTCTAAAAGTTACGAATTTAAACATGAGCCCACTGGGCCCGGGCAAATGTGTCACTGTCTAATTTTAAATTTTATTTTTGCAAGATGCAAAATTTTAAAAACCTTTAAAGTGCTCTTGATTTCAATCTTGTGTTTGAAAGGAGCTAGGGGGCCTCGTAAAGTAATGAATTCCATTTTAAGAATGGAATTAAGGACCTTATATTTTGTTTTTACCCCAGGGCTTTTGAAACTTTTGCTTGTCCTGGTTGGAGCTTCCCCCAATGCGACGACTGCATTTAGTTTGTTGCTCAATTTGCCATACAGAGGTTTCTCCGGTGAAAAATGTTTCACCATGCTGAAAAGGGGTAGTAAAAAGAGTGTGAACTAAGGTCCACAATGTCACAGTAGCGCGTTGTTTCCTTATGTTTAATGGCAGCAGATTTAGGAATGTACTGAAATGCAAATACATTTATTGGGAATGTACTGAAATTCAAAATGGATACAAGTTTATTCGTATCTTATAGTTGGTTGATTATGTTTGATTATGTTTAGCCAAGTAATACACATAACTTTGTCTCGATTTATTGCGTCTGTAACCCCTTATCTCATAAAATTTTGACCGGAGGAAGGTTGAGGACTTTTCTGGACTCTGCCTTCGTTACGCCAAAGCACATAAGATGCGATAGTCACTATCACTAAATCAAGCACAGATTTCCTCCAAAACTTTATCCATTACGTTGTAGAAAAAATTGAACAGAGTTTTGCTTTCTAGATGGGTTTCGGAGTCTTTATCCTTGCAAAGAGAATATGTGTCCTGTCCACTGCCTCCCCCTTCTGGCAAGCCCTGTGCGTTGCGCTTTGTCCTTCTTACCTATATGACGGTTCATGTTCAACTTTTTTCTTGAAATAACATGTCTTTTGGGGCTAGCCTCAATGAAATCGTAGAGGCCTTGAACAACACCAAGTCCATTTCTCATTGACTCACTTTCTGCAAGATTAAACTAATGGCCAAGGCAGTGGACATAGATGTTCAGCGGAGAACAGTCCTCCATTCGCTTTGCCAAGCCCTCACAGGGCTTTCGACGAAGGGAGGGGCAGGGGGGCCTTGGCCCCCCCACTTATTTGCAAAACAATATAATTTTTTCAAAATCTTTTCAAAATCTGTTATGGGTGTTAAATTTTCCCTTGCCCCCCCCCCCCACTTTTCAACCTTTGTCGGAGCCCATGCCTCAGCTTTGCCGCTCATTTTTCTCAGCTTTGTCGAAGCATTTGCCAACAAGTTTCTACATACTCTTAAAGCCCACTGTGATATACACAACTCATCGAGAAATTAAAGTAATTGAAAACACCCTACCGGCAAATATAACTGTCATTAAAGATTGGCTTGACAAAAATAGATTAATCATTAACCTAAAGAAAGGAAAGACAGAAAGTTTGCTTTTCGGGACTGCTAAGCGACTTTGCTCCCATGGTGATTTGAAAGTATCGTAGCAAGGTAACCTGATAAACTCTACATCTAAGTATAAATATCTTGCAATGCACCTGGCCCCTTTGCTGAGCATGAGTGACCATTTACACAAGGTGCTTAAAAATACTACGGCTCGAATCAAGCTACTAGCAAGAATGAGAAAATTATATTAGAATTGCTCAATGTCAATTTTTGCTGCAAAATCGGTGTATCGTGCACATGTATTGCCAACGATACTATACTGCTCAACACCAGTCCTTAATATCTCGGTCCTTAATAGCCCCATTTCCCAGTGCAGTACAATTTCAGCGTCACTTGGAAAGTTACTAAGGTCGGGTGGATTTGCGTGAGGTGCAAGAATGTTCACTTTCTTCCAAACCAATGTTTTCACCTTTACGGTGCTTCTTCGGGTTATCTGGACCATCAGAGTCAGCAAAAATTTCCTGTAGCCAGTTCATGCTATTCAAATTCCTGTACATGTCAGTTTTTGTGTAATTTTGATTGTTGGTGATAAAAGAGCCGTTTGCCGAAAAGTATTCTTCGCAAACATCTGTGCCTAGTCGCTTAAAAAAGACTGGGTAATGATGACATGAAATCGTTAAATCTTGGTAAGTTTCTTTAGACAATAAATTCTTCTTTAGTGTCAGGCCATTCGTCCTGTAAACCCAGTTTCGCCAGATTCTCGATTCTTTGCAAAAAGGTCGGCTTCTTAAGAGGAAAAGATTTCTATGTTCCTCCAGCAGATACCTGAAACGTTTTCTCTGGGCAGGACTTCACCACTGTTAATTTTCTCCAAATGGTTTCACTTTAGGGAACACTAAGCGTTGTGCACTCTCCCAGTTCATGCGGTCCTTTGGCTCAACGTCATTATGATGGGGACCATGTTAGTGTAGATGCACACTTTCATTCTTAAACACCAGTTGTAAGTAATTCATATGACCATAGTCTTATGACTATGATTTGACATAGATAGTAACCAAGCCTTAATGCTTCAGAAGAATGCTTCAAGTGATTGGTAACCTTTTTTCCATTGTGAATGTAATCTTGATCTGACATATTTTTTACACCATTTGCATCTGGTTCGGCTGAGAATAGGAAATTTTCGTGCTCTATTGTGTATCTAGCCTGCGTCACAGACCAAAAACTTCACGGAATCTTCACGGAAGCAAAACGACACTTTTGCATAGTGTCGTTTTGCTATGCGTTTCGGTCCCCCCGGACACTTTCGCATGGGGGGACCGAAACGCATATTACACCGGCACACAATTGCAATAAGCGCATTTGATGCTCCCGGGTTCCACAATAAACTTTTCGCAATACTTACAATCATTACAACCTCTTCTTTTTGTTCCAAAGCAGTGAACATGTTTCAATTTTTTTGTTTGCTATCGTGTTACTTCTTTCTTTCTTATGATGTTAGCTCCTTGTTAATTTCTCTCGGTTTTCAAACGTGCAACACTAAGAATTTTTTTATCGCAACAACAGCAGGAAAAATAGCGAGGCAACAACAACAACGCTAATCCAACTAATCAGTTTTGGAAGCTTAAAGCTTGAAAAACGTTATTCACCATAAATAAAATATATTACATTATTATTTCTATTACAGTAATACGCTCTACATACTTGGATAAAAGCAGCTCACAGACACATAGAAAAAACTATAGATAGAAGTAAACAATCCATGTGATCCGCGTACGAACGGGAAGAATTGGAGTTGTTGAAAATGACTTAAGATGGAAGTTGTGTAATTGATAGGCTTATAGCCTTTATTTTGACCCAAAACTTTATTGTAAAAGCAATTTGGAAATTATGATTGCATTCAGCACCTTCAGCGACAGATAAGGCAAGGTTTTGTGACTTTGAACTCAAATGAAATGAAAGATGTTGGTGATGACGGTGATGTTTCGTACTCTGAACAACACTGTGTAGGCATCCTTCGATGAACTTGCTACAAGCCACTAGTGGCGGAGCCACGGGGGGGGGGAATGGGGAATGGGAAGGGACTAGTCCCCCCACTTTTCCAGAAGGTTGGTCCTTGAGATTCTTGCAAACCTGATGAGAAAACGTCAGAGGGAGGGGGGGGGGAGGTATGTACGTTATCTAGATCGTCACATATAAATGACATTTCTTGGGAGACAACAAGTGTTTCCTCCGGAAGAAAAAGTTTCAAACATGGGAAAAGGGCGTGGTCCAAAAAGGATAATAAGTAAACCATCCTTTGTGCCAGGGGCGGATACAGAATAAAAGTTGACGGTCGCACATTAACACTGCCCAGCAGGCGGTCTAGGGGGCCTCCCTCATGGTCAAAGGCGGAGCCATGATGGGGGCCCAGCCTCCCCCGAACCAGAGCAATTAGGACTGGGGCCCTGAAACGTTCAAATTGTTCAGTCAAACCTTTTCCCTTTAAAAGGTTTTCCAGATTTTCCAGCAAATCCAACACGCAGTTGAAACAAAATATCTTGAGATTCAGAAGTGTACACTTCCTGTGCACCTCTTCCGTATAGATAAAGAAAATTGGGACTCCTCCCTTTCACAATTTACAACCTCATCCACTTTCTTCCCTTGCCAGCAGTTGTGTACCCTGGGTACCAGACTCACTATCTATAAAATGAAATAGAGTCATTTTTTATATAGTGAGTCTGGTACCCAGGGTAGCAGTTGTGCGGCACAGTAATCTAACATAGTGTTTACAGACTTTTCGTGCCGCACAAATATGTGATAACTTGAATTTTGATTGGTAAGATTTGGTAAAATATTTGCATAACAAAGAGCCCTGCATATTTGTGCGGCACGGGCGACATGCTCAAAAATCATTCTGTTTACGGTCTATGATGGTCTTTGAATTTCTTCTATATTGAATTAAATCGTGGCATTGCGTGTGAGATCGATCAAGTTCGGTCCTGCGTTTGTTGTATAAAGAGAGCAAAATGTATTATCTGTAAGGTGGAAAAAAAAAGATTGTGGTGAACACGATTGTCTTATTTCAATGACTGAAGACTAAAACTAAATTCCGAAAATCTGACGGTCTACCGTGCGACCTGTGCGACACCTTGAATCCGCCCCTGCTTTGTGTCTTCAAAGGGCCAAGATATCCTTTTTATCCTTTCATCCTTTTATCCTTCCATAAACTATCAGTGTCGCATCGAAAATAGACGCCATGATTTTGGTCGTAGTCAAACAAATGCTCTTCATTAAAGCCAACAAAGATATTGGCTAAGGCATGCCCCAGAGGGCTACCCTTAGCGACACCACCAATTTTTTGATACATTTCATTGTTAAAGCTGAATTCAACTGAACGTGTCGCAGTTTGCATCAGTTCAATTCAATGAAACTTTTATTCTTTGCTTTCTTACGAGGCAAGCGCTGCATAACCCAAACATCAAACGACAGAAACCCATTTTCAGCTTGATTGGAGGTGTCCTAGAATCGATGTATAAAGAAGATCACAGTATCTATAACCGGTAAGAAATAACAAGCATACCTTTTCAATCATGTCCAATTGCTACTCTGGGTACCAAGTTCCGAGCAAGGCAAACGAAGATTGGAGCGGACTATCTTAACGTCAGCATCGCGACAATCAGAAATCATCCCCGTTGTTACTTTCAACAATTTTGATATCGTCCGCTTTCATATATTCGTCGAATTCAACATCGATACTTTTGTTTTTTCAATTTTCTTCATCCCCTTCTAATTTGTCCACTTTGTAATTTCCTTGAAGAAATGATAGATAACTTGAAGAATTATTAAGTTGGCAAGGTATCTTCCTTTTTATTAAGTTGGCAAGGTATCTTCCCTTTCTACCAGCAATCGTTGGGTTATTGTGAAAGCTGGGTTTGGCAGTCAAAATGAGCCTCACTCGCATATAAAAAATTTCCTTGCGCTCTGCGCTCAGAAATTTATACTTTGGCTTGCAGCCTAACTTTCTTGAAGGTACGGAGACGTGCTATTTTCTAGGGGTACCTTTTTCTGAAAAGAGCCGAATTATCAGTATCAGTTTGTGAAATATGCGCGGGAACCATGGGTACTATTTGAAGAAATTTGGGTATCATTTTGGGAAGATATTGCGAAATTATGAGAAGGAAGGTTTAGCATGAACAATATGAATGTCAAATTGGACATCAAAGTGTGAAATACTGAGATTTTGGGGCAAGGACATGAAACATTTGCCCTCCCCCCTCGGGGCCGCTTGCAACTACACGTGGGTGAATTGAAACATGTTTCCCAACCTGGTTAGTAGCCATCTTAGGAATAATTAGTAGCGACATTTGTTTGAGATTCTTTATATTCTATTACCAATGATTATGTGTTATCCTCACACAGTTTTTATTCGCTTTATTGTATTGATTGCATCCAGCAATTAACAAGCGTAATTTCTGTAGCATCTTTTGTATTTAGTTTTGAACTAAAGCATGTGTTACTTTGTTACCTCATTGTACAAAAATAATGCGGCACACCGATTAACACAGAGGAAATCGCGAGATGGATTTCAAAATGTCATGGCAACAGTGGTTTTATTAGTAGAAATAAGGCCTAGTTGTTGTTATGGTAAGAGCTTTCTTGCCTCACAAAGTTGTTTCCTTGTTCTTTCTGAAGACCGTCAATTTTCCTCATTAGCTTCTTAACTGGGCGCAGCTTATTTTTTTCTGAACATTTTTCTTATCCCTGATATTTCCTCCCTGCTCTCTTCTCCCATCCTTCCCTCCCTTATCTTTTGCTATCAAGCACACGGGCGGCGCCAGAAAGGAGGGTGGGGCGCTTCAGCCCCGACCTTTTTGCAAAAAGTGTTTTTAGGAAAATAAATATCAAACTGTATCAAAGGTTAGGTTTGGAACAACTTGTGACGATGCACCAACGGTCTAACGTTGCTTCCTGTGATGAGGGAATGTAGCCTCAAGTTGTGATTTGATGAGTGTGTGGCGTGGCAATGTCTTCTGAGGGAGCTGTTTTATTTAAATTGATGGAATTCTTTTGTTGAAGTTTTTCCACGAGTAAGAAATTAAATTGTATTTTGTAGTTGGTTTTAATTAGCTTTAGTATGGCTAGTAGTGTACGTTTACCAACTAAAAAGGAAATAGAGAAAAAAAGAAGTTTATAACAGTGCCGTCTGAACGAAATTCATATTGGAAGGGGGGTGGGGCTGGTCTGTAGTTCTTTTTATCATCTGGGTTTTCTTTCTCAATACTGGTGATAAATATGTTTGTTTCATTCACTAGTTTTGATAAAATGGTTAAAGAAAAATTAAAATGATTCAGAAAGTTCTTCCACTGAGGCTTTGATAACTTTAGATGGCACTCTATCAGTTCCAGTTGGCTATTTTCGAATCAAAAGAGTTTATTTCTTGAACCATTGTATGCATGGATTCAGGCTCAAAGCTGAAAAGAGATTGGTGATTTATTTACCTTTTAATAGCAATGATACTATATGGCTCCAATATTAAAGAATCAAGAACCTTTTGAAAGCCCAGTTGCCAAAATTTCATTTTTGTTATAGAACGAAGTATTATTTAAACAATCTTTTGGTGGTACAAAACTTGTAAATAGCTTTGAAAAAAGCAAACATTTAGTAAACTAAAGCTTTTCGTCTGACACTCTTCAGAGTTTAAAACGTCAGAACATAGATCGAAAACTCTACGCTAAGAAATATATATACCCAGTTGTGGATCGAAAAAGGCCAATCATAAACACGAGCACATGACTGTAAAGGTTGACCAATCAGTGCCGCTTGCCTATTAGAATGTTACCAATGGAGTCCTAAGGTGAAAACGAACTCCTTTTGTCTACACAGTAGCGGTTTTTTCGTGCTTATGTAGATAGATTCTAAAACTGCTAGGTGGAACGACGATCGGGCTTTACCAATAATCCTAAAACTAAAACTAAAACTAATATTCTGAATCTAAAACGTTTATACACACGCCAATGGTCTAAAACGCGTCCGTTTCTCACATTCTTTGATAATTTTCGACTTTGCCGCTACTTTTCTGAAATTGACCAGCGGAAGCTAAAACAGACTACAGAAAAACATGATAGGAACATTGGCATGCTAGTTAGGAAACGTTTTGGCGGCTTGATGAGCGATTCAAAAAAACATTTATAATCTGTCGGACTATTCTCTCTCTGAAACCGAAACATTTGTCTTAGGTAATGGTCTTGAATTTTGTATCCCACCACAAGGAATAAACAGAGAGGAACTTTTTGCTGAATTCGAAATTTTACACGCTCAACTTGCCAGACACGATATTTCTGATGCTTTGGAATTTAACAAATTACGAGCAAGACTAAGCGATTTGGCGTACGCTTACAGCGGCTCTCCCATCGACCACTCAGATTTTCTTTTGCATAGAGAACATTTTCAAGCATTAAAATCTCTACGGTCTAATAATGACATCTTTATTACAAAGCCTGATAAAGGGTCAGGAGTGGTTATTTTGAACAAAAAGGACTACATCCAAAAAATGAAGAGTATTCTCCTCGACAAAGAAAAGTTCGAAAAATTGGGTGACGTCGAAACACAGGATAAAACGGCCAAGCTAGAGCGGAAACTTCAAAAACGCCTTTTGGAGCTGGTTAACTCAAAAGTGTTGACCAACGAAGTTTATGATAGGATAAGACCCACAGGTTCACAACGTCCACAAATGTATGGCCTCTCTAAAATACACAAGCCGAATGTCCCACTTAGACCCATTTTGTCTATGATTGGTTCAGCACAACACGAACTGGCTAAGTGGCTTTCTGAAGTTTTGGACCCTGTTCTTCAAAAATAT
The DNA here is from genome assembly GCF_013076305.1 of Rhopilema esculentum. The sequence goes on from NW_027020025.1 coordinate 12,327,358, forward strand.
TCAAAACATTGTATCAAGGACTCTTTTACGTTCGCTGAGTTCATGCAAAACTTGAACATCGAAAACGAAACATCTTTCATGTGTTCTTTTGACATTAGCAGTCTTTTCACTAATGTCCCTTTAAATGAGACCATCAAAATATGTGCCGACGCTTTGTACCGGAGCGAGCTTAATAGCCCACCATTCCCAGAGGAAGTATTCATTGAACTGATGGAAACTGCAACACGTTCAGTTGAATTCAGCTTTAACAATGAAATGTACCAACAAAAGGATGGTGTCGCTATGGGTAGCCCTCTGGGACCTGCATTGGCCAATATCTTTGTTGGCTTTCATGAAGAGCGTTTGTTTGACTGCGACCAAAAGCCAGGTGTCTATTTTCGGTATGTGGATGACACATATACTATTTTCAAAAGAGAGGCTGAGTGTGATATTTTCCTAAAACGCCTTAATGGTCTTCACACAGCCCTACATTTTACATTTGAAAAGGAAGAAAATAACTCCTTGCCATTTCTTGATGTTTTGGTTGAAAAATCTGACACTGGATTTCTTACCAGTGTATACCGTAAACCCACATTTTCGGGGTTATACACTCGATGGAGTTCGTTTTGCCCAAAACAAAGAAAAATCAGCCTCATCAAAACGCTCACACATAGGGCACTGATGATTTGTTCCAAGTCTAAACTCGACTCGGAACTTGAAAACTAACTAAGATTTTTCTGGAGAACGGCTATCCAGAACATGTTATTTCAGTTTACATTAAGGAGAAGATAGGAAATTTCTCGGCTGACGTAAAATTTGGTCCTCAAAAGTGCCCGGTCTATCAAAAACTACCCTGGATCGGTAACAGCTCCCTATGTTTTGAAAGCCAAATAAAACAGGCCATAACAAATTGTTTCTTCGCGGTTAACCCACGTGTTGTTTACAGTACAAAAAAGGCCCTTCCGTCCATTCAAAAGGACTGCGTTCCTGCCACAAAAAAAAGTTCTGTTGTGTATGAATTCACGTGCCAGTGTGATTCTGGCTACGTAGGACGCACCACCCAAAGATTGGAGGATAGGATAAAACAACACGTTCCATCTAATATTAGAAACAAAACACATCCCCAAAGAGAACAGCCACCTCGGTCTTGCAAATCCAAAATTACTAATAAAACCTGCGATTCTGCTATCGGGCAGCATTTGCTAGAAAACCCAGATTGTGCAAAAAACTATAATGGCGACATGTTTCGGATTATTGGTAAAGCCCGATCGTCGTTCCACCTAGCAGTTTTAGAATCTATCTACATAAGCACGAAAAAACCGCTACTGTGTAGACAAAAGGAGTTCGTTTTCACCTTAGGACTCCATTGGTAGCATTCTAATAGGCAAGCGGCACTGATTGGTCAACCTTTACAGCCATGTGCTCGTGTTTGCGATTGGCCTATTTCGATCCACAACTGGGTATATATATTTCTTAGCGTAGAGTTTTCGATCTATGTTCTGACGTTTTAAACTCTGAAGAGTGTCAGACGAAAAGCTTTAGTTTACTAAATGTTTGCTTTTTTCGAAGTATTATTTTAGATAAAATTAAATGTTTTCGGTAAGAAAGACCTAACTCCGTCTCCCACAAAACAACGTTGGTTGTAGAGTTAAAAATCATATCATAACTACCTGAAATGCAAAAAACAACATTGCTCGTGATGTGAGAGGGGATGCAGTATATATTTTTTCCTACTGGCTGATGGGATATTTTCATCCGGACAAGCTCCCAACTTTGAAGACTTTTTACGAGTTGACAAAAGATCGTTTGATGACGAGACCAAAACATATGGATTCTTTAATCCTTGGTCTGTGAATTAACTTTACAAAGTTCGCGTAAACATGACTTTTCAATTTTTGACAGCCATTTAAAGCTGATAAGGTCAAAACAGCGATAGGGTACAGTCTAAAATGACACTGACCAAAACAAATTTATGTCGAAAATCGATACTCGATCAACCAGCGCTATAAAATATGTATGCTATACATTGGTTTATGCTATACACACAGCCCTTTTATCAATTTACTTATTCATACAAAAGATTTTAAAAGTTAGTTATTAATTTACTTACAGGTTTAAAGCAAGTCGAAGTCGATAGATCAGCCAGAAAGCATGAAGATTTATAGATGCATCAGTTTGCTGCGTTTTAGAAACCAAGTATTTTTTCTTGCCCTCTCTCTGGTGATTATACTGCTTAAAGTTTCCTATGAAAAGGGAAAAGACGATTGTCGTCAAGCAGGGACCAGACAGAAAAGATCTTCTGTAGAGCCAACTGAATTTGCTAACAGCAGTTCTCAGAAGCAAACGGATGCCAATGCTGCACAAAATGCACTGACAGCAACAGCCATTCAGAGGTTAGCAACAAGGCAGCAACGAAAAAAACTTATCCTTTTCTACACTACTCTGTGGAATAGTATACAGTGGCCAGAAATGGAAACCAGTGAACGATTTGTCAGTTGGAGAGGCAAGTATTTGTATAGAAGCAATCAATTCGTTTTCCGTTTTAAAAGCAAATTATATCATTGGGCAATCTTGATTGAATAAAGATAGATTACTTTAATCAGAGCTCGTTCGATGCAAAAACAAGCTTCGATCTATCTTTCCCTGAGTGAATACATTTAAGGCTATTGGCATGGCATAAGCTTGAAAAATGAGGGCTTTAGATTCATGATACTGTCCTATGCCTGTTTGGATCATAAGAGTTTCATTTTCTTTCAAATACAATAGATTTTCTTTCGATTTGATTAACAGTGAGGCGGCGAAATTGAGTTTCTTGAATTTTGATTGAATTCTTTAGTACAATATGACATGACATCCATGATTAAAACATTGGTTTGACACAAGAAAATACATCCTTGGTAGATGCTTTCTTCAAGGTATGTGTAACAGTCCATCAGTTCAATCCCTACGCTCAAAATGCAAAATTGGGTCAGTGACTCAAAAACTGCGGGTGTGTATTTGTTAGCATGTGTTCTGTTCGAAAATCGGAAATCGCGTGCGAAATACGAATTGCAAATGAAGTGGAAATAGGCCTTAGAAGATTTGAAATTTGCTAACGGATCCCTGTTATTTTTGTCCTGTTCATAAAGTAATGAACAGATACCAAATTACAGAGGTTTGATGAGGCAAGAGCCTGTGCTCATCTGATCAAATCTCTGCCAATTCGTAACACCTTTAGCGAGGTATTTCACGACGCTCTTTCAAGTTATGGGATCAAAATTCAAATTCATAAAAAGATTTTCGTGACATCACTCTACTGGTCACTATACGAGGGGCAAACGTCTTAAAGCTAACCACTCCATGAATCTATGTTTTTCTGAATCTCAAGTTCTAAAGGTTTTTACAAAGTGATGATCAGATTACCCTGGGTACCAGACTCACTATATAAAATAATAGAGAGTCTGGTCTAGTGCGCCCCATTCTCGTTCGGGTGAACTTACTTGAAAGAACTGAAGTCTATTTAACAGACTAGGCCTGTGAAACAAGACTGTCGGAAAATAACAAAGATACTCAGTAGTCGGAGGAGTTTTGGGAAATCTTAAAGCCAATGTATTTTATATAGTTCTGTAAAGTTGACATTATTAATACAGTGATAACAGACTTTTCTGCCTCAAGATTCCAATCAAATCAGGTGTAAAACGCCTTGGCAGCAAAAAGCATATGCGAAGCATGAAATTAAAGTTAGCACAATGCAGTTACTAAATGTTAATCATTGTTAAATTTCGCATACAACTTAAAATAAGACTTTTGTAATTTTCCACATAAATTAAGTGTACTTTCAGTCTACTTCCTCACTGTGAAGGCAGCGCGCTTGGACACCGCGGCGGTTAGAATCATCACGTTGGAAGTTCGCCACAGCAAATATGGCCAATATGACAAGCGAAGCCCCGTATGCCGGGGAAAATATTAGCCATAACTGATTTACTTGTGTTTGTTGTTGTTTGTTCTCGGCGCCTTGCGGTGTTTCTTATTTACTGCATTTCACTACAAGGCCTAATTTCTTTGCAATGAGAGGCACTGCCTGAAATATCAGAGACTTTTCAAAGTCAGTTGGCAATATGGCGAAGGTGTCTCTTCTCTCTTCAAACAAGGCTTTCAATGTTGTTCTGTGTTAAGTTCCACAACATGCGGAAAATATTTTTTGAGTACAGTTTTAACAGCATCTTCAAACTAAATCCTTACAGTCGCTAGCATTTATTTATGTTGTGTTCTGTTCAATGTTTTACACCAGAGCTAAGTTTATTGTTTCGCTGTGACCTTTGAACGTACAGAAATCTGTACACTCGCTCCTGATTGGTCAATATAAGCACACCAGAACGAGAATGGGGCGCACTAGACCAGACTCTCTATTTTATTTCATATATAGTGAGTCTGGTACCCAGGGTATGATCAGATGTGATACATATCTTTAAGTTCTCCGTCTGATGTTCAGGACAGCGCTCAGGAAAGAGATCTGGTTTAAGAAAGAAACATCTATGTTCCAACTCATGAAACAGAACTGCAGCAAATCCTTCACGCAAAGTTGATGCATTTTTGTTCTTTTTCTAGGTGTTTCATCTTCTTTAATGATATGATGTATTTTCTAACTTGGTTAGCTTGGTTTTTTATTTCCCTCGAGCTAATTCTATCTATTTTGATAGTGTTTGATATCTTCTCTGAACCAGACTGTTTATAAAATTTCAATAGAAATAAGAAAAATATTTTCTAAAGAGGCGTTTTCCGGCGTTCAAAAGGGCGTGGGCTCAAAAAAATTTTTGTCACACCCATTTCAGCCTCTCCACTTTTAGAGTGATGCGTGGTCACTGCTAAGCAGCATTTCTAGCACACGTAGATGCACCTTTGTTCTCAAAAAGGCAATCGAGATTTTAAGTTTGCCAATTTAGGCAGTTTCGCCGCCTCACTTTAAGGTCTAGGACACTAGAAACAAAAGTATCAATTTTATGTAATCATTTAAAAGATTTTTACTTCAATAACATAGCAATGAGTGAGAGTATGTAAAAAATTCAAGCACTGTTTGCACTCATTCTAGGACATCCTTGTAAAGTTCAGCATTGTGTAATCACCCAAAACAAGCAGCTGCTCCCAAAAGCTGATGTTGTGCTCTTCCATGCATTGGGAAGTGACATGGTTGCGGCAGAGACGCTTTCACGGATCTCAAAACATCGACACCAAAAACAAATATGGATTTATTTCATTCACGAAAACCCTTACAATGCACACCCTAGCCCTGGATTATTCAATGGATTCTTCAACTGGACAATGACGTATCAGGGTAATGCAGATATTGTTGTCCCTTACAATTGGGAATGGGGCACCTGGGAGAAGAGGCCTGAACCAGATCAGGCATTGAAAAGCGTCAATCACGCAAAGGGTAAGGAAAGACTCGCATTTGTCATCATAGGACACTGCGGGTTGTTCCGTGAGAGATATATAAAAAAATTACAGGAGTACGTTGATGTTGACGTGTATGGTGGGTGCTCATCTAGATATCACAACGAACCAAAAATTTGTCCAAGAGGCACAAAAGAATGCAATGAGATTAAAAGAAAGTATAAGTTTTATCTAGCATTCGAAAACTCGTTCTGTAGAGACTATATTACAGAGAAATTCTTTAAAACCATCCTTGATGGTTATGCTGTCCCAATTGTCCTAGGTGGTGCAGATTATAAAAAATGGGCTATTCCAAACTCATACATTGATGCTCTTGAATTTGAAACAATAGAAGTTCTAGCCAATCATCTTAAATACCTGGATCAGAATGACGAGGCGTACAACCGTTATCATAAGTGGCGAGGGGATTATGTACTTGGTCCACCAAGATCTTGGTCATGTGAAATTTGCCGTAAGATAAATGAAGAGAGGTTAGAGCGAAAGAGTTATGATAATTTGGGAGACTGGTACAGTATCGAAGAGAACTGTGGAACAAGAATAAAGGAGCTTTTTAACCAAATGCGTAACTCTAAAATTTCAGAACCCTTTACTGATGAATACATTCACTAATATTTTTTGAGTTATTACCTTATCTTTGTTTTCTAACTCTCTACTGATTCTAAACATTTAAGCTCTTAACCCTTCTATTTCCTTAGTAACATCGTTATTTGCGATTACTGCTTTTGCAGTCTCATTTGTAGCATTGCTAAGCTTCTTATGAATTATATCTAAAATTTGAAATGAAGAAAAATTTCTTGAAATTGCTCTAAAAATCACAGCAATTGATGATGACTTAGTAGCTTTAGTTTTGAAGCAGTTTTTTATAGCAAAAGAAAAGAGTGATATGCATGAATCTATTTTCATTAGAAATTCTATTTGTCTAGTGTTCGAAACAGGTCATGTAGATGACTACCACGACGTAGATGATGACGACAGTGCAGACTGGGACATATTGACGGGGCGAATGACTGATGTGATAAATGCGTACAGGCGTGTAGGTACCACAACACCAGAAAATAAAATATTAATAGATACTGGTCTTGACGGTAGCGAGATTTATGTTATACGGTTGCTACAATAAATAGTACAAATCAATGTCTTCTGCTGTTGCATTCTCAATAAACCTTGTTCGTTATGGGCTTAGTATCAATAAAACAAAAAATGAGATGCATCTCCAAAACAAAAGTGCAATGTAAGCCCATATAACTCAAGATTAGCCACATAAAGTTTCGAAAGATGCATCATGTCAAGGCTGTTTCAAAATAGAACACCACACAACCAAAGCGCAAAATTTTTCATCAAAGGCTGTCACATTAGTTGGAATGGTGTACAACTGACCAGGGCGGATCCAGAGCAAATTTGAAGGAGGGGCAGTTGGTAGTGCGGGCGCTGAAAAATGTTGACGAGTGTACGCTCTATACAACAATTTTCAAAATTTTCGAAATTTTCACAGTAATTGTTGTATACTTTGAGGTAATCCTTGAAGCAAATCAACCTATAAGTCTTAAAAAGGGGCGCACAATTTACAAAAAAAGGTGCACAATTTACAAAAAGGGGCGCCAGACTTACTTCAACTCGGTGAGGGGCTCCCCTTAAATCCGCCACTGCAACTGACGGGCACATATCTTCCATGTGCAAGAATTCCTATTCTGCTTGGTGACAAAATGAGTAACAAGATTGCAAGAAAGTAATGGCTTCTCTGACTGTTATATTCTCTCATAACTTTTTTACAGTGAGTTCTTTAGATAAAATTACAGCAATTCAACTTGCAAATAAATACCATGTTATCCACAACAAATTAAATAGCTATTTAAACGAATTAAAATGCATCAATAAAACATTATATTATGAAAATAACAGCACAACCATTGAGTGAATATTCTAGTTCTAGTTAAGATGCAGAACAGCGTAATAATTATGATTTCTACATTTAAACTACATTATACAAAACCAGAAAGAAAATGGTCAGGTATTGGTGTTAAATAAAGTATTTTAGCAGCATCCAGAGAGGCCTGTCTGCAAACAAAACAAACTTCTTGAAGAATTTACCACCTGAGCTTCCCCTCTGGGCCCAGTAGAAGCAACACAGAGAGTCAGGTTCAGGTTCATTTTATTTTAAATTTCACAACATACATTTTCAAAAAATACTAATAAAAATACAGCAACATCAAATATCAAACAATGACTATAACAATAAGATATGGAACACAAATTGTCTGTGGGATATGCATGTATGGGGAATTATTTAAAGGAGGAACTCTCTCAGTAGCAAAGCTAGTCGAGGAGAGAGGCCCCCCTATAGTATACATTAAGATATTTCAGCACTTCAAAGATATCAAGATAAATAATACCGAAAATGAAACTCCGATTTCTGTAAGTGGGAAGTGGAAAACAGGGTGAAAAATTAGCTGTTAATGTTTCTTGCAAGCAGATATTACTTCAATTTGTAACGAAAGCAAACCAATGATACAGATTCTTTGATGTCAGTAGGAATACTTATCCACGATGTAGCACCAGAAAAACGGACAGCCGTACTGAAGGGTGTTTTTTTGAGTTAAGAAAATGTCGTTCTTAGAAGCCTTTCTAGTATCATGTTGATGAATAGACTTGATTGATTCAAAGTGATTGAATTAAAGTAGACAGGCGATATCCTATTGATACATTCATAGACAAAGGATAAAAGTTTTGATTGAAACAACAAGTCTTGTAATTTTAAGATTTTTAAGTCAGAGAAAATGCCACAAGTTCTAGCTAACAGAGACATATTGTGATTTTGTTTTCTATCAGTAAGATAGGATCTATACCAGTTAAAAGCTGGGCCATGTATCTATCCCATAGTGTTCAAGTTTTCCCAAAAGAATTTCATGATTTACAGTATCAAACGTTGTTTGGAGATCAAGAAAAATTCCACATCCATATTTTCTGTTGTCTAGACTTTTCTTTATATTCTCTGTCATGCTAATGAGTGCATGGTTTATAGAATGGCTTGCACGGAAACCAAATTGAAGTGAATACAGAACATTGTGTAGTCTAAGAAGTTATACAGACGTTTATACATTAGTTTTTCTATAATTTTGCTGAAGATATCGGTCTATAATTAGATGTTGTAGCAGAACAACCTTTCTTGAACTGGGGAATAACTTTTGCCAGTTTCATTTTATCAGGGAAAATGCCACACTGAAATAATTCATTTGTGATTTGAGACAATGGAGAGGATATTAATGGACATAAAATTTTAAAGATGTTAGTTGGAATACTGTTTGGCCATATAGATTTGCTTTCTTTTAGCAGAATGATTATTTCAGATATTTCGAAAGGGACAGATGAAGAAATAAAAAATGATTTATTGATTCTTTCACCTACAAAACACATAGGTGATTTTTGAGATCTTGGTATTGATTTAGTAACATTGTGAGAAACATCAACAAAAAAGTTATTGAAGATATTTGCAATTACAGCTGGATCAGATGTTATACTACCATTAGAGTCATTCATCTTCGCTATAACATTTGCATAACATTTCTTGATATCTATGATTGACTTAATGCCGGACCATAATTGTTTTATGTTGTTACAATTTGATTGAAAATAATTTTAAAAGTAAGAAGCTTTGCTCTCTTTTAAAGCAGTTGCAACCCTATTCCTAAATTTCTTATACCCTATAATCTCGCATATAGGCGCCGCTCGTATATAGGCGCCGGCGCTTATATCCGGATAAAGACGCCGTGGCGCTTATATCCGGCCCGGTTTTTTTAATATCATATTTCTTACCGTATATTGACAGAGAAAACACATAAAGCGATTTTCATATAGAAGATTAAATTATTTTCACTTGTCTTTTACATATATCTTTAATAATTGGTTCCACTTTTGATAGAATATGTTCTGAGACCTTGACAGTCACTAAACAACGGACCTCCAGCCCCTTTCCTCTTTTGTTCTCGCGTTTTCCTGTCGCGCAAACTTTCATGGAGCCACCGGACAGCAAAATGAGGGTGCATGTTTTAGAAAATAGTCGTGGAATGTGTCCTACAATTTCACCATCTTTCAGAAATTTTTCGGCATATTGATCGTGTTGATTATCAAGCTCTCTTTTACAGGTCAGCTCCTCTTGAATACGTGGGGTCTATATATCTTTATATACGTGATGTCCAGTGATGAAACAGTTTAACTCAAATACACAGGGACGACATTTAGTTGCTCTCGCCATTGCAGAATCATGTAAAAGCAAATATTTATCACAAACGCTGAACTCCAAATATAAACTTTCAAATTTGACCCATAACATCTGAAAAAAAATTATACTAATGCAATCATAATATTCGAAGGCTCTTGTTCTGATGAAGAATACGACGAGGACATTACCGTAGAACTATAGCATTGTGTTTTTAATCTGCAAAATTTCTACAGTTAGGTTAAGGTAAACGTTTTCTGGATGAAAACATCATTTTTTCGATTTTTTCACATTCAAGTAGCCGAACTTTCAAGGCACACAATGATACCAAATTTGAAACTAACAGAAATTTCGAAAGTGGAAAAAATCCCATGTAAACGAAGGTTTCCATAATTTCTTTATCAAAACTTTTAGTTGAGGCCTGAAAATATCTTGACCTGTTAAGCCGATTATCGTTGCTTTGCGGTTTTGGTCGCATGTCTCATTTACAATATCGCATGGCACATCCATATATCCAATGTACGGCCGTGTTTATTTACACAGGCTTATTGATCTTAAATCTTCAAGTGACTTGACCCGGATTACACTGTGGTTTACGAGTGTATCTTGCAAGTGCTATCAGTAAAATCGGACTCGAAATTCCTCTACATGCAGGTACGAAAAAGCTATTATGTACCCAAGGAACCAATCGAATGGCTCCAAAATTTGCACCAAAACAGACGTTGGGCAAACAAAGTGTCTCAAAATTTTTTTATTTTCTCTGGTCCGTCTTTTATACCCAAATACAGCTGCGGGAGGGTGGAAAAATTATTTACCAATTTTTGACAGGATATAGTTTCAAGAAGAGGATAAACTATATAATTCATAAACTATATAAACTATATAGAGGAGGAATTTAAAAAATCTGAGACACACTTTGGTAGCTTAGGACCTGCACTTCCTGCTGGTCTAAGTCAGATTTTGTTACCTCAAACGCAAGGGTACATAATAGCTTTTGAAGGTGGTACACTTTTTGACCAGTAAATTCGCATGGAAAGTAACATTTAACATTATTTGCCAATAATTTTTATCTGGCTAGATACGCCATAATCTTGTGCATCGAATGATATATAGTTTATCCAGATTCCTTGAGACGTTTGGCCTTTAGGAAGGGAAAACCAATTTTCGTGTTCAAAACGTTTACCGTAACCTTAAGATGTTTCTTAGTATAAGCTGTGAAAAAAAATGATTTTTTTGCGATTTAAGCCTTGGCCAAACTGGGCAACATTGTCGGGCAACATTCACAAATTCCTAATGTTGCTCAAATGTTGTCCAGTTTGGCCACCATGTCGGCCGACAAATTCATCAAGAAATTTGTTGCTCGAATGTTTGAACATGCTCAAACATTTTCCGGCACACATTTGTTGCTCAGCTCTATGTTGTCCAGTTTGGCCACATTGTCGGGCAACAATTCACTTTAATTTCCCATCTGAAAAGCCAACTTGCACAATGATGTATTGCAAAACAGTATGCTCTACTCGATTCAAATAAAATGGCTTGTCAAAATTTAAGCTTTCAAGTTGATTGTGCCGAATGGGAAGGAAACCATGGAGTGGAGGAATAGTTTAGGAAGAATAAAAAGTCTCGTCTGAAACAAGTTGAAATGCAAGCTCTTTGAAAAAACAAATCAGCCAAATGCTACCCGCGTGCTCGACCATAGAGTGCTAAGCAACAAAGGTGTTATGATGTCAAAATCAGCTTCCAGTAGCTGCAGCTTGCTTTCTATCTGGCATACTTATCCAAATTTTTGCTCAAATCAAATATGGCGCGGAAAACCACATATCAGATCATATTTGGCACGCTGTTTTGACAACATCATCAAAAGATGCTGCACGACAATGTTGCCCAGTTTGGCCACCATGTTTCGGCGACAAAAAAATTAACAAAATTTCGAGCAACATTGTTGGGCAACAATGTTGCCCAGTTTGGCCAAGGCTTTAAAGTGATTTTGTTGCCAAAAAATTATAGGCGCCTGGCGCCTATACGAGGCCCTATTTTCTAGACTTGAAAACCAAGAAACTTTAAATATCCGGATATAGGCGCCGGCGCCTTTATGCGAGACTATAGGGTACAAATTCTTAACTGATTGATCAGTAGGTGCATGAGAGTTGTAGTTCAGAAGATCACTGTTGAAAACACCTAAAAGGAATAGTTGCTTGCCTGCAAATAGTTGGTAACGTTCTCAAGATTAGAACTTGGGTGGCGATAAGCACAACAAAACAGATAATTTTTACCATGCTTGTTTTCAACCTCAACCCATACAGTCTCAAAATCATTACTGTCTTCACTAAGATCTGCCCTATGAATTGGTGCAAGGCAAGACTTAACATAAAGCCCTACACCACCATTTTGACTATGTGACTGACAAAGAAAAAGTGTATAACCAGGAATTTCAATATTAATCTGTATGGGTTTGTCAAAGGTATGCCAAATTTCAGTCAGAAAGTAATATGCCGTTGCATTTAATGTGTACATAAGAATTGCATTCAGCACAAAGAATTGCTGCTTGACTTTCATTCAGCACAAAGAATTACGTGCAGCAATCATGTGTTGAATCTGACTTGGTCTTTTTTTCATTGTTCTCTTTGAGAAATCATGGACAAACTTGACTGAATTCGGTTTGATTTCTCTTGCTTTTTGGACAACCTTTTCCTTTACTTTCCATGATTGGAATTTTGCCACGATGTGCCTCGGGCCTTCGTTTCTGCTCCAACCGTCCTTCATGTCTTTCTTAGGGTTGCGATTTGGTTTACCAATCCTGTGAATCCTTTATATATGAATTTCATCAACAATACCAATTTCTGATTTAATTAGAGCTTTAACAGTGTTCTCTGTATCATCCCATGGCAGTTCAGAAGGGGCCTCGGGAAAACCGATTAATATCAAGTTGTTCCTTCGTGACTGGTTCTCCATGTATTCTTGTTTATCAAGCATATCCTCAACAGTATTGTACATGTCAACCTCGACAACTTCAAGTTTCCTTGATAGTTTCTTGATAGTTTCCTCTGAACCTTTAATTGTTGATTTAAAAGTGTCATTTTCATTGCTGACAAATTGAATGGAAGCTCTGAAATCTGAAAGCTCCTTTTTAGGCCCTTCACTTCGGATTTCAGAGCATCTATTACCCATTGAAAAGATGACCGGTGTGCCTCCAGAAGCTCTTTCACAACCTCTAGTGTAATAGACATTGCTGAACCTATTTATTTTCTAAAACATTGTAAAATACGACAAAATGGTATAATATTAGGCAGAAATTTTTCTGAAATTCGGAGAGCAGAAATTGGCGTACTGTCATTCTCCATCACGTGGTGTCGAGAGAATCTCCATATGAAAATTTTCAGCAATACCTTAAAGTATGATCCTCTCCCTTTTAGCTAGGTCCAGTCAGCAAAATGAAACAATTCTTTTGCCACATAAATGTTTGAGTTTGTGTTGCGATCTGATTCTTGCACCTAAGCCCTTCTGGCAGACTTGTAAGTAACCATTCTCTAGTCAGTGAAAAAAATACTCCTCGATTGTGTCCAAATCACAAGCGGTTGCAATGAGTTCTTGTGAAATTTTTTCTGATCAAGCACTCACACATAATTATCAAGCACTGCCACTGTGATCTGAAATGCTTCAGAGTTCCCTGTCAAATTTTGCTACTTTGTGGACCAGCCCACTAACTTCTCAAGATTCTCAAAATGCGACGTAGGCAAGATCACAATGTACACTACCAGGCCAAAAGTATTGCAACACCTGCGAAGGCGATTAATGGTGGATCATGCAATAACTTTTGTTATTGTCTGATTAAGCTATTGTTTAATCAGCCAATGCCAAGCAAATAAAATTGCAAATTCAATAAAGAGTTAATTCGAATATTCCATTTTCATTTTTCAAAATTTTAAATCAGCTTCTGGCTCTGATAAGTACGGAAAATTGCTATCGAATTGATGCACAAAATTTGTTGATGAAATGCACTGGGATTCTGTTTCATCTTAAATAAACTCTCTAAGTCAGTTTTTGTTTGGACCTTAGAGAACCTTGTGGATTTCAAATCAGATCATTTTTATTGGCAACAAGAAATATTCGCTTATTTTAAGGCTAGGTCTTTGTGATGGCTGAGGAAGGACATAGAGTTTGCAGATTTTCAGGTAAATTTGAGTCAAAATGGCCTTGTAAGGGGATGTATTGCTTTTTATGATAAAAGCTGTCTTCCTCATTTTCCTAGCATTGATTTGATTCCACCAAAGAAACTGTTTTGCATTATTTTGACATGTTTCACTGCATTAACTCGCACGTCGCTAGTTTATGATTTACTAATTTATATGGGCCTAACTGTACCCAAAAAATTACCCATGGTGAAATGGAAAATTTCGGGGCTAAAGAAGTCGGGAATATTGACTTGATTTGTTGTTTCCGGATCTCTTACTATTTTGCTTTCATTTTCTGTAAAAAGTTTCGAAATCTTTAGAAGTAAAAGACCAGTTACACGAAGTTTATCACAACTACTAACTCCTTATCCTCTCGATATTTTGATTTTACCACTGCAGATATTTTTTCTTATACCTGTAAGATTTCTTAGGTTAATATCGTAATTCTGAGTATTTCGAAATCCTCAATAAATTTCAAAGAATTTGACTACTGGTTTAGCATGATTATTTTCTCTTTTAAGGGGAATATTTCAGCGTAAAGATATTAGTTTACAAAACTTTTGTCCTGGTAGTGTATATGTAACATATGCATGACATACCCTATTAAAATTGAATGGGTTTAATACGTCATTCTGGCGAATTTTCCTCTCGTTCAAATCTTTCAGATCGACCTTTTCTCAGGTACAAATGAATAGAAATTCTATGCGTGCGCATGCAGAAACTGCGTGCAACTTTCTCAAAATGCGAAGGAATCTCTCAAAATGCATGGCAACAGTCCGTAAACATTCTCAAAATCAACGAGGCACGGCCTCTTACTACTCTCCTGGGTACTCTGTGGTACTAAATTCAATTAAGGAGAAATTGGTGTTTCATCGGAGAAGATCTGAAGATGTTTTGCAAAAGTAGAACGGAGTAAAGTATATCAGGGTGTAGAAATAAATGCCTTATATGCATAATAAATGAGAAATTTTAATCTTAAACCTTAAACCTGAGTTTATTCATTGCTTTTAGCATTATAATTAGAACAATCAAAATGGGAAAATGTGACATTCTCAATTGAGAATGTTGAGAATGTTTCGATCCGCCCCTAAAATTAGCGATGCAACGAAAGGATAAAATCAAATATTTCTAACCTTATTCTGTTTGTCCTTTTGAAAAGAGAATTTGGTGTCGATACTATCTTCCTACCAATCTTCTTCTCTGTTCTTCACCTTCATAAGTTGACACTCTGAACTACGTTAAAAACATACCCTGCTTCAACTGCTGCACCCTCGAACCACTCAATTGCAATAAAAGCACCATACCACAAAATAGACATCACGGAACGCTCCCCTGAGACCAAAAACATAAAAAGGGACTGATCCTTGAAGCACTGAGGCATAGACCCATAGAAAGCACAGGCTCTCAAAGGGGACGTTTTCACGATACAGTAACATGTGATTATTGAGGAGGTGCATGGTGATAATGGATGTAAAGCAAGGCATCTCTTTTTGTCAAAAATCAGATCATCGATATCTATACCTGGGGTACCAGAGCCTTGGTGAAAGAGTGGACCAATAAATTGGATAATGTCTTTCCCAGTCATAAAGTCATATATTGAAATCAATTTCCCAATATCAATAATGTAGATGATACAACTGATCTTAAAAAGAAAGTTAAATAAAAATCCACCTCTCTATAAAACCCCTGATGGGTAACATTGCCAAATAAACAATTTCTGCCGGAATAGTTAAACAAGAGAAAAACAAACTGGCTATGATTACAAGGTTCTCTCAATGATTCATATTGGTGAACAGTGAAACAGTGAATCAGCCAATTTTAATTCCGTATACGCGCTCGTCATTCAAGCAATCCAATAATCAAAGTCCTATCTATGAATGCCCCCCCCCAACCTCAATTAAATCCCTCTATATACATCACGGAAATAAACAAAAACAATACTCATTATTTACAATGTGTCCTCCGCAGAGTCTTTATGTCAAACAGAAAACATGCGCGTTTAATTGATCTCTTGACGGGTGTGGTGATGATAAGATCTTTCAAGCCCTCTGAAAAAATAAACCTGGCCCCCTCCTGGGGCTTGATATAGCTTTTACGTTTATATACAATATTGGTATTTTTTGCAAATAATAGTCGGTTAGTGTACAGGTAGTTTGTGACACATGGCAATTAAATCCGAGCTTTTTCCACCCTATCACTCTCCCATTCGAAATTGAAGTTTATTTGGCTGAGGTTAATTGTAGAAGTGTTAGCAAGAGTGATATTGTTTTTGATCTCCAGTTGAATTCATTTGTCGAAAACAATTGCATTGCAGTCAGGTGACAAGTGATTTTTCCAAGAATATTTGTTCCCTTTAAAGTGTCTTGGAAGAGATTATGCCAAAGAGATTGGCAGTGCTAATAAAATAATCATACTCTAAGCAATTTATCTGAGACATGTTCATATATGAGATAGTTCTTCAAAGAATTTAGAATGATTATTGCTTTAATTCTGCATTTCTCTGTAATTAATTGGAAAAACTTCCATGTGCCACTTTTGGCAGCATTATTGTTAACTGAATGATAATCATAAAGGTCTTGAATATAATTAGGAATTAATTTTATCATAAATTCGATCCTAGGGCAGAACTTGGATGTTAATAAACTATGGGATAACTCATAAATTTATCTTTTTGCCTAATTAAACTCAGAAATGTGCTTGCGAGTCTGTGCTTAAGTGCTCTGATTTTTCTTACGGCTATTAGGAATTAATAAATTTTATTCATACAATTTTGGGACAACACTGTGCCATTAGATACAGTACAAACAAGTAACAAGCTCTACCTAATTAAAAAATAACTGTTGAAATTTTTTCCTTTCTTGGCTTTTAACTCTCGATTGAAGCCCTATGAATTTCTTAAAGTATCTAGTTTAATTAAAGGTATCATTTATTCACTTTGTCTACATACAGTAGGTTGGCCTTGTGCAATACAAATGGAGTTCCTCGGATGAAATGATAAACCTATCAGTCTAATCATGATTGGAGTTTCTCGAAATTTGATTAAATTCATTTCTAAGCTTTTTTAAAACTTTGTAGCCATGCTTTTTAGAAAATGAATGTACACTGCAACCTACTTTTATCGTAACTGAGCTGATTTCGCAGAAAGAAATGTCTATAAGTGCTAAACGCTGAAGTGATAACAAAAAGAAAAAAATAATTATGAACGTACCTTTTTCAAATTTGAAGCATATGCACACCGTACTTCTTACAACCGATTGTCAAACAAATTTCCAACAACTTTCATTATTCACGAGTGAAGAATCTCTTGAAATCAGCGGTGACAGTTGATTTGCTCACGCCATGCTCACGCCATCCAGGGCGGGAAAATTGCTTTGTTTCGCAATTTCAATATGGCGTCGCTCGTTTTATAACTTTATTGATGAAATAAAAAATGGCTTACACGATTAGAAGACTAAGGTGGAGTAGAAAATATGGACTAAAGAGAAACAATCGATTACTCGTGTTGTATAGGGTGGTTCGACCAAGCCTGGGGTTGCGGTTTAATAGATAACCTTTTAGTGTAAAACTATATATTATAAGACATTTCATCATTGCATGACTTTGGAAGTAAAATAGGAAATTCTAATTCAAAGCTTATGCCTACTTCTCTCATATTTAAAAAAGGACAATCAGTCGAAATAAAACTAATTCTGAAACAATTTCAATAATTGTATGGATTGGAAATAGAGACACACACGTCGGTGAAAAGAAAAAGTAGACGGAGGTAAACAAGCTGGAAATTGAATAAATTCGGACTGACAGAGATAGGCATTGTGCAAGGTAGCCAAAAATACTCCAAAACTTTTTGGTCTGAGTAAAAATGAACTAGAAAGCTTATTTATATAGAGAAAAGATTTACTGACGTCAATATACAGGCCTAGAAAAAAATTCGCTTAAAAATAACACAATGTCTATGGACAATCTAATTAAAATAATTCTCAATTCATGCCAACCCTGTGAGAAATTGGAAAGGTTGTAAGACTGAGAAAAAAATGGTTATAAACAAACAGTTTAGAACGGTTGAAAAAAAGTTGACAAACCCATTGTAAAAATCGACAATTATAATACATGTATCTTTATTTTAAAGAGTCACAATTTCGGTTGTTTTCTGTTGCAGATAAATTTGTCCTTTCACTTTAAGACAAAGGACAGATAACTGCTTCATTGCAAAGTTTAAAATCATTATTTTCAATGTCTTCTTCAAGACAGACAGAGTAGTCTCCATGCGGAAAACAAAGTTCTTCGAAATGCTGTGAAATTATTGCAACGCCAACTTGAACCGCTTTCATGGCAAATTCCAACTTCTCAAAAGTGTCTTTGATCGAAAGAATTGCATCATCTGAGCATGATAATTGTTCAACCAATAATTTAAAGCAGATAATTATATCTTTGCAGCATTGGGATATGCATTTCAGTTGGTCACGTAGTGATGAGGTACCTTTAGTAGACGCAACTTCAAGCGTTCTAAGAACAAAACATTTTGTTTTGTCCAAAAGTTTTGAAAAATTTCTTATAACATGGCGCTGAATCAGCAAGCATTTCTCAATAGACAAATCTTCACTTCTTTCTTCAAAACAGAAATCCTGGAAAAAGAGATTTTCACAAATACCACTTTTGATATATATATTTTGGAACATACGTAAATTTTCTACACGAGCAACTCTTATCCAATTATATACTTTAAAAAATTTGTAAATTTCCCAATATTTTATACTCTGAATACCAATACTTTATACTTTATAATAGGTCAACCGAAAGGGAGTGCTTGAGGAATGTGGCAGGGCTGTCGAGAGGGGAGTTGGCTGGGCTGGAAAATTTAATGGCTTGATAAAAATATATTTTATATTCTCAATAACATGTCTCTCTAACATATTACACAGGGACACGAGCTTGCTCGCCGAACAGCAATGATCTGTGGCAGATATGACAAAATAGAAAATAATCTTTGATGAACTTCGGATGAACCCTGGTTCAATTAACCTTAGGATAAGCGCTCTAATGACGTAAAAGAACGTCTACTGCTTCTGGATTGTCATGAAAGCCCATGAAAGCCATTCTGTTGCAGATTTTCTTTATCAAACATTTTTCAACTAACCTGAATTCACAAAACAGTGCAAAAAACACTGCGATTATTTAGAGCCATAACGTTTCGTTTTTCCTATATCTATTCCTTTTCAATCTAGCATTTCGTATGAATGCAAAGGCCAAAATATAAAAAATTGCAAAAGTAACAATCGCAAAAAATTGCATATATACGATTGCTGTCACCCAAGGTGATCATTTCCAACCAGGGTGGGGATTAACCCGGGTCGAAAAGCTTCATCCAAGTTGTGTCTGGGGAATCACTTGACTGTTTTGGTTTCCCAAAGTTGAAATTTGCTTTAGATAGATCATTCAAGGACAATATTTTAAAAATGCCTTATCTTAAAAAATTGGAACGGCTTTTTATGGCTTTGGGATGTACCTGTAGCAGAGTTCAAAAAATACTATGGTTCCACGTCTATGAGCCGGAGGAAGGTTACCCAATGATGTAATAGTTTTAAGGAAGGCCAATGCGTAACTACCAGACCATATATGATTTTACTTAAATTTAATTTATAAGAAACTTTGGTACAAAAGAAATTTAGAGGAATGCGAGTAGGTCAAAGTTTCATCCAGAGGATGTTTCGGATACTTTCTAAACTCTGACCTGTAGTACCACAGCATTCATCGAGGTTTAAAAACAATTTTGTTCTTAGTAACCCGAAAGCTTTTGGTACCGAAAATTTGAAAATCGCAGGGAAGAGCGGGTCGATTCTATACTGAGGAACTTTTCGTCCGTCACTCCTCAGGGTATAATTGCCGGACATTCTCGCCACTGTTCCATTCTATACCCCCAAATTTGGTTGCTGTCAGCCAACGCAAGAAATGTAAAAGATTTAGTACACTCGAGTTCAAAAAAAATTTAACGGTTGAAGAGACAAAAACTAGAAAAATAAATGTTCACCATACCATAAATTCTCTGAAGTTCTGAAGCATTATTGATTTAGAATTCAGCAAATTCACGAGGTCGTCTAAATCAACGTCAGTTTGCTGCAGACAAAAAAGATTTACTATGATGGTGGATTTTCATTAACAACAGCAAATAACTTTAAAACTATCAGATATTATTATAAGTACAAATAGACTTTGCAAATTGTTTCCAAGTGGAAAGGGAGTGGGCGATCAACGTCATGGGATTTTGTTTCAGTATATTTAGAGATAAAAGGCCAGTTTTTCTTCTCAACTTTCCCAGGACCGCAACTTGCCATCCTACCCCTCGCAACCCCTCGCCATCTAGTATCCGCTACTGCTTGCACCCATGTACCCTTAAACCCCGGTCAAACGCATCCAACATTTCATCCAACATGCAGAAAACCAATGTTGGACGAAATGCTGGATGCGTTTGACCACCCATGTTGGATCACCCAACATTTGCAAATCGATGTTGGATGAAGTTTGATCACGGTCAAAAACAAATTTTGTTTTTCAATGTTGGGTGTGATGTTGGATGCGTTTGACCACTCCATCCAACATTTCACTCAACATTTCATTTTCTAGGCATGCACATGATTCAAACTTCTTTATCGTCATTTGAGCCGAGGCGAATCCATATTGATTTGTGAGCAACTTCTTTCAAAGTTATCGAGTGAAAAATGGAAACCAAAAGCAAAGTGCAGAATGAAATAATCTAACAATTAATAGCTGAGGAAAAGGTGGCGAATTAGGACGAACGCAGCACTGATGTGGAGAGTCACAGCAGCGATGGCGATCTAGATTTAGGCGTAGGCCTAACGGGAAGCTTTACGTTTCAACGTGTTGTTTTCGAAATCAGCTATCATTATTCACTTTTGTTTTACGCGCCTTTTTATCATCTTTGAATCAGTGCTGCAAACATGTCGCTGCGAAGACGATGAACGGTGATGGAAATGTTGGATGAAATTGTGGGATGAAATGTTGGATGCGTTTGACCACCCGCTTAAAAATATCAACGAACTTTAGAATTTTTTGGGAGTAAATGCTGGATGAAATGTTGGAAGCGTTTGACCAGGGCTTTAAAGCCTTGGTCAAGCGATCCAACATTTCACCCAACATTTTGCCAAAAGCGCCAAAATTCAATCATTGCATCGTTGTTGCTTTCTCGGGCTGGTTTCGTTCGTGTCAACAATCGCGTTTGCTTACAATCAATTACACTTTAATTATGGACAATATAAGGAAATATAACAAATTCTGTGTGCAAAAAGAGGCATAAAACGCCAATGAAGAGCCTGTAGCACAAGAGGAGTTGCAAGCAAGCGCAGGAGGACGAATTTAGAAATTTGGGCTTTGATGGGAGCTGCTCGGTTCGTCCTGAAAGACCGGGATGACAGTGAAAAATATATGGAAAGGTAATAGATAGAAATGGCGGTGATTGCCTTTCGTTTT
This sequence comes from Rhopilema esculentum, assembly GCF_013076305.1. The sequence continues at coordinate 12,348,634 of NW_027020025.1, forward strand.
AATGGATCGAAATGTCGCAAAACTGTGCAGCCTTCAGCGCGATCTTCTACCCAGTCCTTTTTCGAGCTGCGCGAGAAAATGTTGGGTGAAATGTTGGATCGTTTGAACAGGGCTTAACAAAGACAGCAGCTCAAAAAATTGAAAAATAATATCCGCATTAAATAGGGCATTCAATTTGACGCGATTCCTGCTACAATTTGAAATTTCCTTTATTCAACTAACATTTAAATAATGGTATTACTCATATAATCTTCTACCACACTTTTGTTTCATGCTACCACCACTATTCAACTTTTATTTTGTGTCTTCTAAGCAAGTTAACTGTACATATTGTGACATACATCTCTGCTTCACAACTGTATCGCTAATTCGGTTACAACGAAATATAAATGTTTCTTACCGGTCTAAGAAAACCTTAACATAACTCTTGTTTTCTCCCCACTCCTTTTTACAACCATTTTTCTCCTCTCCCTCTTGCATATCTCTGGGTCTCGCCCCTTTATTGTCCTGCCTTCTTATAAAAATTTACCGGGGGTAAACCAGGGGGTGCTTAGAGCCCTCACAATATCCCACAACACACAACACAAGATATACTTTGCACTACAGGAAAAATAGTTCGTTTAGACTTTAGATTGCCAAGCATCGATGTAAAAAGAGATCACAGTGGTTCTTGGTAAGTCTAAATATCATAAAATCTATAACCTGTAGGAAGTATTGAGAATACCTTTTCAGTCATGTCCAATTGCAGGCCACGAAGCTCTTGCAGAGAGTTATCCAAAGCATTTGACCATTCATTTATCATATTTAGCCAAATTGAACGCTGTCCTTCAGCAAATACACGACAATAGCGCTTGTCCTTAAATGGAGAAAGGGGTGTAGTTATTTGTTTCCATGGCAATAAAAAGCAAGCAGCCTGTTAGCCAAAATAAAACGTCGAATCCAAGATTTGCGTCGGGAAAACAGCGGTTTCGAAGCTTCTCGATCAAAGGTGGAACGCTTGAATGAAGTTCTCAAGTGTGACGCTATAAACAACTATTTTAAGAATTTTCGAATTTTGACCACATAACATAGAAGAACACCAAAATATATTCATTTATGCAAAATCAGTTAAATTTGTCAAAAAAGGGTGAGTTATGGCCAATAGAAGATCTGGAGTTTGCTAACGGATAACACTCAAAATTGGTCAAGAGTTAAGAACAAATTAAGAACAAGCTGATGCTGAGCTTCTGCAAAATGCAATTTTGAACAACGATTTTTCTCAAAATCGAGGATTTTTAGAGATGTGTGGGTGCTTTTTCGGTGAATACTCACTTTGATGGCAAATGAGGCCTGTACACCACCCTAGAGCGAAAAAGCTAGCACTCGCACTGCCTACACCCAAATTAAGAACAATCCAGCCTCAGATTTTCGAAAAAATTAACAACAGTAAGCCTGAACTCAAATTTACTGGTTCTTATTAAGAAAATAATGTACTGTTATTTTGGCTCAGTTCATAAAGTTACGATGGGGCCAGAGCTTGTGCTCATCTGCACATATCTCAGCTAACTCGTAATACCTTTAACTGTTTCTGCAGATTTAGAAATATTTCATGATGCTCTTTCAGGCTATGGGAAAAAATTTCAAAAATTCTAAAAATAGATTTTTATGACGCCCCTATCACTTAACCACTCTATTAGGTAGAGGCATTGTTAGATATTTTCTTCCAAAAAAACATTCTGCGGGCATTCTGTGGGCATTCTGCATGCTCAGTTGTTCTTCATATATAGGTATTCTATAAACATGTCAGGGTGACGACACGACAGGAGCAAAGCAAGATTTTCACGGGTCACGCCTTTTAGATTGGCTTCGAATGCGCTCACACTAAAAAAACGTAACAAACAAGCAAATAACAAAGCCTGAACTAAGCAAAAATCTAAACGATTCATAAAAAAGTCTAAAATTGTCTATGACTGTATCTTAATTCAACAAGTATTTAGTCTGACACCTGTCATACTACTTCGTAAGTAAGTTCGTAAGCTTGCAGGGGGCCAGAGCATTTTTTTTAACAGTGTAACTACTGGGGATAATTCCCAAGTAGGCCCAATGCCTTCCCCAGCAGTGAGAGTCAAAATCACAGAATTTTCCCAGTAGTTTGGGTCCTGGCGATTTCCACTGACCTCTATTATTATTTTAAAATCAACTTTTAAATGACATTTTCTGTATTTCTTGACTTTGTACTTTCATGTATTTCTTTGCAATTCATGAATTAGATTTATATTATATCGCCTATTGTATTACGCTATCACAAAGGAAATATATATACCCAGTTGTGGATAAAAATTGGCCAATCAGAAACGCGAGCACATGACTGTTAAGGTTGCCCAATCAGTGACGCTTGCTTATAGAGAATGTTACCAATGGAGTCCTAAGGTGAAAACGAACTTATATTTCAATCCACAACTGGGTATATATATTTCCTAGAGTAGCGGTTTCCATCCATTTTTGACATTTTATACTCTGAAGAGTGTCAGATGAAGAGCTTAAGCATGACTTTTTCAAAGCCATTTTCAAGTTTTGTATCACCAAAATATTGTTTACATATATTTTTATTATATATACGACTATAAAACAGTTGGACATGTGCTCCTTTTTCTTAGCCACACTACTCTGGATTCTTCCCTGGGTACCAAAGCCACATAAATTTGAGCACAGAAATAGAAGACAGGAGTGGGAAGTGGAAGAGCGTCTTCCTGAGAAGAGTGAAAAGTGGCTCTGGCCTAACCCTTCTTCTCAAATAGAGGCTCCTCCGGCTCTCGCCCCTGTCTTCTATTTCTGTGCTGATTGTAGGTCCAATTGCTCGAATTTATGTTCCCAGGGTAGCTGGATCCTTTAACGGTTTAAGATTGTGTGACAGCGCCCAGTGCAAACTGGCCGACGTTGGTTTTTTCTTAATTTTTTCCCTAGCTGTGCTTGTCTGTTTTCTATGATTTCAAATAAACGCCTCATCGCAGCGTAGACCTGTGTGCTCTTTTGGTTATTTCTCTTTGGGCCTTTTTGGCAAATTTTTCTCAGTAGTAAAAATTTCTTAAAAAATGCTCTGGAGGGGGCTAAACAAGATCCTTACTAGGCAAACTTGGTGGTAGCATAAATTAAAAAATAAATTATATTCGATGGTATATTTGATTGTTTTTTTAATTCGATTTGATCCTCTTCACTTCTCTGCATAAGTGCACATTAATATTGTAACTGTTAAATGGCAAACTGTAACCAGTGAGAAAAAGCTCCACATTACAATGTTTCAGGATTTGGTGTGCGAATGACGAGAATGATTACAAAAAAATCGATTTAAACCGTCCAATAGCGTTCCGCCTGCGGATATTAATTCTAAGAGTAAGGTTGCATTGTAAAGGTAGAATAATTGACCCAGTGAGTGCATTTTCCAGCGAACTTGAATCATAAAAATTCGAAAATTCTTTACCTTCTGCGGCAACCATGGTGCCGCCACAGGTAGTAACTTTCGTGTACTTGTTTATTGGGGCACGAGAATTAATCTCAAGCTGGCAAAGACTTTACCTACCTAAGTAAAAATGGTCCCTATTCTGTTTGGTGATTAAATGACTTCTTTTACATTACTCAGAAAAGTTGAGAACGTTGAGAATACAGAAAAATCACGGAAGAAGATCTACAAAAAATTTTCTTAACAGTTGCTTTTGTCTTTTCAGGGACATTTTGTTAAAAAAGGGAGTTCCTCATAAAAATTGTTAATCCCCCTCTAAGTAGCTGCTCTTTCTTGTCCTGTTTGTTAAATTCATATCCTGTCATAATCTTAATGTTTGTGCGTCGTTTTGTAACTGGAATTCCATGCTTTCTCTCTGATTGCCTAGCCCCCCTTTCGGAAGGTCGAGCACCTTCATCGGAGAATTTCTAGCGCCATGCGATCACTGATCCAGTCAGATGACTTCAGTTTGAAAGCGAGTTTTCAGTTTAAGATCAAGACCAAGCTTCTCGTCTTTCCCCCCCACTCTTCTGATCATAGTAAATAGCAACTTTGTTCTTCATCGCCTCCTCTCCGCATCGAGGCTCACTGTGCATGCACAGCTCATTGCGTTCTGACTAGAGATGTATTCCTATTGGCTATTCCAACTCGTTCATGACAGCAATAAATCAAAAAAGGAGTATATCAACCCCACACGCCCATTCCCATCAGTTTTTTACTGAAAAGATTGAGGACATTGCAAAAGTGAATTTGGGAAGGGCTGAGAGGATGCACAGCGACCTCGATGCTACGATGCCTCGAGGCTTGAAGAGCGCAAATCGGAGTTCGATGAAAATGATTTCTGATCCATTTATTGGGCTCGCATTGTAAATTCTTTTATTGTAAAAACAAAAAAAGAAGGTGATACTTGCAGCAGAGGGATGTCGCAAATGTGTTGTTATACAATTATGGTAAAAACGAAGATAATGCAAGGTGTGAACGGCGGGAAGATTGTTTGTGGTGACTGCATTAGGCGAGTGATGCAAAGGAGGAAAGACCCTGGACGCAAGACATAGATAGTTGAAGCAAAGTGTTCATTATGGGAAGGTAATATCAGAAATCTATTCAATTCAAGCATTACTTAGCCTAGTAGATTACTGCGCATTTGAAAAATTCAAGTAAAGGATTTTTACCGGCTGTAGGTGGTAACTGATGCGAATGTGAATGTGTGAGCGCACCTGGCCTAGACTGACTTCGCTCTTTTTACATGTACACTTTATGTTTGGGAAGGAGGGGAATTAAAGTCTGAATAGTTTGGCCTGAGCTACTATCACTATATTTAATTAGTTCTTTTCATCAATTGACGAGTTTAGACGAGTTACTTGAAGCTTATTCCATTTCAAATATATTTTGACAAACTTCAAAAAATTTTCGACTTTAAAAAAGTGAACCCGACATATTTTCTGGACTGCAATTTCGCATATTTTACGGATTGCAAGTTCGTTGAAGAGCCTCTAGTGCACCCTAGAACTCGTCGAAAAGAGGGAAATTCTTTTCACAAGGGTGTTGCCCAAGATAACCTCCTTACCTCGCATGGAGGGAGAATTGTTGTTAATGAATCTTCAAAGCAATCGGCAGATAACAGAGATAATTCACCAACGCTTTTCACTACGTCTGCTAGAGCATGTAAGATTCTTTCAGGAAATTGGTAGGGAATCTTTGTAGTCTGAAGAAAAAAGATAAAAATTTAACGAGGATAATGAAGCTGTAGTAAAGAGTATATTATATTTTATATATTCAAGAAACAGGATTCGCAATGTCACAAGTTTTGAATTTTGAACTGTCATTTGGAATGGCTGTTTGTCAGAATGCTACCAATAGCTAATCTTTACTGGGAGTTTTTAGGTGACGACATCACAAAAATCCTTTTTTTTTACATTATTTTTTTAGATCGCATAACCCGAAAGAGCATTACGAAATACCCCTAAATGTACAAAATCAATTAAATTTTTCGTGAATTGGCACAACAGCTAGCGATCGCACTCCTTCAAACTCAATATTTTAAGAACAAATTAAAAACAATCCAGGCTCCAGGTTCTTATAAAAAATGTGTAATCAAAGTCTGTGGTTTAATTGTGAATTGTCATTCATTCTAAAGCAATTAACACCCCTGTTTGTAAAAGCTTATGTTCTCGTAAACAAATCCTTATAACAAAACCTGACAAGCCTCATTCTTATGAATATGTTGCAGTCAAGAGAAAAGTCTGTACACAAGCTAAAACATTGCCCGCAAAGATTTTGATTAGCAGTAAAACGAAGCGAAAATTGAATTGGTCAACCAAAACTTTATGGCTCGTCAAGTTTACGTAACATTAGGCCCACAGATTCACCAAGACCACGTTCAGATTATTCCCGCCTGTCATGTGACTAGGCCCAGTTCATTCGCCGCATTTCTGCCGCAGCGAATTAAAGTGCAATTAGATGCGACAGTATTTTCCTGAAGTTTGTGTTTTGCTTCAGACGCCGAATTCAATTAACCCCTGTCGAATTTAATGTGGTGCAAAATCCTGCGCAGCGCCACCGATGTGATTCTCTTTTCTAATTTCTTCATGACAAAATGGCTATTGCGTCAATGAAAGGAAATGTGCTATTGCGGCTAGCAACGTCCTTTAATATCTTCTCGTATATCTCCGAGTTATTCGTTGCTTTATTGCTAATAAATATCAACTTTTTCCTGTAGTAATCATTTTCGCCAATAACATCGAAGATCTCGTTTACGTTTTTTTCAGACGATACTGATTTCCGTCCTTTTTTCTTCTGGCTGTGTTCCAAAGTACAGGAAACTTGTTCTTTCAGGGCCTGATTTAATTCGCTGCGGCAGAAAAACGGCGTCTGAAACCAAGCTGCATTTTTGGTGAAATTATTATTTAAATGCGGCAGCTCTGCATTAAATTGATAAATTCTTATTCGGTTTCAGACGCCGTATTTTTGCTGTATTTAATTGACACTTAAACTTTTTCAGACTTGTCAATATATTTCGCTGCGGCAGAAATGCGGCGCATGAACTGGGCCTTATTGCCGCCATGATAGATCACAACCTAGTCTTGGATACACATAGCAACGCGTTATTCATGTCTTACGGATTTTGAAACGAACAGTTATCTTTGCCGATTTCGAAACAGTATATATCTAGAACTAGAAATAGCTCTTGCTAGTACTGCCCGCAAACAATTAGTTCCTTGATAATGATTGTTTTGAAAATTTAGGACAGGATATTCGAAGAAGACACCATCTTGGGTTTTCACAATTTTATAAAAACAGCTGCTCTAGTTGATGCTAAACTATTCTTTTTATCAAGAATTTTTGGTGTTCAGTTTGCCTTTGATTTAAGTCCAACGCCCTTTTGAAAATCATGAAGTTTTTCTAGGGTTTGACATTTATTTTTCGTTTTCGTGAAGCAAAGACGTATGAAAATGGACACGTGATAGAACGGGTACAGCTAAAATAGATTGCGATAAAGGATTCGTACAGCGATGTACAGGCGATAATCACGACAATCATAACTTTTGCTCGTACGGTGTCGAGTTTTTGGGAGAAAGGTGTGGCATTCGACTGGTTTTGATTCCCAAAACTTCGAATCAAAACTTCCATCCATTGCGGAGAACCGAGCTGTGATGCAGCACCGTTTTCGTGTAAAAAAAACCGAAGGCCTTTAACAGAGTCTTGGCAGAGCAACGCTCCGAAGATAATTCCCTTCCGCACAAAGAGGTGGCGGTTAACGACCTCCTCGACAAAGCCGATTGATTGACAATAAAATTGATTGACAGTTGTCATGGCAGCAGAAAAGTGACAAAATCTGCTGAAAAAGTGCTGACATTATGAACTGAAGCTTCCATATGCTACTTATACGCGGGGCAGACTATAAGCCCTTCACTCGCGCGCTATCGCGCGCGAGTTGCGGGCAATAATTTACATATGTTTCTGTATGGAATAGCCTGCCAGGCAGTATTGTGATGCAGGCAAATTCGGATACCTTTTACAACCTATGTCGAAATCACCTCAGTAAATTTTAAAATTTTAATGTGGTAGTTGACTGGGCAGACATTTGTATGACCCAAAGGGTTGTTAAATGTAAATGTAATGATAATGGTGATGATGATCTAGCCAACTTGCTTGCTGTCCCTTCTTAAATTGGGAACTGTTTCTTAAAAACTTTATGAGTACTGTCTTCTAACTGCACGCAAACAGTATCGCTAGTTGCGGCCTGTGTTTTGGCCTCAGTGAGAATGTTAAGCTTGAGAGATTATGTGACTTCCCTGGAACATCAGAGATAGACTCAGATATAAGGAGAAATATGTTTTAGTTGGTGGCATAGACCCATTCGCAATTCCTAAGAAAAACTGGAATGCAAACACAGAGGACTATCCTGAATGCCAACATAGAGGATTATCTTGAATGCAAACACAGAGGACTATCCTGAATGCAAACATAGAGGACTATCCTTCAGTTACATTCACTGATATTGTCAACTACTTATTTGTTAATAAGAACGCCTATATTTTCTTTGTGAAAAAGTGCAGGAGGTTTGCAAGACTAAAGATGACTCGAACAAACGCGTTTGTCTGCTTTTGCATAGTTAGATCGGCTCTACTTATGCACGTACGCCATACGTTCCTTCCTTTCATTTTGGCAGGGCTGTAAGAACCAAAATATTAGTGAATCTTTCAAATTGTGATAGAAGTGTGAAACTTGGTAGAGATACACAGTTTGACAAGCTTATAAAGACAGGATACAAAACCTATCAAAAATGCCTCTTTATGCTATTTTTTGGCTTGGGCAAAGATCCAAATCCTCTACAATGGCTATGAGAACAACGGTACTGTGAATTCACTACAAAAAAGAAAAGCACAATTTGCCCAAAATAAGGCATCAGTCTAATTCCACCGGGCGTTTACACCCAATCTCATGCCGTAGAGGATCTTCGATGCGTATACATACACACATGTATTTATGTTGTGTTTTGAAACTTGAATCCTTGCTAGCCTATCAGCCAATTTCCCAGGTAGTGCATTTCCGTTCTTGTAATCAATATGTACCTGGGTGTCCCCCTCATTTCTGCTCCTATCCTAGGGGTGATGCCAGCAAAAGTATACGTATCAGTGTACCGTAGCGTTATGCATAAAGCAATCTAATATCCGTTTTGTTGTACGTTCTTATTAATATGGTATAGATTTGCATAGGTAAATAATTCCTTTTATGAAAATAGTATACTTTATGGTTTTATCGCGCACGGATAACACAACATTTGAGTTTGATATAATATGACATTTGCAGTGGAGGGGGCGAGTCGTAATCCGAGTCATGCATTGAAACCCGTTGCACTAGAATGTACGACTCGGAGTTTAGAGCAAGCTAACCAATCCAATCTCCAAATTATCATGCCATAGTGATACTATTTTACCGCAAGAGTTAGCAAGTTTTAATAGGAGCAGTGTAGAGTCAGAAAAAGTATCAACAGGGATCATAATAGGGCGTGGTCACATCGAGGGGAAGGACCAGGATTTTGCTCGATAAGCACAGCTACTTAGTGTGCTACCTTCAGATGCTTAGCAGTAACAAATGCAAAAAACAAAAAAAATAACAGGTGTCTTCTGATTCCTAGTAGAGAAAGATGGTGAACCTTCCCTCTTTCTGTAAATTCATTTTGCTTCAAATTTGATTAATTTATGAATGTTTTTGCGGTGTATAAAACTATGTATCTCTACCAAGTTTCATGCTTCTATAACAATTTGCATAGTTTTTTCACTAACATCCCTGACTAGTTTTTACGATTCCACTTTTGAATCTTCATCAAGATGCGTGATTTCTCTTCCAAATCTGTTGGTACATCCAGATATTCCACAGAACTAACCAATGTGATTGATCCAACTGTGACCTAGCTACTCTACTCCTCCTAGGTTTCAAGGCAGCGCCTGTTCTGAAAAGTTGCTAGAGGACGGTACATAAAAGTTAAAAATTGTTCCCATTTTTAAGAAGGTACAGCAAACAAGTTGGCTAAGCACATATCTGAACGATTTTAGATATATGTTTCGAAATCGGCGAAGGTAACTGTTCGTTTCAAAACATGTAAGACATGAATAACGCGTTGCTATGTGTATAAAAAACTAGGTTGTGATCCATCATGGCGGCAATAAGTTAGTCACGTGACAGGTGGGAATAATCTATATATGGCCTACCTAAAACACAAAAGGAATCCGGCCCAAAAAACATGGGGGGGGGGGTGAGAATAATATTTAGGGCGAGTGGTTGGAAACGCTTCGACAGGATAATAACCGAGAAGGTTGACATACCCCTGGGGCTTACTTATGTCGATAGCTATTAGATATGGGCTAATTCAAGGGGAGCTTGCACGGTGGGAGGGGGGTTAGGGCTTAAAAAATTATCATCAAGTTGCCATACAAATAGCTTTTTTGTAGCTTTTTCAATTTTACTCAATAACTCTTCCTAAATATCAAACCAAAGATTAAATCAAAACACGAAAAAACATTGTAGGGCAAAAAATGATATACCCATTGTCTTCGGTGGTCTTTTCGTCAATCTCTCATTTATTCTAGTTTTTGTGTTTCCCGCTGAATCTTTTATTAATCAAATCATGGACCAAAATTGTGTTGGGGGCTATTAAAACATAAAAAGGCAAGTAAGGGTGAGAACTTATTGGAGTTGAGGGGGCTTATACGAGGTGCAGTAACTCTAATCTCCAATTATGAGAGTCGAACGAATTCATGGTGAAGAACCATTTACTCCGATGAAGTGCCTATAAGTAGAAAGCACCTGTGCGCTGTTTTTTTCTAGCACTGAGTGAATCAGGTCTTACATGGTTGTAATTGTCGTTGCCACCATAAAATCTTGCTTAGAAATAGATAATTAAATAGCTATCACCCAGTAAAGATCAGCTGACACTAGAGAGCTGTCTGACAAAAACTATTCTCAATGACAGTAGTACCTGAATGCTAGGCACAGGTTGATATTGATGAAAAAGTCCAACAACATTTGCAAGCAAACGTTACAATCTTAATGGTTTAGAATACTCACTTGAAAAACAGAACTGCACTCAGCAATAAGCTTGCAAATACGGCTGTCCAAGCTGCTCACATACATCTCTATCGAGGTGTAGTTGATTACTTTATGCATGCGAGCCCATGACTCTCCACATTCCTTCAGCTTAGCCAATAGCATAGCAACATTAAAGGTCTCCTTTGCGACCCGGTTGTTGGCTACTTTAGATCTCTGTAATGTTGCGATAGCTGCACGAATTTCGAATAACAGCGACAACATATGCTTTGTAGTTGAGCATCCTGTAAAAGATAGCAATCAGGCATGAAAGACAAGTTTTTCCAATAAAATATGGAGCTTAAGTTTGGGCTCACGCATTCAAGCCAATCTTTTACATATTTCTACAGTACTTTTGTTTGTGATGTGACTGAAATTATGGTTATTCACGAAAACAAAAACAGTCACTAGGTGTCAATCATAATAACTTTACAAAGCGAAACTGTTTCATCCGCCTGTAACATTGCGTTCATATTTGCGAATCTCAGAAAACTGAATATCAATTATCAACATCGCAATATCTCGACGAAGTCATTTACCCCTGAAAATGTTAATGTACATGATCTTTAAACATTAAAAGAAACGATGATAGAAAATTAAAAACTTTATACCAACAACAATCTTTATAGATATTGCAACAACTTTCAAAATTATTAAAATTCACAACTAGATCAAGCACTACCAAATTTATGCGTTTTTGTATACAAGAAACTCTTATACGTTAGCTATCCGTGACCCATCATGAAACCGGATTACAGATGCTACAGGGATCTCTTCTGAGAACATAGCTTTTTAATACGTCATCCGTCCTTATTACCAGCTGGTGTTATTCTGTTTGCCGGCAGCTGTACTAAAATTATAAAATTCCAATGAAGATAAGTAAGCCTTGATATCATAATAATCTAAGTAACTACGAAAAAAATATAACAAAATATCACTTGCTTATATTTGGTTAAACAACATCGAAAAAGCTAATAAACCTATCAAGGATAAGCTCGAAAAACAAAGTAATGCGGAGAAACTGTTCGGTATTGCTTCCAATCGGACAGCAAAGATTTAAATGACACGAGGGACGTGAATCTGTTGTTGAATTTGTTTAGTTGGTCACCCTGTGTATGAAGCGCCTGCGTAAGGGCCTTCTTACTTTTCTGTATAGGGTAGAATCTTGAGAGTTGATAAAGTAAGTTGTCGCCTGAGATCATCGAAAACGAACGCACTATCGTAAGGCAACGTTGTATTCCATTAATCTCATTCACGAATCATCACAGTCCAAAATGTAACTGTTTGTCTATACATCGTAGAATTCTGGAAATGTTTCAGTCATTATAGCTGGATTTAATAATTATGGTAAATGTTGGAAACTAAGGACGCAGGACCTTTCGTGTATCCTCACAAGAATGCTCAGCCAACTGCCCAACATCTGCCATGTGAATTGGGGGGGGGGGGGGGGGGGGCAGCAGTGCGAATGAATTTAAGTGTGCAGTGGATCATGGCACCACAAGCAATTTATGGTATGTGTTATGAAAACAGCTGAGGGGCAAATGACTTAAAAAGCAAAGGCCGGGAAAAAGTGATAATCAGCGAATTTTGAAATAATTCTTCCCTGACTGCGGAAAACGTCCTCTTTAACAGTTTATAGTGATGCATTTATGGTTTTCTAACGTACGGAAACCCCCAAAACGTGAACACACTGGTATTTTTTATTTTGTTTCCCCTTTTCGATTTTAGGCCGGGCAAAAGTGATAATCAGCGAAATGTTGTTAGTTCGTAGTGCAGACTTCGGCTGGTCTGTCTTTCGCACTGGGTCCACGGAAGTGAATATTTATGATATGGTTTGAGAATTTTGCCGTACTTTGTTGTTATTTGACCATATTTCGCAGTATTTCGCAGTATTTCGCAGTATTTAGCAGAATGGCTTGTCAAGTTGCCCACGTATATTTACCAAACTTCTCAAACCTGCACTAACCTATTTGCATAAACAAGGTCACGTTATTGCTGCTTAATTAGATGATATCTATATCCAAGGTAACACCTTTGATGAATGCACAAGAGCACTTACTGATACCATTGAGGTATTCACAAGACATGGTTTCGTTATTCATCCAGCGAAATTTGTGTTTCTGCCATCTAAGGAAATTATAATGCTTGGTTTCATCTTGAATTCTTAATCAATGTCTGTTCGCCCTTCTCAGGATAAGAAAGATTCTATGCAATTGCAGGGGTGGCGCTAGAGACAAACCTTCAAGGTGCCGAAGTTTATATTCTCCGTAACTGCCGACGCTGGATGTGTCAAATTGCTGACAGAAAAAAAATTCGATTTTCCCCATATAGCAGGCAGGGCCGTCCCGAGGCAAGCCTCGTTGGGGGGGGGGGGGATGTGTGAAATACAAATTTACCTGATTAAAAAATTATTGCCTAAAACTTTTTAGCTGGTGTCACAAACCTCTGCAATACATTTTGTCAATCTAACTCTGTATGATAATAACCGACTTTCCTAATAGTCTTGTCAAATCTCTATATCGGGACGGGCAAAATATATAGTTACTACCTGAGGCGGCACCATGGTTGCCGCCGAAGGGGCAGGAAATTTTCGAATTGTGATGCTTCTAGTTCCCTGGAAAATGCACTCTTTTAAGCAGATTTCACTAAAGCAATCCTCCTAATCCTATTGAAAATTATTGTCTTTTTGCAAAACTTTTTTACAGCAGATAAAAACAACAATTTCGCCGTGGTCTTGAAAATACCAGGTTGTCAGTTACTTTTAAATTTAGATCCCTCTCTCCATCTTAGCAACCTTTTGAATGTTAAGAAAAATATGGAGCTCATATTGAATTGCAGTTGACGCTTCTACTGAGAAAATTTAGAAGAAATGGACACGAGGCACAATTTTACCTAAGATTGCTTGATCCTTTATAGATTTTATGACATTAAGGTCTCTGAAATACCTAAAGCGTTTCTTCCACCGAGCGAATTTTACCTGAAATTTCCTATTGAGATACTATTGGGGTGGGTGTGACAACCCCCCAGTCGCGACGCCCCTGAGCAGCACCTCCAATGAAGGGGCACCGAAGGGTCATGGCCCCCACTTTTTTATAAAGCAATAGAGCATTTTTCCAAAATCTTTTGCTGTGGGTGCAAAATTCTCCCTTGCCCCCTCCCCGCCCCCACTTTCCAACCTGTGTCGGAGTCCACGAGATTTTCTCGGCAATTTGTGCCTTGTAAGAAACTTAATGCGCAAATATTGCCTATTGTTGAATACTTCTTCCTATCTATGGTGGAAGAAGTTAATCGATGGTGTTCTCTAAACCATTTGTTTGTCGCAAGCTATGCAGTGAACAATGCTATTGAAAAATAGTTGATGAAAAAGGACAAGAAGTGCTTTTTGAAAAATTTATTACGCAAAATGTGCTCATGATCGAAATGTTTTCATTGGCAATAATGATGTCTTGAAACGAAAAGAGAAACCCTTAAGAAGAAAATTCATTAAAGACTTCTTTTATTACAGCGTGATTTTGCTGTTGTTAGGGTAAATTTCCTTGAAACGGTCCAAAACATGATCTAAATCAAGCATCTCTGCACGTTTCGCATGAATTCCAAGCAGCAACAGGGATTTCAACCGAGAGGAGGACGATGGTATTGTGGGTCATGCGAAGGAGCACCATGAAATTAAGTCACAGCTTTCACGGAAGCGACAGGATATAATGCAACTTAATGGATATAATGATAATAAAATTGCCGAAGAAAAGCCATTGAGAAAACCATAAACCAGCCAGTGCAGTTTTCTCTTCGATTATTTATGTCATTCAAACAACATGTAAACCGGGTGACATCCATCAAGTGCCGACGGTATTGAGAAAGCAAAAATTGATTGGCTGCCGACGTGGGGGCTAACAAAAATCTAGGGAGGGGGGGGGCTAAAGCCCCCTCTTGCCCCCCCATGCCGCCACTCCTGTGCAATTGCTATGTAATAATTTCCTCTAGCGAACGTCCTTTTCAATACGATCAACTGGACAAATTTCAGGGAATATCTATTTCCAGGTACCTTATATGGACCTTTATATTATAGGCTGATTGAACATGAAAAATAAACAGCCCTTAAGAATGAAAAAGAAAATTTTGAATTTTTCATGACTTTGACAAAAAGTGCTCAAAATTGGTGGCAAAACAACTAAACATTTCCTAAACAACGCTAAACATTTTTGACCAGGATCAAACTTTGCTCAACAACACTCAACACGACTAAACAACACTAAACAGGGTGGCAAAACGACTAAACATTTCACTAAACTTTTGACTAAACAAAAGTTGCGTGAAATGTTTAGTGAAACTTTTTTGCATTTCGCTGATTTTTTTCTCACTGGAGATTGGGCTTTACAAGCAAGCAGTGACAATTTCTTAGAAAATCCTTCCAAATTCCTTCTAATTTGTAAATCCTTCTTTTCTCCTTCAAATCGACCAAAATTCCCACAAATAGGAAAAATCCTTCCAAGTGGAAGCACTGTCAAAACTGCTTATTCATGGAAAATCAAATCTCAACCATCGCCCAAATTGCACAACCTTTGTTTTCTGGGCTTATCATTAATCTTTTAATTAACAATGGTCAGTTGTAAACAATAGACGCCCAATATCATTGAAAGCAAAGGACCTCCTGCGGGGGACGCCTATTTAGCATGGTTTTCCATTCATTTGTTTTTCCAATATATAATAATAATAAATAATTTGTTTAAAGTTGGCGTACTAAATGGACGTCTAATAGCTATAAAGAAGCTAATTAAGGCCAACTATCTATAAAGAATTAGTATTAAATAAATATATGATACAATATTAAAAATGTTAATGCAACGTTACAATATTAAAAATGTTTATGGTATAATGTTCTAAATAAAGGTTTTGCATATTTCTATCATCAAGTACTGTAGATTGCGTTGGTGAATTGATACTGCATTATCCAAAGTCAGCAATGCTTCATAGTCAGCATGACTGTCTTTATCAACAATTCTGAGTGCTCTTTCGTGGATTTTATTCATTTTAGCATTCAGACATCTGCCATCGAACATCCAAATTAGGGGGCAGTAGCTAAACTGAGTTTTTATGAAGCTGTTCATTAGGAGACGCAGTTTATCAGAACCCATAAATGGCGATACTCTAGCAAGAGCATGCAATTTTTGGCTGGCTCTTTTGCATAAATTTGAAACGTGACTTTTGAAATTAAGATTTTTATCTATTATCACCCCTAGCAGTTTTTCTTCAGAGCTTTCTTCAACGATGGCCTCGCCGATTATGATCTTAATGCCATCTTGGCTAAGGGTGGAGTCACTATACCGGATTGCTATCGGAGCGGAGCAGAGCCGATTAACTTTTACTCCGGAGTGATATTTGGGGGGTAGCAGTTACACTACGACGCTCCGCTCACCCGTACGCCTGCATTCCTTTGCATTTCAGGTACGCAATGCAGCTTTTGTAAACTCATGCGTAAAACCCACCACCAGATTATTTAATGATCTTTTCGAAGCTATGTGCTGTTATAAATTCCTTTTCAATAACTATGCATAAAATGTCAAAAAACAACCCTGAAAACTGAGAGATAAGTGATGGGGTTGGTAGGACGAATAGCGAGATTGCGTTGCTATCTAATGTGTTAAAGTGTGTTTTTCGTCCAAGGGCACTTTAATGAAATTTGGGAAGTGTTTAAATTGCAATATGAAAATGTTGGGACAATTTCGGTTTGGCATTATTTAATAGCAACAAAATCTCAGAAATCGTCATGGTTCACCAACAACCGAATTCATCAAGCAGAAAACAACAACAAATTTTTTTGTAGAATGCTGGCGTCAATCACTGCATTGTAGGAATACTACGATAGGATCTTATTGTACAAAAGAGGCATGAGCCGAACAATAGGCACATTGTACTACGTTTCTATCAGTCCATTGATATGAAGAAAATATAATAAAGTTTGCCAGTTTGCCAGGGGGGGGGGGGAGCTCAGCCTTGTTCACAAATACCAAAAAAATTCACCTACATAAATTGTTGTATATAATGTAAATGTTAATGTTATTAATGTGAATAATCCGGCTGAGAATCATCCAATTTTTGAGAATATTATAGGAATATTGGAACTTTTTCGTATAAAAGCAAAGAATTGACTGCATAATGAAGTCCAGTTGTGATTTTCAGTCAAATATTTAATTGATATTAGCAGCAGTTAGTTGAGGATTTAATTTGCTAGATGGACCCCCGGATCTGAAAATGCATGATAACCCCCGGGTATTAAGTGAACAACAACCATTGAGTGTTATCCGATCTCCATGACAAAACGCGTGTCAAACCCCCCTGTTTTTGCTCAGTGCAGGTAAGAAATCCGGTTCCAGTTTGCCTGTTAGGTACATTTCAAGTTGGTTCCGCTGGAAAGGGAGCAACGCACGAGGACAGAGAGAACTACAGCATTGGGGCAGTGCCCAGGCAGTCCAGAGTCCCCAGGCGCTACCAAAAAGAGGAAGGTAAAAGAAATGTCGTTTCCTGTTAACCGAAACAGTGTTTTAGGACAGGAATTTTGCGCTCGCGTGAGTGGAGTCTAATTCTTCGCAAACATCTCAAAGCCATTATGTCTCTGATTTTTTGTTGAGCTGAGCTGGATTATCTGTCAGTACCACAGTTAAACTGTCGACCGAAGATAACGGGGGAATGTGGATTTAAAAGCTAATATCTTGTTCCATTGTGATTGATTATATTTTTAAAAAAATTTGTTGGCAATGCAGAATTTAAAATGTGCGTTGTAAAACGCGAAAAAATCTCAAGTATTTCTTATAATATTTGCTTTTTGGAACCCCTGATTATATTTCGTCACTTAGCAAGGTTAACTTCATTACATGATAACATCCTGTATTGCACTGCAAACGAACCTAGAGACCCACCTTCCACCTTGGAGTATGCCCGCTGAGAATGACAAGCTTTCTAGATAGTACAGCATTTTTGACGAATCTTTATGTAGAAGACAGAAAAAGTTAAAGAACCGTTAGTACTGTAGTCAAAATCTTTAAGGAACTCTTCAATTTTGAAATTTTTTGTTATTGCTAACATTTAAGATTCGGAAGCCTTTAAAAATCAGATAAATTGTCTGTTAAGTACGAAGGTAGCCATCGAGTTTATTGTTGTGCAACGGAATGACCCCTTCACTGGTGAAACCTCAATGGAATGACCCCTTCTTTACTGACATTTCTTTAGACTGTTTGGATATTAATGTTTAATTCTGTGGCCAAAGCATGTTTAAATCTATCTTCATTGACTCAAGCACTGAAATAAACCATTAAGCACTAATGCTCAACCATTCTTTGTACTTAGAAAAGACAAACTCAGAAATACATTAAGTCATTTCAATAACCAAGCCAGTCCCCACTTTCCCAGAGGAGGCATACTAGAAGTTCTATATTTAGTGAAAGTTTTTTAGCTCCATGAAGAACTCAAATAGTGCTTCAATATGCTGATGCAAAGCCATAAAATCTGACTGAATTGTTTGGAACTGGTTTGTTAACATAATGTATAGCTGCAATGCAGATAAAAGTTATCAGAAGCTACTAAACTGAAGTAGTAAGACATTACCTTGAGTTGCCTTTTCCACATCGATAAGGTTTTTTATATTCTCAAAACAGGCAGAAGGCAAAGCTCCATCTGCAAAGAATTTTCAGTATTAAAGCACATCATAGTTTATATATTGTTTATCAACATCTTAATGTTAACTGGAGCTTTATGCCCAGATTAGTTATAATAATCATAATTTAAGAAAGTGAAGGGCTATAAATTCATTTTCAACATTTTCCACAAAATGCATACTCAGTAAAACAATAGTCTGAGTTCATATTTGCATTTTAGCAAAACATGGATAGTGCCAAAGGGGGGCTTGGGGCTTTAGCCCCCCACTTCTTTTGCAAAAAAATGCCTTTAAGAAAATTAGAACAGAATAAGAGATAAGAATAAAAGAAAAGTAAGAGAGAAAAGGACAGTACAATAAATCCTTAGGAGACAGGCTAGAAGTAATATACAGAGGTCTATGGGGCCTCATAAAGTAATGATTTCAGTTTTAAGACTGGAAGTAATCAAACATAACTGTAATGACACAGGTTTGTTGAATTAGTTGTTAGTTGAATCATTACGGTTAAAAAAAGAATTTTGAACTGATGGCTGTTGCCATATTTTTGAGTATTTCCGCCTACAACAAACTCATGTTTGTAAAACCCCATTCTAAATGGTTTTACATAACAAAAGCATGCCTTAAAAATATTGAAATATTTTAAACGATTGTAGAAAAATGACTACATGAAATATTCTGGGAAGTATTTTGAGCTACTCTAAAGGGCATGGTCCCAAAAGTTTTCCGCTCGCAGGCAAGCTTCTTCTTTCGAATATTGGCAAAGCAACTACCACACAAAATCATAGGCATAACATAGTGTGAAGCATTTTGGTGAGTTTTTCAAGAATTGGTTTTTCAGTCAATGATGCTATTAACTCGAGCCCCCCACTTTGAATGTCTTGGTGCCCGCTGCAAAATATGTCTATCAGTCATATGTTAATGATAAACTAAGGTGAATTTTATAAGGAGATTCTGATGAGTGATGCTGTCATAATCTTGATACTAATGTTTTTTTGTACAGGGAAAGGAAGAGAAGGACACTTGACGTTTAAGTGATTGTAACCAGTTTGTCTGATATGTACATTAGGAAAAGGGATAAGCCAATTGCAATTAACCAATTAGTGTAAGCATGCTTCAAAACTGACCCCAACGTTAAAAGACAATGAACTCATCAGAATTTGTTGACACATTCTAGTGTTATCACTCAAGCATGAATCCACCAAATAGCACAATGCATTTAACTTCCTTTTTAATCAGACAAGACTCTTTCAGGTTTAAAAGATTGATTTTAACATTCATTGGCACATATGTGATAATGTGCATAAGTTTTGTATGACAAAACATAGAATTATTTAATATGAGCACAATTTTGATTTTCCACTACAATGTTGTTCTTTTCTTTTAGCCAAAAGAAAAACTGAATTGTTATAATGTCAACAACATCTACGCCATCTTCATCATCTAAGATGCAGAGAATATTTCAGTGGTTGCCTAAACCATGGAAACAGACTGCTATTTTTGTTGCATTTTTCGTATTTCTTTTGTTGACAGTGAACCTTATCAGTAATACAAAAAAAATTCAAAGAGACAAAACTATAGAGGAATTACAGCAGATGGTTTCGATAACAAGAATAGATACCAGCAAACCATCAACAGAAATAAACCAGGAAAAAGTCTATAAAAAAACAAATATGGTAGATAAAGTCTCCTCTGAACTTTCGAAAATCCAATCAAAAAAGCTGATACTGTTCTACACAACACTTTGGGGGAGAGAAAGATGGAAAGGCTTTGAAACAACTTTAAATTTCAATAACTGGGGTGGTAAGTTTCTTTTGAAATTTTATGTTTTAGAAAAAGAAGTAATATTGTATCAAATATTTATTTAATCTATTGTTTTCACCATGCTATTTCTGTTTGATTCTTCAAAAAGCATTTATTTATAGAATAGACTTTTGATAAGGAATTAGATTTACCTTGTAAATTGCAATTGATTAAATTTTTCAATTGTTAGATAATAAAACATTAAGTTATTGGACTTGATCTCCACTAATATTCAGTCAGCCACAGAGCAGAAATTAACACCCCTATCTATGATTTTTATGAAAAAGCTATCATCTCTTAAAGGATCTCATTGGGTTGTACTTCTGCAAGCTATTGTAGATAACATTGGAGGAATCCAGCATATAACTTTTAGTAATAATATCTTGTTATAAATTTATATTAGACTAGTATAGATTATAATCATTCTGTCTAAAATTTTACTGACCATTTATAGATAGAGGGTCTTAAGTCTACAAACCAAGCTTTAAACTTTTTGAGCTCACTACTTCCTCCGCTAAGAAGTCTTTCTCATCTTTACAATTAATAGCAACAGTGCTTAATTCACATGCCTCAACTGTTTTTTTTTTCTAATCAACATGCTATCATTAATTCAGTATGACATTCAATACCATGCCTTCCTAATAGTGTTTTTTGGGAATACATACAAAATAAACCAATCACCTTTGAAACTGATTTGGTAAAATAGAATTCCTTGATGATGCATGTTTTGTCTTTCATGATGTATGCATGCATGTTTTGTTCTTGATAGTTGTTTTTCTAGATATTGTATTTTCTAAGAAATCTTGTTAGTTTCATTTAGAAGAAGAGGAATATACCTTTGTTATTGACAGGTCATCCATGCAAAGTACAAAACTGTGAAATAACACATGACAGGGATGCAGCACCTAGGGCTGATGTTATACTATTTCATGCTTTTGCTTCAGACATGGTTAGTCAACAAGAACTAAAGCTTTTGTCTAAGACTAGGAGTGTCGATCAAATTTGGATCTACTTTGTACATGCCACACCCTATTATGCTGTACCAAATCCAGTGTTTTTTAACAGATATTTTAACTGGACAATGACATATCAACATAACTCTGACATTGTTGTGCCATATAACTGGGAGTCAGGTACATGGGAGAAAAAAGCCACAACAAAAGAAGCATCAAAAAGTGTGAATTATGCTGCCAGCAAAGACAAGCTTATGTCTGCAACAATAAATTTTTGTGGATTATTACGGGATAAATTTGTCAAAAGGCTGCAAGAATATATTGATGTTGATGTGTATGGATCATGCTCGTCAACATTCCATAAAAAACGCAAAGAATGCCCTGCTAATAAGCCAGAATGTGTAACAACAATGAAACGGTACAAGTTTTTTCTAGCAACTGAGGATGCATTTTGTGAAGACTTTATAACTTCAACATACTATCAAACACTTATTGATGGTCATTCTGTTCCAGTTGTCCTAGGTGGTGCAGATTATAAAAAAAGGGCTATTCCAAACTCATACATTGATGCTCTTGAATTTGAAACAATAGAAGAACTAGCCAATCATCTTAAATATCTTGATCAGAATGTCGAGGCATACAACCGTTATCAGAAGTGGCGAGAGGATTATGTGCTTGGTCCACCAAGATCTTGGTCATGTGAAATTTGCCGTAAGATAAATGAAGAGAGGTTAGAGCGAAAGAGTTATGATAATTTGGGGAACTGGTACAGTATCGAAGAGAACTGTGGAACAAGAGTTGACATATTTAAGGATTTGCTTAAAAGGTCAAATGTTACAGGACCATATCGTGATCGTCACATTCCAGGTTAAGGACAGTGAAATAAAGCCTTAAAACGTTTTGTATGTTACTGTTTAAATTCAAGGGTAGTATATACCATATTTCTTGGCATATAAGTCAAGTTTTTAGGTCTGTAAAATACGTAAGAGAAGTTGACCTTCAATTGAAGTTGAACTAAAGAACTGCAGAATTGTTATTCAAAAATCAAGATGCCAAAAATTAATGTAGAATGAAACAAAATTCAAGGAAATAGTTTTGGAATTTGCTGTGGAATCAGCAAAAATTTGTTTTTTATCAATGTCCTCAATAAAATTTTGAGTGTTTACAATCAATGAGGTTAAGCCCAATTTTCAATCAAAAATTAAGAGTCAACTTTTTCTTCTGAGTGACTTATACAAATGTTTAAATACCAAAGAAAAACTCAAGTGAAATGTTTAAAATTTTAAGTTGTGTATATTTGAAACCATGCATTACAATCACATCTACAATATATTATAGAAGTAATTTTCAAAAGTATATTTCAATACAGCATCTTTGATTATCACTCTTCATATTGAATGTTTTTCAATGGTTTATATTTATTCAGAATCTTATTAAAGACAGTATTCTCTTCCTATGAGAGTCTGATCTGAAATTATTTCAAGGTTTTATTACTAATTATATGGACAAAGTTGCTTTTTGATGTTATTTTAAGGCCCTTCAAATGTGTAATAATTTTTGAGCCAGCATTCACAGCAAATAAGATGTAGCAATGTCAGCAAATAAATTTGTCTTTATTTAGTTTTTTTCTCACAACGGGGAAAACTTTTGAGCCTTTTAATTTTTATATTGAATAGTTAAAATTTTGTAGAAAACAGTTTTGCCTTGCTAAATGCAACTAGACTTTTTGACTTTGAAGCACAGCATAAGGTTGCCCCAACATGTGAAAAATAGGCAAAACAGTTATAAATTTAAACTTTGAGTCTACAAATATTGCAAACCTTGAAATGTGGATCCACTAATAGAAGATTGTCTTCTCTTTGATAACTGAAATCAGAAGAGTGTAGCATTCAGAATTTATTTTTCGATTATTGTCAACAAAAGCTTTTGCTTGCATCATGTATCATCTGTTTTTCACAACTATGAACACCTGAACAACCAAGTTGAAATGGTCTATGCATTTTGAGCAATGTTGTCATCAAAACATTAGGAAAAAATACTAAAAAGGCAGTACAATTAGAAAGCCATGTAAATTACATTGATGATATTAAATTCTGATGTAAGAGAAAATTTAATGAAATTGGTTATGTCCCTTGTCCTGCCTTTAAAATTGCAACAGAGGTGGCTGCCCCACATGTCCCTTCTCTTTTGCACCCTACGTATGACATATGCAGGAGGAAGTTAGAAAACTATAAAATTTCAAAATGGGTGAAAATATTTATACCAATAAACCCTGAAAAGACAAACAATCTGTGTGTAAAGGTTTTTTTGCAAGTATTGGAACATCACATAAAAGAATGGAAATGGGAGAAGAAAAGTTACCTCAGATAATGACGCATTGAGGTTAGTCAGCAGATGCAATGAATGGTTCAGGGACACTCTCCTTCCAATGGATAATCTTGTGCTGTTTAAACTGAAATGTACAGATTTTAACACACTAGTTTTCTAAATTTTGTTTTGTTATGTGGGAACAGGTTATTGAACATCAGTAATAAGCAAAAAATATATGTAAACTTTTAAATATTTCAGGGAATTCAAAGAATTTATTGTACATTTGTATTATAGTCAGTGATTCATTACAAGTCTAAATGTTTGCTTTGGATTGGTATATGTTTTGCACAGAAATGTATATGTTTGTATGCGGCTTGCAAATAATATATTCAAATTGAATGATCAAATGTTCACGTGTTTTAATCTCATTATCTCAAATCTTCTATTTGTCGAAGTATATTACCCACTCAAAAAGCGTAGTAATGGCAGGTGCTTTTCGAATATTGGAGCAGTGATGTGATTTTAGTCATACGGTCAACAAAATATTGCCTGATTATTTCATTAGCAGAACACAAATTTCGCTTAAAGCTGTCTCTCATTCATTGTTTTACTAGAAATGCAAGACCGGCATGCTGTGTGCATTTCTGATGTTGAAACCTCGGGCAACATAAATAGCACCGAAATATTTATAGCATCGTGTTTATTGCTAAGAACTGCTTGCGGAAGGATAAACAAAAAGAATAAGGGAATGTTTACGCATTGTAGTTTTGTCATTGTCTATAGATCGTCTTGGTTTGGTTTCATTGACTTAAAGCTTAATGTAACTTTAGGAGAAATTTGGGTGCTCGCTCGGTTACATGCTTAGGAAAACATTTAAAAATCTTTATTTTAAAAATAATCCACCTTGTTGATCATTCAAAAGTGGCCAGTATGCCTTTTTGCAATGTTTTTATAATAACTTTCCGCATTTGTACCGCTTTTTGAATGTCTAAACTCACTTTGGTTGAGGTGTAGTTGGAGAGTCTAAAGTAAAATCGTCCAGCCACTCATCTAAAGAATCGTAAAATGGGTCGTCTTCACCTTCTTCTAATACCCCATTTGCCTAAAAAGAGAAATTGCAGGTTGTTCAAAAGCTGAATAAGGACGAGAACACTTGTGAACATGCCAAAAGCTTCTAATCACGAAATTCCTTCACGTGCTCCCCTTCGTCTCATGGTAGACAAGCAAATTTTGTTCAGCTTTATTTGGTATTATTCAGCAGTTAGTATTTGTAGTGATAGTTTCAATACCTGATACAAATCTCTCATCTTGCCAACCATAAAATCAAATTTGTCTAAAGACCAGAGCGTTGTTCGACCATGCTTTGTGTCATTCAGTCGTATTCTTATCTCAACCTGAAAATTAAGGGAACCACAATGCACAAACGGTAATTATGATGGGAGAAAACATATGGTACTTGAATTCCAGTTTAGTTGTACAAAAATACGACAAAGTACCAATCTGCAAGTTAGGTCATAACTTTCAGGTCAAATCATTGGCTACAGAATATCGTATATACTTCATTAAAGACAAATTGATTCCCAGGACATTGCTGTGCTGACGTTGGATCAAGTCAAGACACAGCTGAAAGTTAACCTCGATTCCCAATAGATAGTCTATTTGGAAAGTTCTTCCTTTTCACCTTCCAATTCTTTGATAAGCTTGTGCCAAAATCTAAGAAAAAGTGTGCCAAAATGCCCAGGTCTCTTTGTTGTTTCATTAGCTCCCAAGTTTCACCAAGGCTAAAGCAATTTTTTGTATCACCAAGTTTTACCAAGGATAATTTCGCACAATCCTGTCCACTGACATCTTTTATTAATATTGCAAAAGTTTAAAAGCCAATTAATAATCGCGTACTTCTTAATCCTCTAGGAAGAAGTCGTGTACCCAGGTTTGAGACTAGAGGAGCCTGATTTGAGGTTGATAAATTTGAAAAACAACAAGTATCAAAACAATTGATTTATTAAAAAAGCCAACATTCTAATTTTCCAAATGGTATTGAAAAAGTAAACAATGTCACACAAAACTTAAGCGACTCGTCTGGCAAAGAGCCATTTTAAGGCCACTTTAAGTTTTGTACCGCCAAATAATTGTTCGCTCCAACGTTCTTCTGTAGCCAGGGAAAACATGCCCCTGTACAACAAGCACCAGAAAAAATGGGCTGAAACAACAAAGATTCATATTTGACCATTTCTTACCTTGTCACCCTCCAAAATATCGTCCCTACTGAAAGTCTACAAAGAAGAAAGAACAACAATTCTATTGGATACAAATCAACAGGGGTTGATAAAGTCATTTGAAACTGACTTGTACATAGACATGACCACTGCTAAAAAGGTGGAAGAAATTGATCAAACATGCTAAAAGAAGGATAAGCTGTTATAAAAGCTCTCGTTGGAGTCTCAAAATCTTGTGATGAAGCATGTAAATAAAAGCGTTGAGCAGGAACGCACATGGTAAAATAACAATAGACTAACATTAAAACTTTTCTTTTACAAGACATAGAGCAAAAGTGGATTTTTCAGAGTAAAGGTGTGAAGTGCCGAACTTAAAAACTCCTCCAAGTCTCAATCACGTTCTCCATTTTAATGGTATGTGTAAAAAAGGTTAACTCAAAATCTATTAATCAAAGGAAACGTTAGGTGAAATACTATTGTGTGGAATTAACAAAGGCAAATGAATAAATGCTTGGGATATGGAATAAAGCAATTGACTGAATGAATCTCATTAAAACTTACAATGTCTTTCTGGAGTTTTTCACTTATTTTGTTTGCTTCTCTGAGCAGAAGGGCAATCTTTAATAAATCTTTCTTCCCATCTCCAACTAATATCAATAATAATTAAAGTTTCAAGTCAGTTAATTCAAGTTTGTATTAGTTCACTACCAATTCATACACATTGACATATGACCCTATATTCAAGCCTCATTTTTTGCTACAAAGCAACATTTAACAGCTTTAACCGGGGTTCCTCCGAATGATATTTTCTACTTTTCATGACCTGGCGTTATGAACCAGAGTACTCCAGTCTAAAATAAAACTCAGGGGGAAGATATGATTTGGTTCCATATTACATGTTTTCATCATATTAAACTGCCTTTAGACTGTGAAATTCAACTTTTAATGACCTGGCGTTCTCCTTTTATGGCCAATGATAAAAAAAGGGATCTTGACAAGAGTACTTCTGTCAAAAAGAGAACTAAGATGTGGTTTAGGTCAATGTCAAATGTTGTTCAGCGTATCAAACTTTTGAACAATTCTTCTGCTTATCCACCCACTATGTGGCATGTTTCATTGTTGAAAACATCAAATACGCATTGAAGAGAAGGACAATAATTCCTTTTGCTTGTGGCTCTACTATCACATTTCCAATAGCTTGGAAAGCTTTCTTTCATAAAAAAGACTATGACAATTCATGTTATTGTCAGTGCTCTTTTCAGTCCAGGTCGAATCCATTAATATTGCAATACAATATTAAATTTTCCATTGAACACGCTACCGGTTAACAAGCAACGTGCACTAGAATAAATCAGTAGGATGTATACAATAGAAACGTAAATCAAAAATCTTTTTTAACAAATCAGAATCTACCGCTCATTGTAAGTGAATTAGACTACCATTTATCATGAACAAATGTTTTTGGATTTCTGAGGGTAGTTTGTTATTGACAATCTTTTACTAAATACAAATGGGGGCCAAAATTGAAAAGTTGAATATTTGGTGTATAGACAGAGGCTACCTGGAACGGGAAAGGGGGCCTTAGAGACTGATACAAAAGCTTTTCAATTCATTTTCAATGATCTTCACTCAATTCTATAAATGCAGCACGATAATACAGTTTCAGTGAAATGCTGCCAATACTGTTGTCTGTTTAATGGCAAGTCATAAATCTTATGATGAAGAGAACCCTAGTAAACATTGGCATCTTATCAAATCAAATCAATAAAGCATTCCTTTGTAAAGTTGAGGTTCGAATTGCTTTCTCTTGCCATAACCAAGGTAATTTTACAGCTAATGCTCAAAGATTTAGACTATTTAGAGCAAGAAAGTATAGAAGACTGGGCACTAGCTAAGCGAAAATGCGCGTCATAGCAACTGTAGCTATTTGTTATTTTCAGAGTTTTTTAATTTTGTTGCTTGGTAATTCGTACAATTTTTGCACGTCTAATAATAAGTAATGGACATGGGATATATAATTTACTTAGAGGTTTCAAGATAATTACCTTTAGTCTAGAGAGGATAATTTCGCACAATTCTGTCCACTGACATCTTTTAATAATATTGCAGTATAATATTGAAGTTCACGGAAGTTTTCGGTCTGTGACGCAGGCTAGCAGTATACATGTTTGTTGCAATTGAACAGTTTAGGTGGATAGAAACAGCATGATGCTGTGACATTATGAGAATTTAAGCTAAACAACGTATTGCAAATGGCCTCTCTTGTTAGCTGTGTTCTGCACAGAATATGATTAAACAAGTGAAGATTTGTGAACTAGCGTACGAATGAAGCATAGGCCAGAATAACAGAGCCAGAATAACAGAACAAAAACAAAAAAGCATAACATCTAACAGCAAATTATGAAATTAAACAGCGGTGTTTCTTTCGCAACAGCTTTCTTCGCCAAGCACACATCAGAATGTAAATTATGATTTTCCAGCATACCTATTGAACCCAAGCCTCAACACAAACATTTTTAGCGCCAAAACATTTGACATTTGTTGTCACGCTTACTCGACGCAAGTGAAGGGCTCTTTTGGCGGCTTTTGAAGCTTTTACTGAGAAATTGCAGATATTACTGAGAAACACAGAAATTGCTGCGCACAATTGACAATTCTTGAAAACACTGGATTCGAAAAGCCTTTTGAGGCCTTCACTGAAATCGAAGAGACAGTAAATTGATGGCAAAGTTGATGGCTTTATTGAAAACTCTCTTTATAAAGTCTCAAAAACTGTTGGAAAGAGCTACGCGCACTGGTGTGTCAAATCATAAACTACAGATTTCTAATATTTTCTCATTGGACAAGTCTATGTGGGCGTAATAAAGCAAAATTGGGCTGTGGGTGCCGCGATAAAAGAATGCAATTTATATTGACTTAACGATCAAGGGGATTATCCAATGACAATATAGTATTTTGGTTACGAGTTTTTGGTTCAAACAAATATTGCAAAGAATCAGGATGAACACCCTCAAATGCTAGATAACGTGCATGCATCAACGGCTCGTCATTTTCAATTTTCGTCACTCTACAAAAGTAACTGCTAGCAAAAAATTGAAGTCAAACGCGCAAGTTTTGTTCTCTTTCTCACCTTGTCTGTGAAGAAGACACTTCAGTGGACTCTGCTTAAATAATGCGCCCGTTTAAAAAGTAAAATATTTAAAAGAACATACCCTTGGAATTGGAAAATAATCGCGCTATTCAGAAAACATATGATCAATTGACCCCATTGGTTCGCTGGAAAGTACTAAATTTATGCATATACTATGATTTATGCCAATCAAACATTCCTACAATGAAAGCCTTAACGACCAGAGAATTACTGGTTGTTAGAAACAGACATTGTAACGACATTGGTAAGACAAAAGACTTGAGTTTGACCTACCTTTGTGACATGTAGTCAACGCCGTTCTAATCTCGTTTCTAACCAAATTTCGTTGGAACTAAATTAAGAAACGATTGAAAGATAAAATGAAAACATACACGAAATTTTCTGTTTTTGAAACTGCTATTCACTGAGTTTCTTGACATTTTGTGTTAAATGGTATGGAAAGTAAAATGTTTAAAACAAGAGATCATACACTAAAGATTGTTTTATGAGGGAAGGGGGGAGGGGGGTTCAGGGGTTGGGGGTTTGACTTTTGTAACGCAATGTGCAAGTGGATGAAGTAGTGGATGATGAAATTTCTGAAAATTCTTTATTGCCAAATTCTAGACTTTCTTGACGCCGCGGTTTAACTAAAAGCGGACAACTTTGCACAAGCCATAAAAAGGTATTTCGGTTGATTGAAATCAATTGAGCTATGCTAACACAGCTTCATACCTTTTTGCTCTTCAAATTGTGAACATCGTCCTCGATTCTTTTCTTCTCCTTTTCAAGTTCCGCAATGATTGTTAGCTGATTAGCACGTGTCTCCTCAAAAGCCTACAAGGAGATCACCTTCATCAAAACCTTGTACAAATCTAAATTTGCGGTGCTTTTTCATTAAAGAATATTTACGTCTTTACTTGTGAAGTTAGGAGGGTTAAGACTCGGTGTGAATGACGAGCATTTTCTCCAAAAAAAGGATCATTTATTACAGTGTAATAAGGATTATTTAAATACAATTATGTATAAATTAAGAAGAAATGACGTCTTAATGCATCATGTCTAAATTAAAATGTAAGCGGCAATACTGGGCCAGGCTGGTATCTTACATAGCTCACAATGCAGCTTGAGAAGGGGGGGGAGGGAAAGATGTGTGCATCTGATCTGGGCACTTTCGCTGAGCGGCAGACACGTGAAACTGGCTTGTAATAAGAACGTGTATCGATGAGATTTCATGCCTGCCTTACGAGGGAGCTCTCCAGGAAATGAAGGTTGTTAAGCAGTGTAGTCCGGACGGTCTCCAGAAATGCTGTAATCAACATCTAAACTAAACTTTCAAAATTTAAAAAAATGCTGGGAAAGTGAGACAGACCTGTTTTGCAGTTAGGGCTTCCTCATGCAGTCTTCTTCTGCTGTTTTGAACTTCTTCTTCCAACGCCTGTGAGATAAAAAGTTATGGAACAGCAATGAAACCAGTCTTTAAACACTAATGACAACAAGGACAAAAAATTGCCTACATCATTCAATATGATGGCTAAATACTTGGCTCCTGTTAACATCTTTAACAAGCAAATAAAAGCATTAAACTACAAAAAGGTTTGGCTTTCAACCGTTGAGGGAAATTTCGCGAAGCAGTTTCGAACAAGAAGTAGCTCTGACCTCTAAAGGCTTATGTAATAACCAGGCAAACTTCTAAGCTTCTAATGATATCAAAAAGGCTTCTAATGATATCAAATGTATCTCATTTTTGAGTTGTTTATCATTTTGATATCGTTATGTTTTATTTGTCTGAAGTCTGAGCCAAAATCGAAATAGGCAAAATAGGTGATGAACACAACTGACAGCCCTGCCTGCAGACTCCAACATCTTAATCGTCAAGGTGCATAATTCTGCCTTTATTTTGTTGTAAATTGTTATGAGCATAAATAAAAAAAATGTTTGTCGGTAATAAACTTTTCGAGATCCAGATTTCGTATGCATTGAGTAGCCAATCCAAAAAAATTAAATCTGTGAAGTTAAAGAAATCCAAAACCAGGGCATTAAAACCCACCCGACCATGTGACCTGGCGGTGACAGGAAATTTTTCGTGCATAAAGTTCTGCAAGAAATTTTCAAAATATATCCTTATACAAAAGGCACTTTTTGCTATTCTTTTATATCTATCAAAAAGAAAACTTGAAGACAAAAGCAATTTACAAATTCAACAGACTTGTATGCCTTGTACACAAATTTCATGCATGCCTTGTACACATTCAAATGGTATTCCTACCTAGAAACCTGTAAAATTTCGTCTCGAAAATTCTAATTTTATAGAAATTTTAGTTTTTCATCTGGCTTAAGAATCCTTGTTTTAATTTGCAGAATTCTTTGAAATTCTTACCAATTACTGCTATGTTGATGTACCAAAGGCCTTTACTGTTTGTTTAAACTTTCATGGATACAAAAACGTCAAAGGATGGAACTTTTTGGCTTATTTTTGAATGCGAGGGGCAAATCACTCTTGAAAATGGTGTACGAGATTAATAATCACTAGTGATTGATTTGTGATTAAATCAATTTTGTGTGTGATTAATTTGATCTTTAGTGGTAAAAGCGATTAATTTTTTTATTAATTTTTGATTTTTTAGAAACTGAATCATAGATTCAAAAGTGATCTCAAAAAATTTCATGCTCAATAAACGTCGTCAACGATTTTGTAACATACTAAATGAAATTGAAAAAAGTTAGCAGTTCAGCACAGGGGTGGATCCAGAAAAAAATTTGATCGTTGCAGATTTGCAAACGAAAAAGGTACAAAAGTTAAATAACACTAACAACTAAAAACAGAGATATTTTTTCTGAACAGCAGCAGAAGCAAAATACTAAATCAATTTTATAGGTTTCCTACATCATGGATGAAGGGTGACAGTAGCCTGAAGTGAAAAACAGAGAAAAGTTGTTCATCAATTGAATGAGACATGAAGACAAATGCATGTGCTCTCTTCTGTGGGCCGTCCACTTTCGTCATAAGAATTTGAATTTGCATCAAAAAAACCATCTTTCCTGAACAATAGCATTAGCAACATGGATCCAAATAGCCCGGAATGAAAAAACAAGCGAACAGTTGTTGAACACCTTGTAAAAGACATTAAGACAAATGCATGTTTTCTGTTCTGTGGGCTGTTACTTTTGTCATAAGAATTTGAATATGCATCAAAAGAGCTATCTTTCCTGAACATTATCACTAGCAACATGGAAGCAAGTAGCCTGGAATGAAAGACATTAAGACAAATGCATGTGCTCTGTTCTCTGCCCTCGCAAGTGATGCCGCTATTGGGAAATTAAACTGTCATTCCTGAAACTTTCACTGATATAAAAAATTACAAGTTCCAGAAATACGGAACTTGATTATCAAACTTTATCTGTGAAAATTACAAGTTTCTGACAAATCACTTCTCATACATGTAACAGTTGCAACTGCGAAATCCGGAACTGTCTGGATCCGCCCCTGTAGCAATGGGTGAAAAATGACTGCTATCAGACGTGGTTTTTGGTCAGATCAACTTCAGTGGCATTTAGGCAACAAAAACAGCAATGGTTGTTTCAGTGACCCCGGCATCATAACGAGGCCTTCAATTTTGCTCCATTGCAGGGTACTTATAAAAGCTTGTTGTTCTCGCGCGTATGTTTGCTGATTTTCCAACGTGTTCATGAAAAGATTGGAAAAGTGTGAATGGGAAATTTTAAAAATGAATTTTTCAATAACATATTTGGATAAAAGTGGGCAAGGATTCTAATATTTGTTTTAAGTAATTTTTGTGATTAACTTGTTTTTTTATTAATGTGATTAATTTGTGATTAAAGTGTGATTATTCTTGAGAGCGTACGTGATTTCAAGCAGTGATTTGCCCCTCGTTTGAATGCCTGCCCCCATTACAGCCAACCTATTTTGATCTGCCTAGCTAAGCCCCCTTTCCAAATCAATGTAGGCATTCCAGAATAAAAGAAAAAATTTCAGTCATCAATGCAGAAAATGATTTTGAGTGATAGTGAAACTGCTTAATTCGCACAAATGCCTTACGAAACTGGTTATATATCGCTACTGTTATTGGAACCTGACCATTCTTCTCTTATCTTTCCATTCTTGCAAGAAATTTATGCATGAGTTTTGTACGGTCACGGTCATTTTTCTTCATGCCCTGTCCAAAACCCTCCTTTAATATGTCGAATATACACAAACACACGTCAAAACTTACAATACCACGACACCTACTCTATTAAAGGAAAGTAATGCTGATGCAATGCAAGACCAACCTGCTTATGGGACTTGAGTTGAAGTATTTGATCTTCAGCAAGATGTCGATCTTTCTCTGCGATTCTTCTCTTACACTCAGCCTCTTCCTGGGAATGAAAACAAGGCAGTATATATAAACAGTTTTCAAATACATTATGCACTTTTTCTATTCTTTGTACCGTCTCAGCCAATTCATGTATACTGCATCTTCGCCGGTGGGGCAGCAATACACCATTGCTCTACTAAATGTTTATGAAAAGAAAAGAAAAATTAGGACTTATTACGTAATTGTGTCCACTAAAGCGTAATTGTGATCCCTAAAGCTAAACCACACATTCACAACGTAGAATTCTCCATGGAGGCAAACCTTACCCTAGAATAACTAACACAGTTGAAAATAGAGAGTGGGGGAGGGGGGGGGGGGTAGATGGATACGATGCTAAAAGTTGCGATTGGTTTTCGAAGGCAGTTGGTAGTCATAAAAGGTTCTTACTAGCAAAGATTGTCAACAAGGCTGGCGTGTATATCAGACAAACAATGAAACAAAAAGGCTTTTGATAAATTGATTTCAGTTTTTAAATAAAATAGTCTAAATACAATAAATACAGTTTTTAAATACAATAATTTTTAATCTAAGCAAGGTAATAAGAACAATATGCTGTTACAGTGGTAACCAAAGCAAAGAAATGAGAAAAACATACTGTTATAGTGGCAACCAAGAATGATTAGTAAAGGAGTCGAAATATTATACAGATCCCAAACTATTCCTAGTTGAGCCCTAATTGTGACAATAAGAGTTAAAAATCAACTACCTCGAAGGGATCGGGACAAAATCATAACAATATTGGCTAGGCCATGTGTTGGCTATGCCTAATTGTGATGGCTTGTCTATAAGTGCTGTAGAGTGAATCGAAGAAATACTTCAAAATCGGGCTTACGGAAAGAAATTCTAAATTTGTGAACTTACAAGGCGGTTCTGCAAATCTGCAATCTCATCTTTGTAAGCCTCTCTTTGAAGTGATAACTGTCTTTCTGCATTTTCCTAATTTAAAAATTTTAGAGAAAGAAGTAAGGGCTTGTCTCTGCATATGAATTATTGCAATTCATGTCAGTGTAGTTTGATATCAATAGCACAATAACTATTCCAGAAATATTCATGCAGGCAATAAAACGATAACTTGTTTTGAAATGACTATCGCCAATGGTTGTTTTTGTGTTTATCATTTTATTAAAATTGCAAATACTTTCTAAGTCTCCAAAGTCAGTAATTTCTAATATAAGAAAATTTGTTGGCATAGAATGTAGCCAGAAAGTATAACAATGATATACCCACCTTCGCACTCGCAATAACATCGATCAGGTCTTCCTGTGCTTTAACTTGAGACTCTTCTAACTCAGCCTCTAGCCTTCAATAATAATTTATATGATTTTAAATCAAATTGAACATTACATTCAATAAAAAAATATTTACGGAAGAAACTTTTGGCCGTGTTTTGTGAATCATTAAACAAAAAAGCAAGACAAAACATCCCTACAATACCTTAAAACATACATTTGCATATCCTTTTTTGCGAATGTCAATTGGGATAAATTCAGTAAAAATGGAAAAATTAAAGGGAGACCCATGAATAGAAAAATCTAGCTTTTCTCTGCCTCGACTTATAATGGCAATGTTTTCTGAAAATAATCAGCACGGAAACGGCCTAACGTAATTTGCACAGCATGGGAACAAAATTGTTAGATTTTTTAAGTTTTAATGGAATATACAAAAAAAGGGAAGTCACAAACATCAAAACAACTGCAAGCTTAACGACGTATCGCTTGCAAAATTGAAATGATCTTATTTGAAGATGATACCTGATAGGGCTTTTACACGGAATAGAAAGGCTGTTAGCATGTGTTTGAAAGCTGTGTATATTTCTGGGACGTAGTCATTCAATTAAGGCTATCTTTTCTGAATAAAATTTTTCTTGTCTAGGCAGTAGCCTTGAATATGCCAACGCCCCCCCCCCCCTTCTACATTGCAGTACTGTCTAACTGCTGAAACTTCTCATTTTAGAATATATTTAGTGAAAGGATAGGTGATAAATAGAAATTTAAACATAACCGTATTGAATCGTATATATCTTTATTCTTTTTGCTCGCTATTTACATCATCGTACAATACAAAATATATCGAAAAGAAAGACAAGAATAAATATTTTGAAGAGGAAGACAAGAAAGTAAAAAGGCAAACCATTATACTCCTGGTGCATGATAAAACAAAAAAAGTAGGTTTTTCCACCTATTACCATAAACTTGAAAAAATATGTAGCAAATATGCTTGGTTAGAATATCCCCTTCAGTTTGAAAATATGTTTCTGCCTCAAACTATCTTATTTTACTACGAAGGCTTCAGGTTGTCTTTGATAACATATTTGATAACAAACCATGTACTTAAGGGATTTAAGAGCAATTAAACTAGGCAAGTATTTAAAGAATTAAACTCCGAATAAAACCTTGCATTCTGTTGCTGTGTCAGCTCTCTTTTTGCAAATTCAAAATCTTTCAGTTTTAATCCATCCCATTTTCTTCTCAGTTCACGTTTCGAAGGTTTTCTTGCCAATTTTTTCGGAGGGTCTGTCACCAAACTGGGGTTATTAAATCTGAGGAAAAAATGATGTCAATAACTTTTAAACCAGAACACATGAAAAATTGATAAAAACGTTATTTCTTTCATAAATTGGGTCAGTTCAGTAGCATTGCCTTGTGCTTTTAGCCATAAAACTATTTGAATGCCTAAGGAGGTGGAATCGACTAAAATATGTGTTGAGTACTTGATTCAATGCTGAGTTCACAGGAAGGCTAGGTTTTTCACAAAGATAGAAAAGGACTTGAGAAAAAGAAAGAAGGGGAAGATAAGAAGTGAATAGAGACAGGGAAAAAAGAGCTGAACCACAGAGAAGGAAAAAAACGAAGAAATGTTGGAGAAGTAATCAAATATAGAACACTGAATGCAAGAAAGGCAAGAAACATAGTAGAAAGTCACGGAGCTTTGCAAGAATCAAGGCAGACGTGCATCAGTCTTTCGTTGCGAATTTTTAAAGATATTTTGAAGAGCTACTAAAAAGTTTTTATTCTAAAGAGAAAAATAGCTTTTCAAAGATGCACAAGAAGTGGTATGACAAAATAACTTAAGGATAGTTGTCTGTGCAAGAAGAAAACCACCAGAGGATGTGCATGCAGCTTGATCTTAAATGATAGAGCGGCTGGATTCACGCCAAAATTTCATCAGTGAGTTAACCTTTTGTGCATGCAACTGTAGCCTAAATGAACACAGTGCTTCGAGTTCTCAAACAGATCTATATGGGTTCTACATGAACTCAAACACGCTTCGGGTTGGAGAAAACAAGTTGCAAAAGGTTGAATATACTCATAGCAGTCATCTGAGTTCTTTCAAGCTATGACGCAGTACTTCGATGAGTATGACTACTACAACTTCGATCGCAGAGTTGTTGAGCCACAAACAAGGAAGGGATGAACCAAGTCTGAACACAAACAGGCCTAGCCCTTCTGGACACGAACGTAAGGTTGTTCAAAAATTGGTCAACACCGAAAAAGGGTCGATGTAAATTGGCAGCCTAATCGAGGGGTTGGCTTCCTGGACTTCCCTCTAAAAACGGACGACAAACTCCGACCGAAGAAAGACCAATGGTACCTGGAAATTGAAGATCGAAACAGACTGTGTTCCTTGCTTATACGATATTAGCAAGAGTTGTGTTTGCATTTATGTCCACCAAATGAAGGACTCGACCGGGTTTTATTATGTGGACTCATTTTGTGTTAATGGCATACAGTGCTTTGTTGTTATTGAAAATAACCAAACATCATTAAAACGTAGGGAATTGTAATGACTTTTCCGTTGACTGTAGTTAAGTTAAATTTTCGTGTATATCATTAACACCTTTACATAGAAAATTTATGATGAAAAAACATTTCTCTAAAAAAAACACAGTGCTTTCAAACGGTGCGACAACAGACAGGAATAGTGGGGTAAAGTTGAAAACGCGATGGAGGAAAGAGAGAAGAGAAAAAGTTCGGAGGATAAAAAACAGAATCATTTGAGATGAGGTTCGTGCTTTGTTTTGCTTCAATTATGAAAAATGACTATAAAGTCAATCAATAACTATAAAATCTCAACTAAGTCAAAAGCAATGCATTGTATGTCAAGAAAAATAATTATAAAATTCAATTAAGTTTCAGGTTCTCTCAGCACTGCCAAGACGAAGTACCAAATACATTGGAAAATTAGCTTACCTGAAAAAGTGGGAGCCTCCAATAACAATACGATCGCCCTGCAAGGATTAAGGTAGAGGCATTGTTGGGTATGAAGAAAAAGCAAATTTTATGACAACTGAAAAGAATAATAAAACAGCTACCAGGAGCTATAAATTGCAAGATCTTTGCAAAAATATTATTTTGTATATGTTGGTACCATGCATCGTAAATGTGACGTAACTTACAGAGAAGCATTTCCAGGCATTTTTGCTCAATCTAGTAGATATCGATCAAAAATGTAAGATCAGTTGTGAATACTTAAATAGGATGCCATTTAGAATAATGTACTTGTGTTGTAGGTGCACATCAAGGTGTTGTAAAAATGTACTTTCATTGTTATATGATTTCAAAGAGTTTGTATATTTTGAAAAAGATTATGAGGAAAAAGTTACATGTTTCAGTGTAGCACTTGATGAAATTTGCTCTCCATTCACATAGACCGGAGCGTCTCCTAAAATCAAAACATCCATAGCGAATACAACACAAAAATCAAACATGAATCTTTTAGTAAAAGTCATCTGCTTTGTTTTGAACAAGAAACATTCAAAGGCGTAAACACGAGACTGAATAAGCTACCAAAGGGTATTCAATGCATCTACCTTAATGGCCAACGAATAAATAACGTAAAGATACTAACACTGAGCAACTGATTAAAGTAAGGGTCTTTTATCATAAGGATAGATTTTCACAGCACGTAATGTAAACTGAAAATCTTTAGCTTTTTTAAAAGCAGCTCAACGTGATTCAGAAATAGGTCCAGCCTTACTCCAGAACTCTTCATATTGACTTAAAACCTTCCTCAAAAAACAAGGAAAAAAGGCGAGGTTAGTGGTTGTCGCCTTAACTTCACTTGTTTTTATTTGTCTTTCTTGCAGTCCTTGCCATGTTTTCTGCACCTGAACAGATTTAGCCTACAGCCATGAGATTTGAATAACTCCACTGAATTCTTAGTGTTGTATATCAAGGCCGAGCCACACAAACGAGTGCAGGCCTACGTTACACCTACCAACTTAAAACGAGGCTAGAACATTACGCTTAGGCCTCCCGATCTCCTGCTTTAAGGGGTGGGTTCAATCTTTCGAAGAAATGAGAGAAAATGTCAGGGGCGTCGTGGTCTTAGTTTTGCAGATAGGGCTGATATATCTACAATTCTGACAAAAGAGAGTGTCCATTTTGGGCCTGCTATGATACGGTTTTTAGAAAAAGCATTGTTTATCGAAGCAAGTGTGTCAATAGTTGCTCATCATCAAACATGGTTTAATGTCGAAACGGAATTGAAATCCATTCTCAAAACATATGTTTAGACAAATCTTTGAAAACTAACAAGAATAAAATGTGATTCATCCGAGGAAACACAAAAATTGCAACAGGATGATGCTAGGGGCATTTGACCCCCGCCCCTCCCAGGATACTTGGCCTCTCTTCCCCTGGAAAGAATGTAACATGATGACTCCATTGTATTTCGCAAACTTCCAGTTTTGCTGATCTTATCTGACCTTATCTAAGTCAGTTGGGTTTAAGAGTAATGCTACTTAAAAAATCTAATAGCAAAGTCTTACCTGTAGGCGATATATTAACTTGTTTGTTCTCATTGATAATGCAGCTATAAATAAAGAAAAACAGGTTATAATGTTTACTTGGCAAGTATTGAATAACAGCTATGCCATAAACGATAACATTACACGACTATATTGATATGATGATTATTGTATCTGATTTTCTGATTTACATAAACAAAACGCGATTAGAGAGTCTGCAGATTATATTAGTTATGCTTAGGCATCAGTATTGTTAAAGAAAAAAGGACACGTTTTTGTTCCATTGCTTCTTTCTAGGCGTCAAAATTTAACAATTTAACTGAATCGTTGCAGACATATTATGCAAAGTATCTGCCTTTTTTGATATCTAGATCAACTTTTATGATGCTTATTAAAGTGGGGAATATATCCTCGCGTTTCTAGTTGACCTATTTCGATCCACGTCTAGGTAGATATATTTCCTCTTTTATAGCTTTAGATCTAGATGTTCTGAAGTTTTGAATTCTGGAGAATCCAAAATATGAAAAGCTGAGATGTATTTCAAAATGTTAGCCATTTAATTTATCTACAACGAAAACCATTTTAGAAAAATAATTATGGTACCGCAGCTTCTCTCGTTAACCAAAACTACATTCAGATTAGAAGCGTTCATTTTGGTTTGAGATTAGGAGCTTAAAAGTTTAGGTTTGAGTTTAAAGATTTACGTAACCAGCGTGACTGAATTGCCTTAACTTTTCCAACAGGCAACCTCCCTTGGCAACTTTAAGCGTAGGCTGTAGAGCAATTTGCCTTTGTCAATCTAACTATATTATTTTTCTTTTCTGAACTGTAAATATAGATGTCATTTTAATGAATTCTTTTATTTTAAAATATTGTAAAGATTCGATACGGCCCCTTGAAAAGCAGTCTTTTGGACTGATGGGGCAACCGTTTTAAATACAAATATAAATGGAATGAAAGAAAGTAGTCAATTGACAACGGAAGAAAATACGACCAGATCAATCTTACCAATGAAAATCAGCAACCAATGGACCGTTCAACTTTATATCGTAGCTTTCTTGCGAGGATGAATTCCCAAATGTCGTTTGGCCTGTAAAAAGTAAACTCTTATGAAACTTTGCTTTCAGCGCTCCAAACAACAGAAGATTTTTAAGATATCAAATTACTCAAAAAGAATAAGAACTGTTTCATTGTGAGCGGATTGATAAGAGTCTCATTCACTGTATCCATGTTAGAATAACAGGAGGAAGAGAAG
The DNA here is from genome assembly GCF_013076305.1 of Rhopilema esculentum. The sequence continues at coordinate 12,388,635 of NW_027020025.1, forward strand.
CATTAACAGGGCCCTTATTAATAACAGTATATGATGTACTGACAAGGTTTACCCTGTATAAATATTTATTATCAAGAGATTTAGGTTGAAAACTTGATTTAAAGACAAAATGTTTAATATCTGACCAAGGCCTTCCTATCCTCCAAGAATTGTGTTAACGTTAAACAACGGTCTCACTACAGAGATAACTAACGAATGGTACAATATCCCGAAATCAACATCATGAAACTAAGCAATTTTGAGGAAACTTCTAAAGAATTAAACGTCATATTCTAATTCAAATTTCTAAAGAATTGATCTGTTGACTCCAGGGCAAGCAAGCAAGATATGATTTTCCAACAGATTAGAATGGCAATGTTGTACGAAAAAACTAAGGGTCAGCAAGCAACCGTTAGGTTGCAACTGGATACGGAGGCAGTTTCTAAGCAGAAGAGTTATTTACTGGGACAGAGAAAAGACATAACTTAGAAAAAATAATCATCCCTGCTGTCTATCTATATTTTAGAAGAGTAAAACATCAACAAACTTATGGCAAGGGGTTAGTTATAAGTATTTGGGTGATTCCCTTCCTTCTCGATATACCCATCCAAGCAAAGTTAAGAAGTCAAAGACAATAAAACATCCCCTCTGCCTTTCACTGGGAGCGATTTGTGTACAATCTTTTAGTAAAGGGTAAACATACCATCTTTTAAAACATAGACGAGGATCTCTGTTAGCATCGGGTCTTCGTTCAGATTGACCAAGCTTGGGGAACTGTTGCTCACATGCGAGACCAAGCCGGATTGCTACAAGCAAAAACTAAATGTTACTCAGCACAATACAGGCAAACTAAATTGCTGGCGTAGCTACATTTTAGGCTATTGATTAAGCCAAGCGATTTTATTGCAACATACCAAGCGACTCATTGCCTTTTTATAACCGCCTGACGTATGTGAAGAATACCAGATAACCAAAAACAAATAAAACATTCACAGGAAAGCATCATTTTACCTTAATTCTTTCAGTTTCTTCTTTCCAACGAAGCTCAGAAAGTTGCAACTTGCTTTCCCATTCTCTATAATAAAACACTGGATTTTTAAGGAGTAGAATTGCAGTAAGGTAGGTGTCCCTTGTAGCCCAGCTGCTATCGACCAAAATAACATTGTGATAAAAGCATAAAACTTTCACAGATTACTGAGGACCTTTTGGGCAATGAATCCTGATACAGTGCCAAGCCAAGCCCTGGAGTTGTTAGGTCATTAAATATCTGCAGATATTTATCTATTTTAATAGAAATTCTTTTTATGTTCTTGGAATGCTATGACAATGTCATTGACAGGATAACTAGAAGATTTCTTGAAAACACGACAAGGAGCTAATAATGGGAAACTCTATTCTAGAAATTGGATAACCAGTACGGCGGAAAAAAGTGACATTTCTTGCTTTGAATTTTTATTCCAACATTATTAACCCAATTTTCAGTGAGACATTCCAGGTGTTACAAAATCAGTTAGACATAATCAATGTAGCCATTTTTGAAAATTTCACGATTATCCTTTCAAAAACGGAAAACTCTTTTGACTCGCTCATTCCTGAAAGCCTTCTTATACACAGATAGACCTTTGTTCTTATGAACACATAATTCCCAACAATCATCTATTCTCATGATTCTTTTCAGATTCTCTTTCTCTCCTTTCAATTCTTATTTTCTTCCTTTGTTCTTTGCTCATTTTTCTGTAAGGTGTTTACTACACTCTTCTTAGTCTTCCTTCGCGTCCTGATTGCTTCTATCACGTACTGTTAAGTCACATGATTTACTATCTGTATTGATTTATCCTTCCATACTTTGTTGCTCTTTTTATTACTTTACTGAAGATGACTCTAGCTAGAGTCAAAACGTTCTACTGATCTCTGTCTATTGATTATGTCTAACTGATTATGTAAAATCTGGATTTGTCTCTCTACTGTTCATGATTAACTGATTTTGTAACAACTGGAATGTCTCACTGAAAATTAGATTAATAATGTCGGAAGAGAAATTCAATTCAAGAAAATATGCTTCTATTTGTCGCCGTACTGCTTATCTTCTTTAACATCAAGCTACGTTTTCCAAGATCTGAATTCTAGAAATTGTAAGTGGGGTTTTTTGTCGGCATCCAGACAATATCTAAAGGCCTTTTTTAGGCCTCGAGTGAAATTTACGGAAAAAACATTGTAACAATTTATTCTTCCAGCTTGTCTGAAAATATGGGCAGAAGCTGGAAATGGCAGAGAAAAGCGAAAATGAAGTTGACGAGCCTTTAGCACAAGCAGACAAATAATCAAACAAACAAAAAATTGATATCTGCCAAAAAAATGCAAAGAAAATTACAGGAATTACATGAAAACCCGTATGTAAGAAATGCAGTTGGCTTTTTCAAAGTTGTGTACCACAACATAAGACACGTTGATCCTGAATTTATTTTCAATTTACTTCCAATGAATTTGTTTTCAATATCATAAATGCTTATTCAGAAAAAAAGCTTGTGAAGCAAAACGAATATAAGAAGGGGATTTCCATAAGCAAAATAACTTCAAGCCTCTTCAATCTAAATCAATGCTTGGAAAATTCATTACTCTCTGTCTATGCATAAAAATCATTTCATTCAAGGGTGGTCCTGCTATTTTTTCAGCTTGTAAAGAAACTGGTAAGCCATTTCTTTCAAAATTTATTCTCATTAAAAGGGATTGTGCAGTCTGATCCAAAAACCAACTTCTTATATCCTTGTTTTTTACGATACTTTCTATGTTTTTTACTCTTCAGACGAAAAGAAATGCATTGTAAAGTCACTATTTCCCTATTCTGCTAACATGTTTAAATTTATCACTGCAAAAGGATCATTTAGAATAAAAGCCCTTTGAAGATATTCTGAATTCGTGAACAGTAAACAACACGTAGCACGATAAAAATTCCTACCTGGCTGTTCGTGAAAGAATTTCATTTGCTTCAACTAGTTTTGACTTCAAAATCTCAACCTCCTCGGTGGTAGGTTCCATAATATCTTCTTTGGCATCTGTCTTTGAATCTTTTAAGCGCTCTATCTCACGAAGGAGTTCTAAAGAAAAGAGACAAGAGGACTGCAATTACCAATGAAATTAGATCAAAAAAGCCTAGAAGAGATACAAATGACGCATAGAAGAGATAAAAGAAATAAAAACAAATGAAAATGAAAACAGCAGCTTTTCAATATAAAAATATCTCTTTGATATCAAGGATTGACAAAAAGACTAAATTAAAAAACTGCATTGAGTAAATGTACCTGGTGGTCAAAGTGTATAAGAATATTCTTAAACAGCATAAAAGAGCATTGGCCACACATAAAAGATCTATGGTAACATACACCTTGCAACAAACACCCCGTTCACAGCACCCTGCACCAGGTGGGGGTGGGGTAAGTTGTACTAAATTCATCCTGATTCTGTCAAATTATCATAAGAGAAGCTTGGTAAAATTTCGTATGGTCAATTTTTCGAAGAATCCAATTTTTCTACGTAGTGTAAACTGCATTCTACAATCAAATTAGGCTAAATCATAGAGATTTGTCAAGAAAGACTATTATTCTGTCTCTATGGATAAAATAAATAGCGCAAAACACATCTGTACCCAATTTTCAAAACGATACAGAGTAAACTATTTTTAAGTATTGTTACTGCAGTGAGGGCTTCTAGGAAATGTGGCAACAGCCAAAAAGGTTACACTGATTCAGAGTCTGGTGTGAGATTCTGTGTAACTATTCAGGCTTGGTCCTTTGTGGCTTATTGGCTATCTACTGCTATTATGGACAGCTGGCATTGACAATTCTTGCGGAATGAATGGCTTCACACCCTCATGTATAATGGTTTATGGCCGAGGAAAACAAACATGAATTATACACAGAAAACGATGTCGAGATCTTAAATGTGAAAACAATTGGTTGGATGATGCTTCGCGCAACCGTTATATGATAATAGAGTCACAAGAAATATTACATGGCGGATTAAAAGCAGTGGATAACTTAATAATTTATACATTAAAGATATCTTGGGTACACATTGATACCTTTATTTAACTTAAAGGTATTAGTAAATGTGAGATACATCGATCCTGGAAGTCTCAAACTTATTTTAGGCAATAAATCATGGATGATAAACGGGTATGATCACAAAATATCGCGGCATCTAACATGAAAACATTATGCCATTTCGTAATCCTAACACCACTCTTTGCCAAAACTACTGTGACATTAGGTAGGTGTTATTCAATATGCATGCGTCTATATAAGATATCTTTGATTGGGACAAGCTGTGGTGCTGCAGTAAGAGGTAAACAAAGATCAATTCGAAAAAGAAAATAGGATTTAGTCCTGAGACATTCACTTGCTGGAATTTTCTGGCACTCGCAAGAGTGTTTTTATCCCTATGGTTGTTCAAAAACACGTCATATACATCAGCAGAAAATAAACCTCTGTTTAGATAAAGGCACTTTTAATTAGCCCGATGCATTAGAGACCATTTAGGTAAAATGAGTAATTTTAAATAAATCAGTTGCTCCCGATAAAATGAGAAGTTCTTTTAGACAGACTAAAAATATGAATCGGAACGCCTATTATTTTCTGGTTTGCTTGAAGGAAATCTGAAATTTCATTAGAGTTAATTTCAAGAGGGGTGTTTTCGACTTTGATTTTACTAGGAGTTCTTATGATTAGCTGATTTGTATTATTTTCTGTCATGCTTTCTTTTGGGTGTCAATTGTCATGCTTTCAATTGGTATTTAAGTCCGTATGTGCTGCTTAGATGCCATTGGGAATAATAGAGAAGAAAGAGTTCTGTAGTTTGGGCTTCTGCACGAAAGTTTTTAATTGCTTTGGGTCGGGTTTATCGTGCTTGTTTGGTATGCTGTTTCCACGCTGTTCTCTTTAAGACCAATTTTAGCAAAAGAACACTTGATAACAATTTAGCAAAATACGCTTGATAACAACTTAGCAAAATACGCTTGATAACAATTGTCCGATCAACTAAAATAACATCTTTGTTGATAGGCCTAACAAATAAAAAATCTCTTAGCAATATCCACCATTTTAAAAGAGTTGTTGGATAGTTTTGGATACGTTTAGATAGTTGGGTTGATCTAAATTCATACGCAGACTTCTTTAAAGATTCAAGGATTAATTCAAGTGCATTTCGCAAAGTTTCAAAGCTTAATCTCATCTTATAAATAATTTATGTAGCGACAATATCATAATAAAAAGATTTAAAAAATTTCCTAGATAAATTTAGTTTATGCCAATTTACAGGAATAGGCAATAAAGGTGTTATACCTCTGATCGTTTTAGCATTTTTGTCCTCATTCACTCTCGCTTGGTTCACAATGTTTCGAGCCTGTCTAGCGTACCTGAAAAACAATCAAACTGCACTAATTGACCCAATTCTGCGAATTTTGATGATGTTATTTAATCACGTGAATAGGACCATGTACAACAAACATACAAAATGGAGAATTTCAGCAAGCTACACTGCCATCATAGGCATTGCAAATTGTAGTATGCTGGTCTCAAGAACCAATAACTTGATTTCCCCTAAACTTCCAAAACTGATACCGCACTACTTCATACGTGCAAAACAAGTACCGATTAATCAAGCCATCAACAAAATCATATTCAAGATACATCACATACTGTTCAGTGATGGTTATTTTACATTATGCATTATCTAAAGTATATCGATGGATTCATTTGTACTATTATTACAAGCCATTACCTAAAGTATACTGGATGATATTTTTACTATTATTACAGGGCATTACCTAAACAATATTAGATGATATTTTTTATATAATAACAAGACATTGCTTATTGAGCAGTTACGGATATTTGTACTATATTTACAAGACATTACCTAAAGTATATACTTTTAATTACCTAAAGTATTAATTACCTTTTTTAATGAAAATAAACATTTGGAATAACTGCAGGGCATTACTTATGGCATTCTGATATCAAGACAGTATTGGGCATAAATTGATTATTATAGAAAATGTTAACATCGCTATTTTCAGGAAAAGGAAATTAAAGTATTAAAACTAGCAGTGAATTCAAACACAAATTTTGCAAACATAATTTTGAAAATACACATGCAAATACCTAAAAATGTCTTTATAAACTTTCTAGAAAATGTTTGATGGATTCAGTTTACGGAAAACTAGTCTTCGAGGATGATAGTAATTCCGTCAAAAACCTAACATGCTTTCGTAAAGGCACAGAAAGAAAAAAATTGACAGTCTTCATAAGAAATGTGTGCTTTTAGAAATCATAAAGTATCTTTAACACGTCTGATAATGTGTTATCTCTGATAATTTAACAGGCCAGACAGCTGTGAATTGAATTTGCGGACTTGTTTGAAAAAGCAAAAGCCACTTATAAAGTGTTGGAAATGCTATTTCAAGGAAAACCCGTTTGTGAAATATTCAACAGTGGTGGATAAATAAGCAAGAGGGCTTGTTTCGTAGTAGAAGAACATGAACGATATTGGTTTTTCGTGAGTAAATCAGCAGCAAACGACCGTTTAATCTCTCTAGGATTTCCGCACAACTGAGTTAAGAAAAATGCCGAAACATTAAAGGTTTTAAACTCTGCTTGACTAACATGTTCTACATTGAAATACATCGATCTTACGTTGCGCAGACTGATATTTCCATGAGCTAGCTTGGTAGTATAAATATCCAGCATGTATTGTAACAGCAAACTTTCGCTACCCAACGCAGTCAAAACAACCCGAAATGATTATATTCATTGCAGCAAAATTGTTTCCCAATAGAGTTATTAACTAGAAGCGTTAATTTTTCAGATGTTATTTGGTTCAATAAGAAATTCATAGTAGTTACCTAGCTATACTTCAGCGCCTGCCTTTATATAATATATGTTTACATTTGAGTATATAAAAACGCGCATATATAGGTACTCAAAATTCAAAATGAAATCCATTTGCCTATATCCCTTTCATCTTTTAAAACGACGAAGTTTTATCAAACTTGGTCCTTGTTATGAATTATTTCCGTTGAGCTTTTTAACAATATTTTTCTTAGAGAACAAGAATAAGTTGGTGTTATAATTATTTTGGATGAAACAGACCTTTTGTTCAAAACATCTGTTTGCCAACAAGGTGTTATAGTGGCTCCAGGCAGGCACTTTTGGTCGTAAAAGAGCTAACAACTGAGAAGTTAGAGAAGTAATTCAACCTGACGGATGTGTGATCAACCATGATTCAGCTGTGATTAATTTGTGATTTGCTATCATATGGCTGAAATAATTTTTGATAACTCATTGCTCCATTTTGATCGATTTGTGTTTAGTCATGATTGTGGTTTGTCTATGATCATGATCAGCAATTATTTTTATTGATAATCAGCTATGATTGATCTGTGATCAGTCACAATTCAATGATGATGAAATGTGTAAAAGGTTTGATTTAGAAAAGATGTGATTCATCTATGATCAGTCATGCTTCAGTTGTGATTAATCTATGATCAACCTTGATTGAGTTGTGGTTATTCTATGAACAGAAGTGATCCAATTGTGATAAATATGTGGTTAATACTACCTTTTAAAAATATTATAGTTTCCTTACCTCAATGTGCTTAATGTTTCGGATATATGAATACTGGCAGGGCTGATTGTTGCAATCATAGCGGTTCTTGAATTTCCTCCAAGACTTTCTCTCAGTAGCCTAAAATTGAAAAACAAGAAACATAGCAAGGCATAAATAACAAAACTAAACACTATAAGAGCTATAAGCCGTTGATTCGTGTCAATTTTTCAGGTAAAAATCTAAATAGTATATTGATCAATTGCTTACCACAAGAATGATATCATTGATGTCCTTGGAACGATAAAGATGATTCTAGCAAATTATGCACCCACCTGCCAGCTTAATCAGTGTTGTTTCCTTAAAATCATACCCAAAAAAGATAGCGAATAGAAAGATTTAGAAACCAGGATCGGCTTAATCGACACACAAATATGGATCAAGGATGGTATGGTGTGTACGTGGAAGGTATGGTGTGTACATGGTAACACAACAAAATATAACAGTGTCTAAATATGTATACATTAAATTCATACCATGTTAAAGTCGATTCTCTGTAAGGTATAAAAATCTTCTTTTTTGGACCAGTTTGTTTCTCTGAAAGCAGGGAAATTACTTTGCCAAGAGTATGCAGCGATCGATTGATGCAGCTTCCTTCCTAAGATGTTACAAAATACATTGCATTATGATTGCATTATATAGAATGTTAGTGGCACATTACTAAGAAAAATTCCTACGAACGTTTCTCTGTATTTGAAGACATTAGATATAGAATCTCCAAGTGGTTGGAAAGTCCCTCAAATACATCTGAAGGAAATTTTGTTGAAAGAAATGCAACAGAAGAAGCAAGACGAGTTGTTTTAAGCTTCATTCAGCATTGAAGGACGACGAATCATCCGTTAACTGACACTTTCCAAAAATGGACATAAGAAAACAACGGACAAACAATATTGTACAGATATTTCTTTCCTTAAGTAAAAGCCTTACAAATAGTTAACACCCAGCAACAAGCATCTCCCTACAACGGGCAGTAGTTCTGTTTAGCAGGTTAAAAGGCTAAGAAAAAGATTATTAATATATAGTAATCGCTTTAAATACGGGCACGTCTTGACAGTCTGAGAAGCAGGTAATCACTACCTGTTATTGAACTGAAGATGAAACCTAGCAAGAATGATACCTTGAGGCGATTATTTGCAGCTTCGTAATCTGCAGCCAGTTCCTCGTTTATAACCTGATTGGCTCTTTCACTGCCAGCAAGGTCGATCAGGTTTACCTTGCAGGATTTTGATAAATGCGTTTCCGTGTCTTCAAAGAAACCAGTCTGCAATGAAAAGCATCAACAATCTTATGCATCAACGTGCACCCTAGAGTTTGAAAAAATGATGACATTCTAGATTTTATGAGTACAAAACAGGCGTTGATTTTATGATGTGCGGGAAAAAGCATTTAGTTGTATTGTGGGTACAAAGTCTTATTAGCTTACCACCAGTAAACAAACAAAATTCATCTGATTTCCCAAATAAATGCTATAATTTAGTACAATAATTTTCTGAACATATCATGTTTCAAAGTTATGACGGTGATGATGATGAGGATGATGATGATGATGTTGATGATGATGATGATGATGATGATGATTATTATTATTATTATGATTATGATTATGATGACGGTGATGATGATAATGATGACGATGATGATGATGATGATGACGATGTTGATGATGATGTTAAAAATGAAGATGAAACATCTTCCATGACATAGTTTACAACATAGAGCCAATGAAAACAAAGATTTAAAGTTTCATGAAAGTAACCAGTTTAGATACGCTCAGAGTGGAGGATAGAGTTACGTCGATAGGTTGTGGAATACCTCTGATTGATTCAAAAGGATAGTGAAAACAGAATGAGATCTGCTGCTTCTGTCGTTCATTCCAGTTGCCGCCGTTGCTCTGTTCCTATTGCCAACTGCAAGCCAACCCTAACGACAGATTGAATACAGAAAATGCTAAAGAGAGTTTCACAGTCTTGCGTCTAAATACAGTAGATGCATTCTTACTTAGATTGATCTGCGACCAAAGTTTAAAAGATTATCGCGATACTAAATACGCCTATTTACATGAGCTCCATTGTCTTAGAAGGGCCAAGGATATGTTCAATTTGCGCTGAACTTAAGTTTGACTGGAACGAGAAGTAACGAAACATAAGGTTGGTTTTTACCATCAGCAAATGAAAAGGATCATTGCAAAACCACTTTTAAAACAAAACAAAAGATCCTGCAACACTGCATACCTTGAAGTCAATTAAAACACAGACATAATATATAACAAAGCATGTTACATAAAACACATCTTCTATAAAATCATGCCCGATGGGGCGTGTTCTTAAAATTAAATGGACTTTTATAACGTGGTTCTATGCAGCAAAGACTGGATTGTTTATTTCAGAAAACAGACACTGTGAACCATTTCATATTTTAGCATTTAGTGGTAGTAGCTATATACAAAACTACAACAACTTTTGTTGTTGGCTCCAAAGCCACTATCCACTACCCGCTTAATTTTTGCCAGTTCCATAGATAATAAGCCCCATTTGCAAGGATGAAACCTGAACTTTTGTTAAGGATCTTTTTCTGTTAAGGAACTTTTTCTCTGTCCTTGGTGGCGGCTTCGTTATCAAAGAATTACATTTCCTGAGAACACGAGCACAGTAATGAATGAGAGTGTTCCTCTTGTGATTTTTTTTATATATACCAAAGGTCCATCAGACTGACCATTAGGATGTCTATAGCAAATTATAATTCATAGTATATGTTTGGGAGCATTGGAAAAAACAGAAAGGAAAAAGACAAACCTCGATGTCTTCCCAGCCCGTGACTGTGAACCTAAAAATCATAGAATAAAATTTGATTTCATTTCTTTAGTTTCTTGAAATGCCAGCGTGTATTTTAAACGCCAGAGGAAGTACTTTTTAGCATAAGAATATAACTGAGCATACATAAAAGAGGTCGAATTAATTTCAATTGAAGATGTAGAAAAATGTGCTTTAAGTTGAAGATATTGAAAAAAGCATACAGTATGGATGAATGTCTATGGATTTAGAGCAGGAATCATTTTGGAAATGGCGGGAGTTTTTAGTAAAGTAATCTCTTGAAGAAAGCAATAACAGACAAGTAGAACACAAGCTTCCGCAACAAGCTTTCAAGAGGTGTGTTCAGCATGGGTGCATTAAAGACAAGTAGGATGCAAATAAAAGACTTTGGAAGAGTAACGAATTAAAAGCTTACTGCAGCTAGGCCCGTTATTATTTCACCACAGAAAACTGTGCAAATCTGAGAAAAAAGCATATGGAAGCCTGTAACAAACTTCAGGGTCATTTGTTGAAAAATGGAAACATGCTGAGAAGTCAGCTGGTTGAAACAGCCAGATGCTGCTTTTAATGATAGCAGTAACAGTTGTGACCATTTTCTATGCACCTGTATGTGCACGACGGTTTTTCCTTCTAACAATACCGCCCAGAAAGAAGAAGATGCTCAACGTTCAGAAGGAAGGAGATGCTCCAACGTGAAAAGAGATCCTTAACAGAAATCCATTAGTTAATGCTCTTTCAATTCATTCCTTTGATGTCTAATAAGAAGTTACTGTGGTGTTGCTAGCAAAGGATGAGTGTAGCAACAATGCTATGAAAAAGCCACGAGAAAGTTTCAAAAGAGAAACAAATTGACTTTTAACCAATTTCAGCTTTGTAGAATGCAATGCCAGAGTTTTCTTATGTAAAATGACTAATTGATAACGGTTTTGAATGCAATAGCCGAATGTTAATTCATTCGAAAGTAGTCGAAAGTAGGAAGTTTCACTTCAACAATCGACAACTGGTTCTCTTTGAATGGAACTTAACGAGCGGTACTTCAAAAGGTATTGCAAACTGATCACGGGAAATGGCTGTTAATTTGTTACTACGAGAAACTTCTAGACCACTTCATCCTTTAAGTTTGATGCTGAACATAGATATTTCTAGACTTTATGTGATGCTTCCAAAAAGGAAAACACGTGTTTCAAAAGACTGTTTGCAATATTCAATGAATGGATTAAAAAAATATACCCTGTATGGATGACTTGAAGGAAGCTGTTTGGTATGGTGTAAGGTTCAAATTTTGAAATTGTAAAGCAATTATCTCAATACAAGCCCCCTCCCCACAACTGGAGGAATTACTACCAGTTAATAAAAATACGTAACTACACCCTATTAAACACCTATGAGCATCAAAATTCCTGATACCTCCAGGGACATAAAAACTTAGAATAATAGTACCAATAGAAAAAAAGGTTATATCACTGTTGCCTGATATCCACATTAAGAGACATCAAGCAACTTAAAACAGTCCTGTTCTATACACCAAAAGCGTGTACTATATACTGTAGTTATCTTTCGAATAAAAATATGTTCTAGAAACAATGTTCCAACAACAGATAATGCCAGCAACAAACAAGTACAAAGTTACCATCTAGGATACAGAAAAGTGTTCAAGAACCTAGGTTCAAGTGAAAAACATATGTTCTGATAGGTTTGTAAGGAACACAAGGACAGAAAAAAGTTTATTTGTAAGAAGATAAAGTAACTGCTTACACAGACAGGTCTTGTACATAGGGTCCCTGTTCAGGATGCTCCCTGATCCGTAACTTCAAATAAAAGACAAAAGATAAAGTTCAATCGGAGCAAAGTTTTCTTAAAACAGGTAGCTGTTTTCCTAGAAAATAGTACGTAGAACCATGTTTCTTAACATTGGGTCTGTAAAAATCTTCAACTCTTTGAAGTCTCTTTGTTATTTATATTTTGTTTTGATTGTTCAGATAGAAAATACATAAAGTTTACATCATAAAGTATTGATCTTCATGTCTAAATTTGCTAGGTTAACAGGTTCCGTAATTGCAAAATACTTAAAAATTCTATACATAGTCAGCTTCATGTCATTTTTATTTACCAAGATGCCCTGCAATGAAAGTTTGCTTGTTACAAAAAATGATAACAAACAATAATTCAAATCAATCGTCTAGCTGCACTGTAAGTTTATGCACCATACCTGTTTTGTGCTTTCTGGAGAATAGGTCAACAAGTCCCGGATTTTTTCATTATAGATTTCAAAGAAGCTTATTTCCACACTGAAATGTTTCTAAAAAAATTGAGAATACTAATCAACATAACTTCAATTGATTAAAATAGAAAGTTGAGAAATTTTTGAAGAATGATATTTCTTGAACCACTACTTCTGTATAGAAAGATTGGAGTCTCTTGATAAAGGTGCAGATGACTAGATGTTTCAGAAGCTGTTCACATTTTTTTCAGCCATTTTATCCAGGCCTTGCAAGGAGAGGCACTCCAGCTCAATCATGCGCCTCCGCATATGCAGGGCTGTCAATGGGGGGCGCGCTTTAGCGCTCGACCGTGCAGGCACGCGCCCGAGGTTATCTTTTAGAGCGATTAGTCGCGCGCCCAGTGATAAATATTACTCTTGAAGAGCGCGATTACCGGGTGCTGATAGGTCAATCCACTTAAGAAACTCTTTTTAGAAACGGAAGTTTGTTTCCACTACTCCGTTTTCGTATGTCTCCGTTTTCCGATCATTCAGTTTCCGTTATTCTTGAGCCGTTACCATTGCTGGCTTTTATAATAGTTGGCTTTTATTGACTATGCTTGTAAATATTTTATCTTTTACATGTATAGCTATTTTATACCTTTTTCATGCTAACATTGTAAATAAAGAGTTGATAATAATAATAAATGATTCCTCTGGCCCACACCGTTTTGGCCAAAACGAAAACGAAGGTTTTCCCATTACTCTGTTTTGTCTCTCATTCAAACAATTCGTTTCTAAATGACTCCGTTTTCCAATGACTTCGTTTTCGCTGTTCCATCTTCATCTTCAAACAACTCTGTTTTCGGTTGATAACGTTTGAAGATGAAACATCACTATGTCGGACGGTACCCTTCACGATTACTCCCGAAGGAAACATGAACATAGCTACACAATGTGTAGCATTCAGTTCATTTATTAAAAGGTTTGTCACGTTTAATGATTCAATAGAAACAACTTTATCGCTTTTTGTTAAAAAAAAATTGATTCCCGCGCCCCACTTTTATCACGCGAGTTTTTGGCCGCGCGCGTTGATTTCTGAACGTGAAAGCCCTGTATATGCCTAGAAACTTCTAGGAGCTTGATTTATGGAGCACCTATTGTTTTTAGACTGTCTAAAAACTAAATGCAAAAAAACAAATTTTGTTATTGATGACATTGGATCATGCTCAGTTGAGCGACTAACAAGATGAAGATGCTCAGGTTTTCAAGCACCCTCTTTTGGCTCCTCACAAGACCTGATTTTACCATTAATGTCATTCTAAGATCAACACTGCTTATTGTTAATCAAATCATTAGTTTTATATCTGCAATACGTGCCCTGCATGTATGGCCTGTTCTAAATGTGCTGCTATTACGATGTCTGAGTCCGTTATTACCTTCCTGTCTGAATGAATTTCTTTGAACAGTTCCTCGCAGAACCTTGGTATAACCCCAGCTTCATCTCCATCATATCCAGTCATTCTTAAAATAGAATGAAACTAATACAATATTTATGCTTAATGAAAAAGAGATACAGAATAGTACTAGCCAGAGAAGGCTACAATGGTTTGGGAAAGTTAGAAGGGAGAACGAAGGAGGAGTACTGAAATTTGTGGGAGAATATTTTTAAGAGATTCCTAGAAAAAAAAGACCGGTTGGAAGTCCAAAGACATTAAGGAAATGAGCTGGAAGGAAACACAAATTACAAAAAGATGGAGAACGAACGACCAAAAAAATGGAAAAAGATTGATTGTGAATAATAATGATAGTGATGACGATTAAATGAATGAAAGAGAATAAATTTTGATACTTACGTGTAGGATTTCCCAGAACCAGTCTACAAAAGAGAAAATAAATTACATGTTACACATCAGATAAAAACGTTGAATCATGAATTCACAATGACTTTGTTAATAATACAATTAACATTCTTAAACAGGCTAGAAGAATAAATGTTACATAGATGAATAAATGAAAAAATGTGTAATTAATAAATCATGATTGCTTAAAAAGACAGTTTGATCATTATCATGATTCACATCTTCTGTTTCGGAATATTACAAACTATTTTGACTAACATCCTGCTACCTTATACAGTATTCTGTGAGTTTAAAGATGCATTTATTATAAAATCATTGCTTCCTTCCTATTTCTTAATTCCTCAAAATAGTTTGCAATCATTTCTACTTCTTGTTTCCTCATAAGTTTCTTAAATCTTACTCCTGTCTGATTATAAATTCAAGACAAATTGTATTTTTCAAGCAGAGTTTAAAGATTTTCACTTAGAAACAATAGCTACTACTCTGTTTATTCAGATCAATGAGTTTATTATTTCATATTCTTTATAGTTTTATATTCTTTATATCTTTTACCTGGCCATATGCAAATAAACAAGTGTTGTAACCCTGTATAACTCCTTCCAACAAAGGTTTGGCTGTTGCAGTGTATACTTTCTCTTGACTGGCATAGCTTTGGTCAGTTGTACCAAATGACCAAAATGACATGTCATACGTGAAGTGATGAGGGTTTCCATTGGTTTCTGTGACACAAATTGAATTTTCATGCACTTCGACTACACATGACACATCTGTATTTTGTTCTTCTCTGTTGGGGAAAAAATGAACTTTATCATTAAAGAATATATCAAAGAATGTGCTAACAAGCAATTATCAGAGATTATCTAAAATGCTTTGGATTTTTGGAATAGCTTATAGATAGCATTAAAAGGGACATTGTCCCCAAACTGAAATTATGGGCCTGGGTATTTATGTTTTAACAATCACAGATGCATTTACCAAGACATACACCAAGACATGCATAAGACATGTACTGTATTTCTGGGAAGCAGGCAATAAATGAGCAAAACTTTTGCACTTGGATGATTTAGCCACTTGTTTTGCTTCGGGTTTGATCAAGTTTCTAGTTGATTTGTGCTTTGAAACAAAGTAAATAAACAGCTTTAGCAAAAATCAGCATAAAAACATAATCAGCATAAAAATGAAGCAGCTTAAATGTGGTGTATATTATGTGAAAGCTGGCCTGGAGTTTTGGAGGAAGAGATACTTTTTTAGCAGGATAGGAAAATTTTCAAAGTATGCAAGAAATATAATTTTCAATTTTTACAAGAAAACAAAAATTTACAAAATGTTAAGTGCAGATTTAAAATAAACATTTTGGGGAGCTTAAATAATCAAGCGGCAGATGATTAAATAATCAAGCCAGCAGAGTCTTTGATGGGAGTGAGGAGGTGTTATGTCTCGATCAAATACCTCTCATTAAAGGGCCTAACAGGATTTGAATCTCTGCATATATAAAAACTGGGCCTTAGCTTGAATAAGTGGAAGCAAATCAAGAAAATACAGCAATGAGAGCACACAGCAGCCTTTGTAGTTTAGATACAGGCTAAACACCTGCAAATACACATTCCCTTTAGTTATTAGATTTATAAAAAAAATTGAAGAAGCTTTTAAAAGTAATATTTCAAAAGAGTCCAAACACCAGACATACATAAATTGCCAGCTAAAACAAGAACAAAGTTGAAAATGGAAAAAGATTTTTAATTTCATTCAGTTGCTATATACTTGGTCTGTCATATATCTTAAATTTCTTTATATAAAGAAACTTTATATTGCCAAATCATGTTAAAAATGGGCACACAGCTTTGATTGCTCTGTCTTGTGTTTTTTCTATGTCCCCATAAGCTTATTTAGTTTTATCTATTGTTTTCTTCCTTAAGCTTTTTGCAATTAAAAATGTATGATTAGTGAATGTATTTAAGAAAACTAATTTGATGTAACCTGTAATTACATTGGGGCTGAAAAAAGTTTTTGAGTTTGAGATAGGAACATAAAGGTGCAGATTTGATACTGGATGGAAATCAGAGGAGCAAACCTAGAACCATTATCATCTACACACTGGAACATATTTTGCTTTTCAAATATATTATCCTGAGTGTGTAGAAAATCATTTGAAAAATGGGGCTTCTGCATTTCAACACATTACCTCTCTGAAAATGGTCGAACTCTGACAGCTACAAAAACCGAAAAGTTTCCAGAATCAACACAGGCATCAAAATTCCTCTTCCCTGTATTAACAGATATTTCTTTAGCTGAAAAATTGTCTCCTGATTTCACTCTGTTGAAGCTGTCATCAGGAGTACAATCGCCCATTTTAAAGTCACTTTCACATAGATTGTTTGAAATGGGCATTGGTTTTATTTCAGCGACAGGAACATGTTTGCAGTCTCCTTCATAACTTTCTTGATCTGTGAAATAAGTATCACTTTCATTCGCAACAGCCAGTCTTTTCTTTGGTCTAAACTCTTTTCTTTTCTCTGAGTCTCGTTTGGTTTTACCTTTAAATAATCCAAGTGGAGTCTTTGTAGAAACCGGGGTACAACGTGGAGTAATGAGTGCGGGTGTTCCACTTTTGGGACACGAAGGTGTCTTCCTAGAGCCAGATCTTATGAGCTTTCTGGAACCATCAGTATTGCTTTTTGGAGACTTTTTAAGATCTAATCTGGATCCGAATGTATTTGTTGTGCTTTGCAGTCGACGAGTGACTGGTGTTTTTGAATTTGGTGTCACACAAACACGTCTTTTCGTTTCGCTTTTTTCGCTGGTTTGGTACTGCTGGAGAATATTACCACATGACTTCTGCTTGGAAAAATTTCGCGGGGGCTTTTTGCTCACTGAAGACGCCTCCATCCCTCTTGGTGCCAATATGATCTTCCTTGGTCAGAGGATGGCCTAGCTAGTTATTCCTTGAAACTGTCAGCCAACTGAGCATACAGTTAGGTGTGTTCTACTCTGCACCTGGCATTGCCAATTTTCTTCGTAATCATCACGGTTTGTAACAGCTTTAATTATATAAGATCATTAACAACTTCCAATAACAACGCCATATTCATAAATCAAATAAACTTTTTTTCAATCACATTCTGAATTATTTTTATGAAATGGCGCCAATTGAAATCGTCGTTTAGCACTGCATCCTGGGATTGCTCCTCAGAGTTATTGTTTCTCGGTATCTACTAATCTACTAATCTACACCGTAAATCCTCGAATCTCCCAGGGGCTTATGATAGTTTATAGTAGTTTCCCTCTATTATCTTTGGTGCCACAACCTTGATAACAAACTTCAGCAAAAATTCAAAAAAAATTGTAGGGAGGGCGCTACATCCCCCTTCGGCCCTTCTCGGGCTCCGGCGTTCCTGCTTTAAAACTAACTTCATTGTGTCACCTTCCCATACCAACTACCAACTGCTTCGAACAATGTTACAGTTTGGCACAAAAATGTCTCTTTCTTTGGACCAAAGTACCATAAAATAGACCAACTAGGTGAAAGTTTAGTGTTATGAATCACCATTCATCAATGTGTTGTCATCAATTGACCATTGGCTTACAAGACGATCTCTAGCTTGTTTGGTGTCCAAGCCTTGAGAAAGTGATGTCGGACAACAACTTAAAGGGGCAATTTACAATAAGAATTGAATTGGCCATACCACTTGAATTGACCGAAAAAATGCTACAATAGCAATTTCTTGATCTTAAGCAGGGGTGGCGCTATGGGGTGTCACGGTGTAGAGCAGATGTCCTCCAGGCCCGTAGCCAAAGGGTGGCATGGGGTGGCAATGCCATCCCTGGAGCAACAGTACACCAACTGTTTGCCACCATAAGAATTTATCTCTGATGGGATTTTTCGTCGTTTTCATTGGATTTCCATGACAATTTGAATGAAGTTAATACTGGCGGAATGAAAATTGGTTATTGGGGTCTCTTATTACCCATTTAGGACTCATAAAAGTGTCTTGCGACTGCGCTCAAAAAACCTGTTCGCTGCTTAGCAAAAAACTTGGCACTACTTGTTCACTCCACAGAAAAATTGCCCGAACGTCTGCGTGGAACAAGTTAGTCAGGGCATTTCAAAATCACAAATTATGCGAATAACAATTTTGGGGACAATATTGTGTTATATAGACATGCACTGCTAAAATCAGGAGCTGTCGAAGTAGGAATGTTATTTTCTGTTTTGTTGAAAAATATGCCATTCCTTGAATACTGACTGAGGAAATAGATAACTTTAATCAATAGACTAAGAAAATATAAAAGTTAATTAATCGAATTTCGGTCTGAAAGAAAATGTCAAACAAACACGAAATCATATATGTAGGTTACTCGTTAAATATAAATGCATTATTGTCGAGTTAGAATATATTGCAATAAAATATTATGAATTGCACTTTTCGATAAATGAGATGGAAAAAATAAAACAATTCTTGGGAGCCCATGGTGCTTCTATTCACTGGCAAGGGCCTAACTCAGCCCGGTGAGCTGGACATTAGATTTTCATCATAACGTTTGATAAAGTCTACATTAATCGGAAATTCAAGCAGAAAATTACATAATCATTTACCTTTATTTCATTGATGTGCCTCAGACATTTTGCTCAGTTATCAATTTTCTGCATCACTGAAATTTCTTGAGAGTTTGCAAATTTTTTAATGGGCAATTTCATAATTTCATACGCCATTCAAATTTAAATTTAAGCGGGAAAAGTCACATGACAGCATAACCTCGACTTGGAAAATAAAGTAACTTAAATAAAAAATGCTTCTTCTATCATTCAGCCACGAAATACTCCTAAAATTCAGAAATATCTTTAATTGCTACCCAGTACAGGGACATTGAAAAAGCGCAAAAAAAACTTGGGCCTTTCAAAAATGAAATGAACTGAACTGAACTCGTGTTCAAAGAAAACTTATACTTAATGGCAAAAAGAGCAAATTAAACTGTGTCATTCTACGCAAAACGAAGTGTTTACAAACACACAGCTTTTCTCTAGACTCAATAATATGATTACAGCAAAGAAATCCAGCTAGCCAATTAGCTCACGGTATGGCTTTCTAGGTTGTATATCAGTTACTTATCAAAGAAACACAGTTATCCCACAGCAACGCAGTACCAGACTGCTTTATTCCCACCCTGTCTCTGCGACGAAGGCAATTTTTAACAACAGCAACGAAGAAAGGAACTCTGTGCATTTTAATGAAAAGCAGCCGTTTATTTTCATGGTTGAAAAGAGTGCATACAAGGGCTTCAATACATCAGATTTTCAAGATGTTCGATAAACATTCTATATTCTACATACTTCATAACAATCAATTATAATAAGCTGTATTTTCTTACAGGTTATTTTCACAACTCTTGATTGGGTTGTATTTTACACAAGGATAAACAGAATATAGAGATTCTGAACGAGGATCAAGGTTTTGCTATTCAGAAAATTTAGACAAGCAAAAGTGTCTTTTAGCCAAGCTGGGTTGGTGGATCCAGAAAGTAACAGTGAACAAACGAAATAATAAGGAAGTGGGTGCAAGTAAAACGCAAAAATAACTACAGTGATCGCATTTACGATCATGTACAATAAAGTGTGACGGTAGACTTCAGAAATAGCAACCAAGGGTGATTGTGGGATTTCTACCGATCGTAATAGGAACTGTTCGTCAATAATCAATTCTAGATTGAGATGACCTTGATAAAAAAGCTCTTGGTTTTCCCAGGCTTCGAGAATTCGTTTGGTCCTTCACAGCTAAACTGTGAGTGGTAAACGAAGTGTCCCTGTTCAAGCTTTACCGGAAAACTTATGATGTTTCACAAATGTTTTGTAAAGGTCTTTAAAGAGTTCGCGTTCTCCTTGTGACAGGGCCATATTGAGATAAGCAGAGTCATTTGAACTGCAGCTATCCATTAAGCAGTACAAACCATCGGTGAGACATTTCTGAAATAAGAAAAATCGATTTATTCGACTGATTTGTGATTTGGTCCCCCTACTTATAAAAAAACAGCAAATACCGTTTATATAAACTAATATGATATAAAATCGTAAATATAAATTACAAAACAACACAAAAAGACCTTCCGGGATGCAAAAATATTCAGCAAAATTTCAAAGGAACAAATAACATCAATTATGAAGGTCAAGAGTTTCTGCAAGGATTTTGACTTTGACTTTTAACATTTTTCTTTAGACTTAAACCTTGCTTGTTTCTTTAAACATGAATTACAATAGAAATAAAATAGCTTATGAATTACATCTATTGTTAAGTATATATTTTAGGAACACTAGGTTAACAGGTCCTTGGTTAATGGCAGCAAATTCATTTTGCTGAACAAGTTTACCTGTATAAATATGGTTTTATTACCTCGTAAAGCAATAATTTCTCTTTTAAATTGAATTAATTAAAAGTAACAGAATTACCCCTAAAAAAGTAAACCTTTTTAACGATGGCAAAAATTTAAAGAATCTGAGCTAGTCTAAAGGGCATGGTCGCTAAAAAATTTTAGGTTTTGCCTTAGAGCCTCCAGAACCTCTCGACGGCCCTGTCTAGAGATCTAGAGAAGAGAGGGAAGAGACTCGTCACTTCTTTGTGAAACTAAAAGAATCGAAGAATGTCTAGATCTGAAAAGTTGTGTCTGTACACCTGTAAGCTGCGAGAAATTAATTCTTAAAAATATGAAATACAACTACCATGCCTAAGCCACCTTTTTTACATAAAATTAAAATGTTTTAGACTAACTGGCCCTAAAAAGAATTCATCTTCACGGTACTAGTGCTCGGTCATCAAATGACCATAACGAATAGCCGAAAACGATGAGAAGTTGTTTGACTAGTTACCTACCATGAAACGTAATAATAGCTTAGATAAACTCAACGGTTTCGACCTGGATTAAACATCAATTGCTTTATATGAAGACAATTACGGAGACAGTACTAGCAGATGCTAGATACTCCTTATTTTTTCTTTGCCAAGGAGCAAAGCTATTGAAATCCTCCTTAAAGCAATTTAATACTAAGAGCGGTACACATACACTCTTTTGTTTATTATCAACTTCCCTCGTCATTATCAACCGTAAAACTGCAAACTTTTCTTGTGTATTTTGTAACCAAAAGAAAAACAGCAACGAAGTAGCCAGCTTTAACAGCAGCTAAGTTGTAATCGACTCATTACTGTAAGGGAAATTACAGCCTAACATTTAAAAAAGCTTTTAGTAGCACAAAATTTGAAAATACCAAGGAAAAGCGGAAACCTGTCAAACTAAAATACTTTTCTTCAGCGTATAAACATCCGATAATGTCCAAAGGAAAGCAGAAAACTTAAATCCAGATGCGGAACGAAAGTGAAAATAGAGGATACAGGGCACTTTTCACGATCAAACATTTTTCCTGCGGAAAAACTAGCGACTTTTTTGCCAATATCATATCGAAATGACATCTTCGGGGTAGCCATTATCCTAAAGTATTTCCTTGCTTTGTCAAGTTGAGTTTTTTAGATGTTTTGGTGCATAAAGAACCTTGACTTTCTACAGGTGTTTATAGAAACCAACACTTATTAGACAATATATTCGTTTGAAGTCTCTGGGCATAGTGCACCAAGAACTTATGATTTGTTCAAAGGCTAAACCGGGTCTAAGGGGCCCTTTACATGAGACCCGAAACGAAACTCATGCCGGCACGAGTTTTCATGCCGGCACGAGTTTCATGTCGGGTGCTGGTCTGAGCTACTGTTGTGATTACATGGCGTTGACCGAAATGAAACTCATGCCGGCATGAGTTTTCATGCCGGTGTCATATGCGTTTTGGTACCCTATGCAAAAGTGTAACATTGTGAAACGCAATGTGTTTCAAATCAAGTGATTTCATCATAGTGCGACATTATGACACATTATAATTAACAAATAGGACACAATGCTTTTTTTGTTTAAAATTTCACACTTTTTAATCAAGAAAACTTTGGAGTCGCCATTAATGTTGTACTTTTTTGCATAAACTTAACAAGGGAAATCACAGCACCGCTTCTTGTTAGTACCCCCTTGTTAGAAATAGTTCGATTGTTCTTTACATTCTGAACATTATGAATCAGAACATTTGTGTTCCCAGACCAGGTCGCATGCTAAATTCCACCATTTGTTTCAGTTCCCTGTTTTTTAAAAGCTTGGGTACGTTTTTGCATAAGCAAAATTGTTATGCGTTTCTGTACCAGGACCGTTTTGCATGCGAAATTCCAAGTTCGTTTTGGTAACCTATTGTTTTAGTGCTTGGGTACGTTTTTGTATAAACAAAATTGCCATGCGTTTGTGTACCTGGACCGTTTTGCATGCTAAATTCCACCATTAGTTTTGGTACCCTATTGTTTAAGTGCTTGGGTACGATTTTGCATAACCAAAATTGCCATGCGTTTGAGTACCCGGACCAAAATGCATAAGGTTACCGAAACGCATATGACACCGGCATGAGTTCATTTCGGGTCTCATGTAAAGGGCCCCTAAAGCTTGACAAAGCGCAAAGGAGGCATGTATGAGGGGGGAGGGGCCGTAGGAGTGGGCACTCTCCTCCTCGATTTTTGCAGAGGTATAGGAAAAATACATGTAATAATTTGAATCACATGTTCGTAGATTAGGAAAACCTGAGTGGTGCAGAATGCAATTAACAATCACATAATAAGTAAACAAATACCTGGTATTCTTGAGGTATTGATTTTGATGTGACAATTTGCAAATAGTCAGCTACGAGATACGGTGCATACTAAAAAGAAGAAGCAGATCAGTTTCCTTTGTTTTACACAAGCAATATCTGATAAGAGTACGTTGAACGATTATGCTATGAATTTTTTATCAAATACTCAAACATCATTCAAATTTTATCAAACCGCAGAATGAAAAATAACATTTTATAAATTGCAGATAGGTAAGCAGAGGCTTTTATTAAACATCCAACATTTGATGCGTTACATCTAAAAAAAAAATTTTGTTGTCAACTAACAAACGTCGTTTTATTTCTGAAATTTATTTCAATCTCGTCGGATTTTTGGTAACATGGTGCTGCTGTGAACCAGGGATGTCATTGGTGATGTTGCACATCAAGGCAACGTTGCAACTGAGCTGCTGTGCTAGTTCAGGTGTGCCAACAACTGGAATATTCCCATAGATGACCTATTTAGCACTTGTATAATCTCTACTCTCCATTAATTGGTCCAAAACACTTGCATAGGTGATTTGTGGGAAACAGATACAAGGCATTTGTAAAGCAACAACGTGGAACCGAGTCCTTATTGACTTCAAATGATTCTCAGTCATATTCTGATTATGAATCAAGCTTATGATTATGATTATTTCATCCTATTGCCTTCATCTGACAGAAGCAAGACGCACAATGTGTTCTCAGTCATTATGGCTGAGGGGCATAGCTCCCAAATTATTTTTTAGTTTCTAAAACGAAACAAAATGTTGCCTTGCCTACGGTTTTTAGCATGTTTAGCAACTAACCCCCTCCCCTCCAAAGCAATTAGCCCCGTCAATGCCCTGCGATTCTTGAGTGCGCTCATCCTCTTTTCACATTCGCCAACAACAAAGAACCGGTGTATTGATTTCAATAAAAAATTCATCGACTTCTCATAATGCAAACTGTTACGGCCCGTTAAGTTGAGATGTGACTCACCATAGAAATAAAAAAAGGCCTTAAAAACTTTCAACTGGATTGCATTTTTAGGATTTAACGCGGCTTTGCAGGCAGGTGAACACATATTTTACACGGACTAACATCTTGTTTGAAATATTTTCTACAAGCAATAAAACATTAATACCTATGGCCTGTAGAGGGACGAAGCTGTGAAAGTGATTAGGGACCCGCACGACATAAAACGAGATGTCGTACTTTTAACTGTCTTTATGCAATGCTAAATTTAGTCTTATAACTCGCTACAGGATATCAAATTTTTCAATCAAAAATTAGCTTCAGCAACCAAAGACAAATTGGCTACCTACAGTTGGTCTGAAGCCTGTTGAGAAAATCTTAAAAATCACTTGAAAGCAAAACATATCGCAACTAATATGTTCGGGCACACATTTACTTCGACCTTTAGGCCCTTTAGGGGGTGTCAGGAAATTTTGAACAATTTTTAAACTGATCGGACTTTGAATTGACTTCTTGCATTAGGACATTAGGCTATAGAATATTATCTTTGCCATATAAACTCAATATATTTACAAGTATATTCAAGCTGAGACTTGGCAAAGAAAACAAATTCAACGAAAGTTCGTGAATAGTTCTCAAGGGTAACTCTTTGATGGATGTGAAATTCGTCGAGATGCACACTGATGTGTACATTTCTACGAGAAAAACATCAATCCTTGCAACAAAAAACATTTTTTTGCATTTCGGCCGCAATGTTTCTCATCAAATGTAATTGGAGACAATTTTTTTACCTTCAAATGAATGTTTTTTAAGACTTGCTGAAGGGCTTACGACGCTAGATGGTAAAGATAATTTCTCAAAAAAGTAAGATGATTCATTAGAAAAGTAAAATGCTTCCTCAAAAAATACTTCCTCAGTTAAGTAAGATGATTCCACAGAAAAGTTAGATGGTTCCTCAGAAAAGCAAGTTGATTTCTCAAAAAATGCTTTCTCAGTTAAGTAAGATGTACCTCAGAAAAGGAAGATGATTCCACAGAAAAGCAAGTTGATTCCTCAAAAAAGTTAAATGGTTCCTCGGAAAAGTAAGGTGATTCCTCAGAAAAATAAGATAGTTCCTCAGTTAAGTAAGATCTTCCTCAGAAAATCAGGATGTTCCTCAGAAAAGTAAGATGATTCTTCAGAAACGTAAGATGTTTTTCAGAAAAGTAAGATGTTCCTCAGAAAAGTCCTCAGAAAAGTTAGATGGTTCCTCAGAGAAGTAAGCTGGCCCTTTTTTGAATAAGTAAGGCTGAAAACAGCGTTCTTTTATCATTTTAAACTGCAAGTAAAATCCATATACAAAATAGCTAAAAAAACGCTACATGCCTTATCCCATATGGTAAACTACATGGATACCGTAAAAAGGAACAAGTAATGTAGGCCTTCGTTCTGTCCCATTTTAATTACTGTCCTTTTTCATTTTGCGAGAGAAGCCTTTATGATAAGATCAAGCAACTCCATGAGAAGGCATTGCAAATTGCATATAAAGACGACTTTTCTGATTTTGTGACACTGTTAGAAAAGGACAATGCTGTGAAACTCCACATAAAAAACTGACAGCTGCTCATGGCTAGAGAAACATAAGAACCTTCATCTTAACACTTATGAAGACCATATTCATTGCCAAAAACCCAAATACATTCAAGCAAAATGCAGCTTCCAAAAACCAGGACTACCACCTTCGGAATCGAAAGTATCTCATATCTAAAGAAATATGGCATATGATGACCACGGAAATAAAAGAATCATTAAATCTTGCACAAGTTAAAACTCGAAAAAAGGAGAGAAGAACAATGTGGCCGTGATTTTTTTGTAGACGTTATCTCAGGTTGGGTTCCTTAATCAGAAGAAGAAAAAAGAAAAATTGTCAGTTTGAAAACGTGAAAATATCAAAACATCTAATGTTACAAAGCCTTTTCAATTTTCCACTTAGTAATTATTTTATTACATGTTATTACTTATTATTACTAAATTAGCTTTAGTATATAGCTACATCCTTCTAGACTACTGCAAATAAATAAATCATATTATGTTGAATATCACGTTGAGTTGTGACATTATATCAACAGGAGGTCGCCAAGAAGCACGTAGAATAATTCAACTTCAAAGTTTGATTTGAGAAAACAGCCCGCTGCTTTATCACGCCTACATTTTACCGTAATGAAAGACCGATTGCAGTTAATGTGTGAGGAGGGTCCAATAAGATACAAGGTCAGATAGTATCATTGCCTCTGTGATTAAATCCTGGACTGTTCGAAGCATACGAAATTGATGGATAGATAATCCCCTTAGACTTGTCCTAGACAAACAACATTTATCACCGCCAGCTTTCACTCTGTTAATTAATCCTGGTTGCGATTGCCACCCTTTAATAAGTAATCTCGTTACTTCAGAATATCGCAATTGTTTTTTCAACATTAGCAGAATAATGATAACAAATCGAAGATATTTCTGTTTTACGCGGTGAGTTTTCGACAAAAATCCGACAGTGGATTCTAAATTCCAGTTTATTGCAAGCTTAGTTAAAACAAACCAGATTAGGTGGAGATTTCGAGGATTAGAGATCTCACCGAGCAAATCAATTACATCTACTCTAAATAGCTAATTAACTAAACTAGCAATGCTTAGGCATAATCCGCTGGATGGTAAATTTGTAATGAATTTACGTCTTAATCATATTCAAGCCTTCGATGAATGTATCAGCTAAATCACCAATTTTGTAAACAGCGTTAAATTTCTACCGCATCATGGCTCTTCCTGAGTTTTGTTTACATTACCGTGGCAGACGCTCGCTGATCTTTCGCGCTTACATCTCAGTTTCGAAAACCAATGCGTAAGTAAATTAAATCGGAAAGAAAACAATGGTGACTATTCACAGTTTCTTGATTTGATGTGATTTTCTGTTATTTATAATGAATATGACATTGCATAGAATGCCAATGGTGGGTCACAAAGATTTTCACTTTGGTTCGTTGCATTGTGCCTTGCATTGCAACGCAAAGGCAAAACCGTGCTCAAAATGCTCAACCCATTTTTGTTTACACTTTATTTCGGCTTCAGATTGTGTAAATGCGAAAATTGGGTTCAACAAAGGTTAAGGTAACACGCATGCGCATTTACAGTATTGTTTAGTTGGATTCTAGATAAGGTGGCAGATGGATTTAATTAAAAAGAGATGTCGAAATTCAAATTCTCAAAGATCATTTTTCAAACAAAATTCGCTGCATCTTATTTGAAATAGGCCGCTTTCTAGTGTAGATAACTGTTGTTGCTGGATTCATTGAGGAGCAAAAATTGCAACAAATGCAGATATTTCATCATTCTTCTATATCCTTCTTTGCCTTTCAATTGGCTTATTCTTTGGTTTGATGATTTGCTTTTAAGAAAAGCGATGTTTTCCTTGCTTGCTCCCCATCGCTCGTTGATCGTGCTTCTTGTTGTATTTTGGCATGTACTTGAGAACGCATGACATTGAAAATGCTAACCCATGTTAAACCCAGGCTGAGTTTACTTTGCGTTTCAAACATTTCCACTTGGCGTCAACCTAGGCTCAACCTACCTCCAGGTTAGCTTAAACTAGATTGCGCTGTGTTGATTGGGTCTTAACGACAAAATTTTAGTGCTTATCCTGATTTAAAGTGAACAAGGCTTTGTTTTTAAGTGTCCTGTCTTCTATTTCTGTACTTTGGAAATAATCAAATTGATTAAATGTTCTAATACAAATGCTCCCGTGAGATTACTAGCTTCGAAATAATGCTACTTCCATATACTTGTTTCACTCGTATAGCACAAAATTCTGCATAGCTTTCGAAAAAATATGGTGACAGAGAAAAGAAGGGCGTCTGTTTCACATTGGAACAGATGTTTTTTGCTAAAAAAAAACAAGATATCCGAATTTTTCGTAACAGCTGCCAACCCTCTTGGTCACTTATCAACAGTTATGGGTCTCGATTGTGAATATATATATATATATATATACAATTCCATCCTCTAGATTCATTATCCCACGATTGTTTTAGAGAATAACTATTAACTGAGTTGGTGTCAGAAATCTCTATCACGGCGAGATTCGGACGATTTTTTTAAGTTTAACTGATAATTCTTAGAATATTATTAAGCATGACTGTAAAGTGACAGTGACTTGACAAGAAATTGTTTCCAGAACGAACCAAAATAATTGTATTACAATAGTTTACGGTCACACTGGGGATGAAGATAGCATTAAAAACATTCATAGCGAAGTCTTAGCGACATACCCTGGCAACAAAGTCTTTGTGACTTGCAAGTTCTTGGTACAACCTTGATAAACGAAGAAAAATTTATTTTTTGAGAAGGAGAATTCCATAAATTGTAATAACAGGCTACGGTCCTGAAAATAATCTTGAAATTATATTAGATAAAGTCAAATAGATTTTAATCTACCAGTTAAATTGAATAGTAGTATAAAAGCCAGAACAGAACTCTTTTTTAATCATACCAAAGAACATAGATTTCCATATTGACACAACTCCAAACCATTAATTTCCTCTTATGGAAGATACATGTTCCTTGAACATCATATGCAAAAACTAAGATAGTACATAGTTCATGTATAAAGACAAGCAAAAATTATCCAATCGTTTTTATCATCAAATGTAGACTGGAATGAAATGTAGACACAGGATACACTTTAAAACTCTATCAAGGCCCATGAGAAGTTAAATTTGATTTTTTAAACAATATCACCAATAAGCAATTAGGGGTGGAGACGCTTCAACATTAAGTTACAAGACAAGCAGCAATCAACAAGGGGGCAATTAAGTTATGTTTTGCTTTTCTTGCTTGGTTATGGTCAAAGTCTGTATCGTATCTCGTTCATTGTTTTTTTAATTTGAAAAGTTCCAACCTTCGATATGTTAAATTGTTTTATTGAACCTCAAGTGGACTAAAATTATGCGGAACAGTTCCATCAATGCATGTACAAACGACCATTTGGGTTATGATGATGATTTACTCTGCTTTTAGTAATTTGATTTCATTAATTATAATTGTATTGATTCTCTGATTTTACTTCGTCAAACATGCCTATCTTCTACCTACTACTACGAACCCGAATGGAAAACAACAGTTTAAAAGTTTAAAAGCACAAAGTGTGCATGCACCAATCTTATCAATTGGGAGAGTTGAATGTTTTTACTTGCTGGTCAAGACGCTGAAATCGTGATTCAATATTGAGATTTGAAAAAAAATAACAGTGCATCAGAACAAGATACCTGCGAATTAAAACAATCAAATAGTATTTCAATATTATGGCACTCTTAAAATATTCAACACATTTTGAAATCTTACTTTGAAATTTTCATTGATTTTTTTCTAACATCTTTTGCATCAAGCACGTACCAACTCTGCCCCGAAACATTTTGGGTCCAGAATATTATTGATAACAGTGTAAAATATATATTGTAAATATTGCGTGGAACTAAAGAGACACCGCCTATAATAAGATGCAAAAAGTAGAATTTGCATCGCATTTAATGGAAACTTGTCCGCATATTCCATGGCGAATAGGGTAGTAATGATCTAGGCGTGGTTCGCCCGTCAAAACTTGACATATCGAAACTTTGATAGATTGATGTCCATCAGATTGTTAGTAAAGCAATACACACAAAATAAAAAGATCCGAATAGATAGGCAAAATCCTGGAGTAAATGTTTCACATACCTTCCAATACTTTCACATGCTCTGAGTGCGTCTTGCGCAGAAGGGGCACTTTTTGGTTGGTTGAGAGCTACGAGTTCCGTTAATAGATCTGAACTGGGTTAAAGAAAACAACAACACTATTAAGTCCAGTGCAGTCTGACTTCCAGTTTTAAAACCGCAATACAAATACTAGCAAGATCTCAATTTTCCATTCTTGTCCCATATATATGACTTTAAATGATGAAATTAAATACACTCTTTTTTTAAAAGAAAAATTTTATAAGAACACGAGCCTCAAAATGGATCAAAAGTTAAGAACAAATTAAGAACAAGCTGAGGCTGAGCTTCTGCAAAATGCAATTTTGAACAACGTTTTATCTCAAAAACGAGGAATTTTAACCATGTGTGGGTGTTTTTTCGGTGATTATTCAAACTTGCCGCCAAATAAGGGGCATCTTACTCACTTTGTTAGCAAACGAGGCTTGAAGACCTCCCTAGAGCGAGAAAGCTAGCAATCGCACTGCTTACACCCTGTTGATTTAAGAACAGATTAAGCACAATCTAGCCTCATATTTTCGAAAAAATTTATAACAGTCAGCCTGAACTTAAAATTACTGGTTCTTATGAAAAATGTAGTAGCCAAATGAGTGTAGTAGCCAAAAATTATTGATTACATATTCTGTTTCTTTCATGCTTAAGAGCATAACTTCGCATTTCACGTTGTTCCTAATCGGTCAAAAATGTTCTTGCCTCGTTTACCCAACACTTCTCCGGGCACAGAAGCGTCAATGAAAGAAAAGACTCCCAGCAACTCCTCCGCAACCTATCAAGGACGCTCATACAACACACAAGATTCAAACTGCACTGGCTCAGCACAAATCAGCCTCTAAAATACAGCTCCAAGGCCGACGTATGACATCATTGTGTCCAGTACATCACACTACCGCTATCTGCATGCCTTTACGGTGTTTCACAAAACTGCTCAAACATCTTTATTATTCCAGTTATTGTTCCAGTCTTTTTGTGCTGTTAGTAGCTGACATTTGATGTTTTCATCTACCAAGAAACTAAACAATGTTTTCAAGTTTCCTCGGCTCAAAATGCTCGTTGAGCAGGCCAACATACGTACACAACACACGTGTTTAGCTTGTTAAGCAGTTAGGAAAGAGGGATGACGGTGCACCCTGTCAACTACGAAATATCAGATTGATAGCTGAAGCAAACCATGGACATGAAATGCTTATCGTATTAAAGTAATTTGTCCAGCCTTAGCTTTTGGAGATAATCTATAGGCCAAAATGACAATGCAAAGCGTTCTAGTGAAAAGTTTGGTCAACTGACCTGCCGTGCAAAAACAAATAAACAGATGGCTGTTCCACATTCATTAAAAACTCATCTCAATCCGTTCTTTTTGAAGAGCAGACGTAAAAACAACTATTTCTTCCACAAGATGTCAGACAAATACCAAAAGTGCCATTATGTGCTAACAGCTTAAGAGGAAATCTCTCAGTTCTGATAAGTTTTTGAAACATGTCGTTTGCATTTTGAATCACAAGTGGAATGCTTTGCTAGTAAAATTAGCAAAGATAATTTAATAAACATGAGAAACTATCAACGAGCTACGTAAAACTGTGCTGTGAATGAGTATTAAAAATTTAGACGTAAAACCCGGCCTTAAATTGATTGATTCTTAGTTGATAAAGTAAAAGTTTCACAATACAGCCTCTATCTACGCCATTCCTCCCATTATACGATTCAATCTGAGACTTCTATCTGTATCAAACAGAGAAATAAACAGCATGTATCACACTCTTACAAAAAAATAAAAAAGGCAAGGTCACCTTTTATACATAATGTAGCATGGCAGCATTCACAGGGCAAAGAAAACACTTGGAAAAGGATACAGTTTATTCCGCTAAGAAATGATGCGATTGCTCCAAAGACAGCGCTTGAATGATTGAAAAGAAGCTCGCTAAGGAGCTTCACCTTGAGTTGGAGAAGCTTCGGGTTCCTGAAACAAAATTTTCGCAACTATAAGCATACTGATAGGATAGGGTATATTTTTAAAGTACATCCTCATTATGCTCAGGTCTTTATAAATGTTGCATGAAACAGGGACGGAGGTGAAGAGGGGCAAGGGGGCCAGAGAAGAGAATGCTGCCTTTTGATAGGAGGGGCAAGGGGGCAGAGTGCCCTTTCAATTAAAATGCCCTTGAACCGTCAATTTGTAATAATCAGAGAGATTCGTATGAAATTCTGATTGCAGTGCCTATTTCAGGGGGGCTTAAAAATCAATTGCAATTGCTAATGGATGCTGCCGATGACACAGGGTAGAAAAAGGCCTAACTGAGGGGTCTAAGGCGATTTTCTTTGCATTTTTCATTATCGTTGTTAGTTGATCCGTTAGTTGACCTTGATTTTTATCCGTGAAATAAAGAATATGAAAAATTAGTCTAGCAAATCGATAGCTAGCTTCCTTATTTCCCAGGGGGGCTGAGCATCCCAAATTTTCGTCAGGAGGGGCTCAAGCCCTTAGCACCCTGAACCCCCGTAAGTCTGCATCAATGGATGAAGGTCTTTAAAAACGTATGAGGACATATTTAAGGATGGGGGCTTATTACAAATTTTCGCTTCAAAGGTGGGGACCAAATTGACATTTATTCTTTATTCACTGCCTGCAAGCGACGCTGGAAGAGAGATCAAGGGCTCCGCAAGTCATATTTTTTAAGGGGCTGATATTTGTTGATAAAAGCCCCGCTATCCCCAGAAACTTTTAGGTTCTCTCTTGACCGTACAAACGTATTGTCAGTGCTCTTTTACTAAGATAAAAATACAATTTTAAGTCTTTTTAAGTCAATGGCTTTTATTGCGATTTCAAAGTATCGTGAATTAGTGGACACATACGAAGAAAACAGTTAGGTTTTGGGCGGAATTAATTTCCAAGATGACAATCCATTTTGTGTGGATTTTGACCAGCAGTCCCCTATTGGGTGCGGGTTAACAACTTTACTTTTGTCTGATTAAAACATGCAGGCTTAGATCAAGATTGTGATGGTCTTGCTAAGAAAACCTATTAAATGATTCTATAAATCATCAAAAATATAAACAAATATCAGTTCAAAGATCTTACAAAGTCTTCTTAGCCATTGACTGCTTGTTGCGGTGTAATAAAAAGCCATGGCTAACAGTCGCGCTAATTACCATGTTCGTTACATACAGTGTAACCGCTTACGAGTAATCATTAAGAGAAATACGAAAAGGCCTGAGGTAGCGGGGGTTTAAGTTAAGAAAATCAATGAAAAATAAAAGATTAACGTTACTTAACAGATTATGAGAGTGTAATTGTAATTCGAATGACCTATTGCTTGCATCGTAACACAGAAGAAGTGAAACGAGTAGGTCTAGTGGAAACCCTCTGTTAAGATCCCCGCTTATCACGAACTTCTCGCTATAACACACTCAGCTTATCACGAACTTCTTGTTATGACGAACCTGCTTATTACGAATTTCTCGCTATTACAAACTAGAAGTCTCGTCCCTTGGAATACTTTCTGAATAACGAACTCCCAGTATAACGACTTAATGCTTTTAGGAAGTTTTTTCCTGGGCCTGAGTTACACGATGACGGATTGGTCTTCACTTCAGATTTCCCTCCTAATCATAAGCGATAGCACTCCGCTTTACTCCCCGTCGCTTCAGTCTTACAACGGGCTGCCATGATCTGCGCAGACAAGAAACAGTTTTACGGGTTTTGGCATAGCATTTTTTGAGATCAAACCAAGGGGGCCAAATCTGATGCGAAACTGAAGCCCCTATCCGAAGTAAAAACCAATCTGGAGTGAAACCAATCCGGCATCGTGAAATTCAGGCCTTTACGCCTGAATCCACAGAAATCGTAACAGCAAGATTTTACGGTAGTAACAAAG
This sequence comes from Rhopilema esculentum, assembly GCF_013076305.1. Next base: position 12,422,441 of record NW_027020025.1, read on the forward strand.
GAACGAAAATACTCGAAAGGATATCTGCTATTTTGAAATGGAAGTAAGGGCTAAATGGGCCACCAAGGAAAATAGGAAGAGTTTCTGTATCAGTTTAAACAAATAAAAATTGTGAAAGAGGTGCATAATGACAACGAGGCAATGACGTCACAGTGACGTTAGAAGGTATGAATTAAGCCATTATTGCGAATTTTTCAAACAAAATGCACACAGATGTTATCAGATAATTTTAAAGGCACGTTTTTTAAGTACATCTATGATTCTTTTTGAACTTATACAATCCCGGACAAAATTGTTGAAACAAAATGCAAACTTTACGTTGTCCCTGTAAATTCGAATGCCCTCTTTCTCCCCGAATCAATGTTGGATTTGAAGTTCTATCATTTCTCCTTAAAAACCATGATTTAACATTGGATTGGGGGTGGGGGAAAGTCATTTTTCAAATGAAAGAGAAAATGTCTACCTTCCTTGAAAAGTCTCAAATATTTTTGTCCGGGATAGTACAGCTATATCTATACTCCGCAGTGTTCCAATTTTTAGGGTGGATTTCGAAAGTATGAGCAATGATTGGATTGTATGCCTTTGGTAGTAAAATAAAACGAAGGAACCTAGCTGCTGAGCGCGGAACCGTGGAAATCGTGCACGCTTTTTGCAAGAGAGAATTGCCCCTCTATGAGGAGGACAAAGTGGATTCTCGGTGCGAAAGACAGGAGCTTGGGGCAAAGTGGTTTCTCGTTAGGGAAGTTGTAGTTCAGCCTGTATTTCATTAAAAATGACCTTTAAATATGTTTATATAGCATCCTGCATAATGTAAGCATTAAAAATAAAAAGTTAATCTGTACGATAATCATTAAACTGTTGAGGAATTTAAGCAATGGGTTATCTCATGGGTTGGTGTGGTATAGTTTAATCCCCCGTTGATATCTTAAGGCCTACATCTGCTAAAGGCATAAAAAATAGATTCTTGGAATAAACGTACAAATAACCATGGCCAAGATGCGAATGCTTAGTGATCAAAGCTCACATCCAATCTTATGGGACACGTCCATAATAGCACAGCGGCTATTGGTCTTCGTGCTTTGGACTAGGAATATATATATATATTCAGGTCTATTGACGATAAAAATTTAAATTCTTTTTTCCTTTAAAGAGGTGAACAACAGGAGGTATTCTAATAAATGGTCAGACCTCTATTCATACTGCCAAAGAGACCACATCAATTAAAAAATATTATGTTCACCAAATATTATCATGTTATCACAAAGGGACTAGTGATAAAAACCAAACTAAAATGATACTTCTTACTTATATTATTCCACCCAAATGGGTACAAAATTGATAAGAAAAAAAAATGTGAGAAAGACTGCGAATGGGTTATCAAATTTAAAAACATGAGGAAAGAGGGGAAAGGGTGAAATGGTAAAAATGCTTCTTTTTATGCCCTTGGCAGCTTAGCACAGAGTATGGGATCTTCGTTGAAACTTGCGCTGGCGACAAGCCCCTTTACCATTTACCATAGAAAGTGCAAACTCAGCGACTACCCAGTAAGCAGCCAAAGATTACTTGAGATAAAGATATTCGAGCATAGTTAAAACAGCTGGTCTGTTGCCTTGGATTGGTTAACAAACCAGCGAGCCTGATTAAAACTAAGAATAGGCGACTGAACATGCCGGCAAAACTTGAATTACACATCGCCCGAATTTCGATTAAGGTAGGTTTCAGAAAGTGGTTTACTAGCAGTGTTTATAATTTCTGATTATGAGATGGTGAAAAAGCTTTCGTTTCTATGGTGTTCTGTTAAGGGACACATAACTATGGTGGAAATTTTAAGCAAATGAAACGTGCGGTTGGTATTGCACGGATCAAGGATTGCATCCGAACCAAATACAGTTAAAACCATGGTTACTTCCGATGTAATTCACGTACAGAGTTTATTTTGTACTTGTTTTCTGAAATGATAAAAAGTGTCGAACACTTAAGAAGCAAGACCATCATTCGCAAAGTGTGGGCCATTCTGGGACCTAAATCATGTCATAGTTTCTTCTGTTCATCGCAATCATAAGAAATGCACATATTTAAAAAAAGAATGTTTGATCTATAAAAAAAAACCGAACCAAGCTCTCGATGAACAACCTTATTTTGGAATAAGTGAGAAATTTTGCTGGTGTTTTTTTAAATGAAATAGGCGATAATTTCACAACAAAGGGGTGCATTTTTGAAAGGCTTGATATTTTTCACCTCGCTAAGAAGGCAAGTTAGATTCATGAATGATTCTCGACAGAAGAGCAGTTTACTTTGGTGTTCCAAATAACTCCCGTACATTCGACCTTCCTCTAACTTTCTTGCTACCAGCAAGACAAAGATTGTGAAACTATTAACTGCAAAACATACAAAATCAATGATGCCAAAAAAATGACAAATTTGTAACTTAAAAAATTATTAAACATATTATATATAAGTAAACAAATAAGGAACATATTAAGCAAACTAATTTCACTGAAATATCCTTTATAAATTTTACTAGATCAAATCATATATATTTTGAATACTTAAATGCTAAACACTTGTTAATATTTTTTCCTAAAAATTTATCAGAAAAACATGATTCAGTTTTCTTTCCTCTATCGATCTTGCTATAATCAAGATTAAACTTAAGTTCTAGTCCCTCTCACTGTTTTGTAATGGTGCTTTGATGTATCTCCGAAATAAAAAGAATTAAAAAAATTGGGGATGATATTCTAAGGTAAAAATGCCACACCGTTTAGATAAAGTCATTTTCTTATGTTTCTCTTCATTATGTTTTTTCATTCTTATTACTGCGCCCCAATTAAGTGTTAAGATACAAAATATAAATTCGGTTGACATGTATTTTAGCGTTATATCTCAGCAAGACAAACATTTGATTAATCCCTAGAAAAATCAAATATAATTGACTAAAATATCTTTCACATCCATGCTTTTGAAAATGTGTTTAGGGGTCATTTTTGGATGAACTGACAGCAAAGAATTTATGTCAGAATTAAATAAAAAAATTATCAAAGCTTGATATTTTTGTCAATAAGTCATTATCAATAAGTCATTGTCAATAAGTCAATAAGTCAAATTTGATATTGTAATTTGATATCTTTTAATTTTGTTTTCAACTTTAATTTTAACAGGACCTTGACTGCTAGCAGCTTCTGAGCAAGCTGATCAAGTAATCCTGTATAAATGTAGATCATTATTATTATTCCGCTTCATGTCATTTTAGGAACACATTCGTTTAACATGTTTTGAAATTTCATTTCCGTGTTTTCGTTGCATCAACAAAGTTCAATATCAAAGATTTCGTCCTTACAATGAGAACAAATTGTTAGGTATTTGCATTGAAGAAATCATTACAACATGATGCGGGCAAACCGTTACATAAACCCAAATTCATAAGATGCGGTAGCTTCATGCTCTCAAAAAACAAAGTGCGTTCAATTTGGTAGATGATAACACTGAAGAGAGAAAATTTATACAAGAAAAGTCTTCAATTCTGATCAGAAACAAAACAAATTAGTAGCAGATCGAGAAAGGAATTTTCTTAATCTAAAATCAGTATGTTCTCATTCCTTCTTCAAATAGAAATCTGGAGTTACCTGAAAACATTCTTCAATCCAGATCAGAAACTGAAAGCTAGTAGCCAATCAAATAATCTAAAATCACTATTTGTGCAATCCTTCTTCAAATTGAAATCTGAAGAAAAGAGGAACAAACTCGATCTAAAAAAGTCTTCAATCTAGATCAGAAACTGAAAGCTAGTAGCCTATCAAACAGGAATAATCAGAAATAAATTTTTTTTCAATCCTTCTTCAAATTGAAATCTGAAGAAAAGAGGAACAAACTCGATCTAAAAAAGTCTTCAATCTAGATCAGAAACTGAAAGCTAGTAGCCTATCAAACAGGAATAATCAGAAATAAATTTTTTTTCAATCCTTCTTCAAATCAAAATCTGGAGTGAAGAGAAACAAACTTAATCTAAAAAAGTCTTCAATCCAGATCAGTAACAGAAAGCTCATAGCAAATCAAGCAGGGGACTCTGTAAATCTAAAATCGACATTTAACAAGCTTGATTCGGCTCAATCAACTCGATATCTTAAGTAGGTTGGAAAAAACCCCTGGTCATGAAGATGCAAAATATCGCCAGTATGACTTATCTATTCAAAACAACGGCAATGAAACAACTTCCTTACCATGAAATATTTAGCAGAGGATTTGACGAATCAGAAAGTCACTAACGACGCATGTGCAGTGTCACAGCTCAAACAGGTGTTCCGCCCTTTAATATACGTCAGGCAAAATAATAAGTTTTACTCTTAAAATTTTCAAGAGCAGCGGGTTAACAGGGTGAATGTATGATTTCATGTACTTAAGCAATGTACCCATACTCGCTAATATTAAAATGCTATGATTAAGACATGGTTTTGATGAAGTGAAACCAGCAGTGAACGAGTCGGCTCGTTGTCGCAATCGAGTGTCGGCACTTAGAAAGTATCTTAACGTGGCTAAAAAACCAAACGGCAGAGATAATTTCTCATAGTGACTGTTCAAAGAATGGAAAAGCGAATTTTCAAGATCTCGCCTGATTTGATACACAACTATTTATACGGGAAGAAGCGGACAATCTGCAAAATCAGAGATGATCACTCAGTTTCCTCACTGCCCTTTGATGACGATCAGCCAGGTTTGTCAGCTTGTTTCAAGTCAATTTTCTATGATTTTGTCTCGGTCCTCAAGCTGAAAAGCGCTTAGTAAACTTGTAATAACTCACTATACTACTGCTTTTTCATTATCATTTGCTGTTTAGCGACCCCTTGAATTTAACAAACATTTTTAAAAAAGTATCTGTTAACCACGACGGACGTTAATATCGCGCTATTGCGTTCAAAAAATTCTCGGCATACGTTGAAATCATATAATGAACAATCAAAGGCCATTGCAGATGAACGTGAAAAGTTACAGAGCGATAAAGAAGTGTAGATGAGAAGAGCAAAAACTAAGAAAACGTACAGCAGAATATATGAATGTGTTTTCGAGTGTTTTTGAGAAGGTTAAGTTGACATGTGCGCATGCTTGACAAAAAACAATATATTTATTTGATCGTTTGATAATATAGAGTTGTAAAAGACTGAAAATACATAGATTCGCAATATGATTCATAAAATTCCTTGTGAGAATCAAAAAAATATTATCGTTTTTCGTTACCATCCAGAAATAAATTTCTACTCTGACAGCGATTGTATTTGCGGAATAATGTTGATTAACAAATGATTCTTTGTTATTATTATAATAATTATTTTGAAGAGCTTTCCGAGTCATAACTACATATGTTAAGTTGATCTTAAAAGCTAATCAGACGGACAGTGACAAATTTGCCATAATGTCACAAAAGCAACAGCACTCTGGTTATTTGTCACATCATTACATAACAGCAAATAACATTGCATTGCTACACCATTTGGCTACAGACTATTTGGAAAAACTGCCTTAAATGTACCGATATCACAAAACATCATGTAATATTGTTGTTGCTTTGAAGCCTATAGATTATTTTGTCGATGTAGCAATTTACTGCCGTGTAATGCCAATGAAAGAATAAAACGTCTGTGTTACCGACTTTATCAGGGACATATCGAAATGTTGGCAATAACAGAACTATTGCCATAGGAACTTTACTTTTTCCTCTGGGTTTGTAGCGACTGTTTTGGGTAAAAAGATAGTGGCCATGATATTTATCACACCGTTCGATTTTTCTGGAAAACAAAGCAGCCAGGTGCCTGTTTACTCGTTGTTCCTTCATGTGAGCAGTTTTTCTGCAGAAATGACAACAATATAAAAAGAATAAACTAACTTTCTAGAATGTGAAATCAAAGTGTAAACATAAGTATAAAATTAACAAGACTTACTGAATTCTGCTTAGTGCTAATTCATTAGTTGAAGATCATATTCCATGCATTACTAGCGTGTTAAAGTAATATAAAGTATACTTTGCGTATTCGCGGAGTTGTTAATTCAACGGAGAGGTGAAAACAAGCCCTTCTTTAAAACACTTTGTGTGGGTTTGTTCCACAGCCTATAGCATAAAACAAAGCCAGGAGAAGCAAAAGCTCGAATTTCACAATTCCACTTTGATAGCGATATTAATATTTCACAGGGAAGTAATTAGAAAGCTGTTCGTAGAAGAACAAAATATCCAGCAAAAAGCTTTTTTAACAAAGTACTCAAGCTGTTCAAAAACTGCAAAACATACGAAGAAACGTCATACAGGGGATTTAAAATAACAAGAAGTTTGTTGCCGGCTATCGTGCAACTCATACAGGCCAGCTAACGAAACCATGTCGCCCTACACAATGATTTAAATCGATGTTTTAAATTCGAACTTCAAGGAAATTGCTTTGCTGACGTTTGGGGGACAAATAGTGGAAACATAATTAATTTTCCCGAGAGTGAAAATGCGAATTTATTTGCCTTTGATCTAAGAGTATGAAATTTAACGGGAATCTTCAGCATTTAAAACCTTGGGAGAATCATGTACTCTTGACCATGGATGTAGCCCATATGCTTGCTGTATCCGAATAGTGTCATTGCAGCTAATAGTTCCAGTAGAAACATAGTTAGATAGCTGTCTTAATTCATCGTCAAAAAAGCTGTTAACACTCTAAATTGCCCTTGTAAAATCATCTGTAAACAAGGGGCTCTAACGCGCGAGAACTCGGCATCAATCGTTCCGAGTCCGGTACACGGATGCAATGTTGTACCGCTGTCAATCGTCCCGAGTTCGGTACATGAATGCAATGTTGTACCGCCTCAAACCAAAGCCAGCAGAGAATATCAAAACATACACTCGGTTGATTTCAGGGTTCTCTCAGAGGAAAAGCTTCCCTGATTTCGGCCATTGTTAGTCAGATGAAATATTTTCCCTTACAATTTCTCCAGTATTCAACCGAGCATATAAAACTTTTTTATACAGAAAAATTCTTATTCGAAGTAGACATGACATCATTGATGTGATGCAATTGGAGTCATGGCAAAGACAAGTGCATTTGCCTCTTTGAATAACACAGGCAATAGTGGGAATACCTTGGTTTATTTTGTGAGTTCCAGCCATAAATCAATAGCGACAGATCTCTTCTAGAAACGATAAATTAACCCAAAAAACAATCTTAGATTGACATTATTTATATTAATCTAATAATCTTAATTATTCCATACTTTTAATAGTTCATTTTCACGATCTGCGTATATTTTTTCATTTTGATCTGCGTATTTGATAACAGTACCTCTAGGACTGAAAACATATCCTTGTACAAATAAATAAATAAAATTAGAAAAGGCCCAAATAGTAAGTGACTACTTCCACCTTAAAAATGTCAATGCGGTGCGCTGTTCATTATTTTCTTACAATTTAAAATAAAGATGGACGCCGATAAAAGTTTGATACCCAACTAAACAACAGAAGATTTTAATGCAATGGTGTACTGTATCAATGCAACTTGTACTGTATCAATGCAATGTAATGGTACACATGCAGAGAAAAAGGATAATTCTGCATGTAACCTTACTCGTAGCTGCATAGCACCCCGTCATTTCATTTTTGAATACTTTCTTTCGCTTCAGTACTTTTCATACGTGTATGCTCATTATGTATCATGCAGAAATATATTGTAGTTGTACTGCACCTTGACATACACACATTGAGCCAGGAGATAAATCAGCTGTATTTCTACCTCAACAGCTGATTACTTTCCAAAAGAGCACCTTATACTTCCAGAACAAGTGGAAATTGATCATTCTAACATACCTTGTGAGAAACTTGGTGTTTTTTCCACTATGTGGATAAAAGAGGGCACTCAGATGGGGCCTTACACTGGACGCATAATAAAGGCAACAAACCTGAGCCTTGGCGAGCCAAACAATTTCAGCTGGGAGGTAAATATGTACACTTGATAAATTTATGGCTTCTGTTATAGGTATTATGTTGCGAGGTCAAGTCGCTTTCATAAAAAGGGAGTTACGTCAACATTGATGGGCTTTATTCCTATGGCGGCTAATTTGTTGAATTTGTCACTTGAATAAAATTCGTTTTTACATTAATAGTTACCATGATACTCTTCAACAATCTTGAGCCACTCCATGATGTACCTACATTTGACCTAACGTCAAATGACATCACGCAAACCCTCCTACTATGCAAGATGATTATAAAGAAATGATCAGCATAATCGCTATGGAGCAATGATACGAACAACCACCAAAAATATAAAACACGTTTATTCTATGATGACTGAGCTTATTGTCCAAAATGACGACTCGTGAGCACCATACTATATCATACAATCCGACATCCATTCATGGAAAAGCATGGAATCAAATTTATCAATGAAATTTCCATTATGATCTTTTATTTCAAAAAAAGAAAGGCTGCTCTGATGAATTTTGATAGCAGTTAATATCATGTCTGAAAATTCCACAAAAGTTCATTGAATGTTATGATATTAATGACTGTTATTGCAATAACCAATATTGCAATAAATTATTTTGAGACTGATAGGCAATTTAATATCTAACTATGAATAGTAATATTTATTAGAAAAAATATTTCATGGCAAACATAACATACTATCACTCTCTTTGGTGAAACAGAAGATGATAATTGTAACAAAATAAATTAAATCTTAGATATTCGATGAATGCGGCCAGTTGACACATTTTGTTGATGGAAAGGATGAGCTTCATAAGAACTGGCTTTGCTATGTTCAATGCTCACGTTTCGATCAAGAGCAGAACCTAGAGCTGGTGCAGATAGGAGAAAACATCTACTACCGCGCCATAAAAGACATACCACCACATCAAGAGCTTCTGGTGTGGTATGGAAACACAACTAACCAGTTCCTTGGCATCCCAGTGTCAAGTTACATAAGTGATGATGCAGCGAAAAGGAAAACTGAGAAAAAAGGTCAGTGACTGGAAATAATGGCACATGTATTGAATAGATTTAACGGGGAAAAAAATGTTGCTTAATTTATGTCGCCAATTTGTTTAAATGTGTGAATTGACATGGAAACGAAACCACCTGATTAAGAGATTATTCACAATGGTATGGCTGGCTTCAAGACATTATAAGATATCATAAACATCACGATATCACAACAACCATAGGAAAATTACAAGATGCACAAAATTAGCTAAAAATATCTTCTTATTGCAAGGAAAGGGGAAACTTAACCAAAGCTAGAAACTAGCATGGCATAACACACGAAATGATGACAATATAACTACTTCTTGTAAGAAGGAGAAATTTGGCCCGTGCTATCATGGCAAATGCTTAAATGATTCGTGGATATTTCGTGGATGGTTATAACAGAGTAAAATCAATTTTAGTCCAAGTGTATGGCTAACAGGGTGACTTTAAAATGATTTGATGAGGGTAATCAAAATATGAATGGAAAAGATCGAAACAAAATTAGGCCCAAAATCCAAAAAGTCATTACCGTGCACAGTCGATTGTCTAAACTCTTTCTAGGATATGTAGGATGTAAATAATTCATAGAAATACGCCCTGCCTTTCCCTTTATCAACCATTTAATATAAATTTTCAAATCATAGATTTTCAAATCAAACCGTTTTCAAATTTTCAGCGTAGGGGTGTCAAACTCAACCGCAAAGGCGTTAAACGCAAGACATGATCCGAGCAGAGGGCCAAATCATAAAGAGTTATTTGAAAGTTATATTCAAACCTTGATTGCCAGGCTATTGTAAATATTCTTTGCACAAATAAAAATGAATAACAATGAGCTAGGTAAACAAAAACTAATAAGAAAAAATGGTTTTTTAAAAATAATTAGCGCGAGCACTGAAAAAGGAAAGGCTTTTAATAATAGTAATATGCAATTGTTTTGCGGGTCAGATATCGTTGTGCCAGCAGCAGGCGGAGACCCGCGGGTCGAGAGTTTGACTCCTATTCCAGGAGAAACAAGTGCCAAAAATGTGATTTAGTGAATTTTTGGATGTCTCAAAAATATATCTTTATTTTCTTACTTATACTTTGATTTAAAATATTTTTCTCCAGCTATGATGAACCGCATAATCAGAAGCAACAAAGTAGCATTACTGCCTGGCCGTTTGCGGTGTACTGTTTGCCGCAGAGGATTCAACTCGCGGAGTAATCTTCGTTCGCACATGCGGATTCATACGCTAGAAAAGCCGTTCGAATGCAAGTTTTGTAAAAAAGCCTTCAGCCAGTCATCAACACTTCGAAATCACACAAGACTCCACACAGGAGAGAAACCGTATGTATGCAATGTCTGCGACATGGCCTACAGTCAACTGGCAGGGCTCCGCGCGCACCAAAAGAGCGCTCGTCATCGACCAGTTGTTAACCTACTGAATGGAATCGGAGGTTCGTCGAAACAAAACAAAGTGAGTTGTCCGAAGTACCCCTACTCATTTGAACATGGATCTGTCTCCATGGGCCTGACCAAAGGAAACGAATGGAAAAGACATAACGATATTGAAGTCAGGCATGACCACAACATGTAAAAGGCCCACAGTTTCAAACAATAGCAAAGGCGCTCATACTTCATCTGCTGTCGTATTCTTAGGATAATATGTAAAAAGACGCTTTATCAGTAATGATACGACAAGGAACTGTAAAAAAACATTTAAAGCCTTATTCCGCTGAATATGTAACCAGCTACAGTGGAATCCTGATATAACGAACTCTGAAGGGAACCAGAAAATAGTTCGTTATATCGGGAGTTCGTTATACCGAGAGACAAGGTTTTTTGGGTCCTTTCGCAGTTCACACCTAAAAAAAACTGCGGTGGGCTTGTTTAGGCTATCTCCAACCTCCTTGCACAATTAACTCTAAAAAAGCAATCTTAATTCAAATAATACAACTGGCTGGTAATTGAAAATGAAAATATTAATGTTCCTTTCATAATTTGGGACCAAGAGATTGGCAAAGTATCACTTTGCTCCTAGTTGGTGCCTGAATGATGTCTTCGATTACTTTACATCTTTATTTGTCTTCTGCTGCTACTCCATCTGGGTCTCTCAAAAAAGTTTTGTCGTCGCTCATTGCCAATGTATCATATGTAACAGGGTATTCGTTAGTGTCCATGTATACCCATTCGTAGTAATTTCTGACGCAATCAAACTTTCATCTCGTGCACTGAGTCTATCAGCCAGTGCTTGAAATGTATCATCGGCATGTTTTACCGATTGAAAAATTATTTTCCCCCAAGAGAAAGTGATAAATGCACACCGAAAATAAATGGTAAAAAATAACAGGTGAAAAATTTATGAAAAGTTCGTTATATCGAGGGTAGTTGTGATGAAGGGACCTAAAAATTTGTTCGTAATAACCAGAGTTCGTTATATCCGGGGCTCGTTCTACCGGATTCCACTGTATTGTTCAGGGAGGGTCCTTTTAGACAACCGACGGAAACTGTTCACTTCTAAGACCTAATCCGTACGTAAAACGTCACAGAAGCAGTGTTTCCTAGGAGTAACGTTCTAATTACGTCACAAGCGTAAAAACTAACCCCAGGTGGGGTTTTAGTGGTTTCAAAATGCGGTAACTTGTAATGATTTTGATTGTAAAATATTTCATTAACGATTGTTGAATAGATAAGATAAATACATTAATATTTACTGTTCTCGAGCCATAAATACTTACTGAGCAATATTTAGGGCCAAATCTTGATCCTCAAAATTTGATTTCAAGAAAATGGAAAGATCGACATAATTGTGCTCTTCAACGCGAAAATGGAAATCTTTGGGTAAGAAAACAAAAGGCAAAAACAAGTCACACATACGCGGAAAGACTTTCTCACTCACTCACTCACTCACTCACTCACTCACTCACTCACTCACTCACTCACTCACTCACTCACTCACTCACTCACTCACTCACTCACTCACTCACTCATAAATAAATAAATAATAATAATAATAATAATAAAATAATAATTTTTTTATTTTAGGTTGGCTTCTTGTATAGCTAATTAATTTGCTCATTAATGCCAACCAAAACTTAAATACATGTTGATGCTATCTAAATTACAAGTACAAATCTATCAACAAAGAGAATAAAGTTACTATTATAAACACCCTAAATTTTAACGAATCGTTTGCACAATCTACAGTTGCAATCAAACTGATGGTTTTTAATGTCTTTTTGAAGCTATTCAAAGTCTGGGACTCTTTTAAGGATAATGGCATTGTATGCCATATTTTCGCTTCAAGAAAACGTGTATTTTCAAGACCATACCCTGTCGTGTTTGGTTTTGGTGCCGAAATATTTCTGCTACTACGAAGGGTCCATGGAGTATCTTTCTTCACTAAAATTTTATTCATGAAACATGGAATGAGATTCCTTTGAGTTTGAAAATTTCAGTAGCAAGCAACTGAAAATTTCTGTTGTGAGTGGACACTGTTTCTGCTTTGGTCAATAATTCTTCCAAATTTGAACTTCGCTATCCTTGTCAGCGGTTCTCAAAGCTCTCTCGTGAATTTGGCTTATTTACTTATTAACCGACGTATCATGAAACATCAAAACAAATGGACAGTAGCTAAACTGAGAAACAAGGCTGGAAAATGCCAGGAAATGTTTAGCGCAAGAAATGTTTCCCAGGAAATTTTTAGAGTGAAATCTCCATTGCTTGATTTTAGTATGAACATTAAATTTATGTTACTCTCTTTCTACGTAACGCTGTTTTTATACTGTAAAATTTATGTTCTGCGCTACAAACAAAATTGAAGATTAGCTTTCCAAATACAATCATCTGGTATTATCAGCGTCTGTTTTACCAAATTTCCAGCAATTTGTGCATGACTTTTAGCTAATTTAATTCAAGCAAGCTAAAACAAAACTCATTTCTCTTTTTACATTAGCCATTCTAGATAAGTAAAAACACTTAAAGACAGCCAGTCTTGTTACGTCAATTGTATTCAAGGTGAACATGCCCCAAAACCTGTGTAGATGTGTCCATTATTATTCATTTTTTTCTACTGGCATTCGCATACATTTTTCATCGATCGCTAGCTTAATAGAATGTAAGAGTTTTGGGCTTACATCTTTGACTCTAGCTCATCTCCTTATTTAAAATATTGATTTTAACCATTGAAAAATAAAATTGTATTCTTATGTTGTAGCTTTGATGATAAAAATGAGCAGCATACATGAAACCCAGAGCAAGATGTAGGATAGATCAATACTTCAATATTATCTAGTTTGCTAGTACTGATATGAAATTAAATCAAAGTTATTATAGATTTTCAGATCTACTAACTTTAACCTTGAAAACAAACTATGAGCATTGTGCTTTATTCACGTTCTCCTTGATCATCTAATACAGTATAAACAAAATGATTGCTGTTCGAAAACAAATCAAGCAACTTAAAATATAACTTTCAGTGGCTAGAAAAATTGTCGAAGTTTCGCAGGAAATCTTGATTTTTTTATTTTGCTTCCAGGAAGAAAAAAGCCCTGCCTCAGTGAGAAACAACGAAGGCATTCATCATAACCCTCAGTTTCTCAACATCCATATAGCATAAGTGCATGCAGCTTCTGTCCAGCTTTGTGACAAAGTGGGTTTACGTGGTCCTTGAAATCTAGGTTCTTGCCCAACGTTACCTAATAACCTAAAAGTTTTTCTTTAACAGATTCCGTTATTGTTGTTGCACCAACCTGCACTGACACGTCAGTGTTTTTCTCCCCATAAATCAAAAGGTGACATTTCTCAAGATTCAGTTTCATACTGTTATCAAGAAACCACTTAGAGAGCTTCTGAGCAAGGCTAGACACAATATGTTCTAGTTCATGACCGCACACGTAGATGGTCGTGTCATCAGCATAATTGCCAATTTCAGTCCTTTCCATCAAAAAGAAAAGGTCGTTTATCAATACATTAAATAACAGAGGCCCCAAAACAAAGCCTTGTGGTACCCCCTTAACCGATTTCTGCCAGGAACTGAATGACCCATTGATCTTAACTCGCTGCTTCCATTAGAAAAATAGTCATAAACAAGTTTTAGGGCAGATCTACTGAAACCGAAAGCTTCAAGCTCTGCAATGAGTAGTTCGTGATTCAGACAATCGAACGCCTTCGCAAAGATCCATTAGAATTGCACCTGCGATCTCTTTCAAATCTAGAAGAGATCTGCATTTTTCAATCAAACTAAGCAGTGCATAATGGATATCATAGCTTTTACGATACACACAAAGATAAGGACACAAAATATTTTGAGCAATTTGACCTGAAAATGTTCTTTTGTAAATTTTAGATAAAGCCGCTGACGTTAAGACTGTTTTAGGCCTGTCATTCTTTTTGCAAAGGCATCACCATTCTTAAAGAGGGATGTAATGTCTTTTCTTTAATTCTATTGGAAATTTGCTTTTACCTAAACTCTCATTTATGAATAGTTGTACCAATGGAGCAAACAAACCAGAACGTTCAGTTAATATTTTCACAAGTATGCTTCTAAAAGGAGAAGCTTTATTCGGATCTAAGTTCTTACGCTGACTCAATATATCATCCAATATCTATAGGGTCACGTAATTCGTTTGTTATTATCAAATTCTCTTGTACCTCAGAAATTTCTAGGCTAGCAGTAATGTTGACGAAGTAATCAGGGTGTCATATTCCTGATAGTGACTCGAAATGATGTATCATCGGGGTACATTTGCGCTTTCGTCAAACATTTGACAGTCATTAGATTTACAGGGATAAAAGAACTTTTTCACAAAATAATCAAACATCTTTTCTTTCTTTTTGGTATTCCGAAAATGTTTTTCGGGGTTATTTCACTTGGAACTTTCGAGAAGATAGTTGAAGAGAATCCGGGGTGTACTCTTGTTTCTAGATAGGGATTTACTGCCGTATGCAAAACATTAAATAAAACGGGGAACAAAAACAAAAAACAGAAACTCACCGATATTGATAAGTGGCTTGTGACTTATCCACGACACAGTGAATGGAAGCAACAGCCAAAGAGGGCATAAGAACTCCCTACGATAAAAAAACAAACAATAAAAGATAAAACTATACAATCCACGAGAGTGCTGTCCTAGAAGCTACGCAAAGGAAACCGTAAGAGCACAGCCTCTTTTTCACAACCTCCCTATCATAAATTATCATCTTTGCAGTCAAGTATGTAACATCTGCTTATGCAGACTGACAGATCAAACTGGCAATATCTTATTTCCTCCGCCTAGCGTATTCCCAGCGTATATTGTATCGTAGTCTTACTCTCTTCTGTACATCATTGTAAATCATTTACCTAAGTTAGAATTGATTTGTTTTTTAATCAACCCTGTAAAAACCTAACTACAAAAACAATACTGGTGTAATAACGAAAAAACTTAAGCAGGTATAACTGTATTACTGTTCAATTTAAATCTATCTAAATACAAAGCAATAAATCAATCAAGATCTGAAAGGACTGCAACGATGTAGCTATTTTTGCTTCCAAATTTAGCTGGCTCCTCTATTCAAAAAATTTTTTGACCAGCAACCGTTTTCATCAGAGCGATGGCTAAACTCATTTAGAATTCATAATCCACACAGTATGCCGTGATGTACTGGCCATGTAGTATCCGGTCGGTTTCACGATAAGAACGCCCACTGCTGACACGAAAAAATTACATAAGTGAATCAGATGTCGTGCAAGGCTAATATGTGTTAATTACAAACATGTCATTGGAAAAATTTGTGTATTTCATAAAATTACCTTCGGGAAAGCAACTATCGTTGTGATGCATTCGTATAAAGCCATCAATAAATTCTCTTCGTTTTCCTTTAGCTTGTTGTTGATTACTTCTATGCAAATATACATCACCTGCAATTTTTCATAATATTACAAACGAGTATCGTACAAATTTTTCGACGGTTGAAAACATAGCAAGCATTTTGAAATATATTTAAGCATTTCGTCTGACTCTCTTCAGAACATAAAACGTGATAACATAAAGCAAAAACTCTTAAATAGGAAACATGTATACCCAGTTGTGGACCAAAATAGGCCAATCAGAAACGCAAGCACGTGATGTTGCCTAATAAATGCTGCTTGCCTATACAAAATATTACCAATGGCGTCAAAGGGTGATAACGAACTCCTCCTGTCTACATAATAGCGGATTTTGCATTTTCATTTTACAGAAATCCTTAAGCTGTTTGTTGATAAGAAAAGTTGCATTGACAAGATAAACAACAAAATATTGCGATCCAACCGGCTTTAAACTGTGAAAGATTGACACACGTGTTGGGCGATTGAAATGCTCAGAAACTGTTGAATTGAATTACAAAGAGCAACTGAACAGCCGAGTAGGCTCGTGATGCGCTTGGGAAAATTCTTAGGATTTATGTAATGGGTCTTGGGAAGCTTCGAAAAGATATCTGAGCAGGGAAAGGCCTATTTTATCAAAAATTCAATCTTTAATAACAATCAACAAACCTTTGGTAGCAATTCAGCAAACTTCTTTTTATTGTCCTTGCTGCCTTTCAGCCCAAGCAAATAACAAAAAAAACGCATGTGCACCAGCAATGCATTTCTATTGTGCAAGGCTGACCTCTATAGAAGAAATAAACATGACTTACAAAAAAATGATATCGAGATGAGTTTTAGGGCCTTTAGGTCGTTTTGCTGGGTTTAGATGAGTAAAAAATTTGAGGGGCAATAGAGTTTGTGCTCTTACTTCTGCTGTCATTGTCAGTGCTCTGTATATAAGAACGAACCTAAAGCAAACATCTGAATATTCTTAAGCACGGGGCAAAAAGAACATGAATAAGAGTTTTTTATAATAATATCAACAGTCATAGCAAAGCACCACAGAGCATATTACAGATTGAAGAGCCTAAGATGATTTGGGGGGGGGGGGGGGTCTAAGCATGCTAAGAGCCAAGAGCAGGGCAATTTTTGGCATGATTTCGAGTACACTTTAGAAAATATTGGGAGGGGGGCTAAGGCGAGCTTGAAAAAAGATTTCTCTTCCTGGCAGCAAAATGAAAAAATTAGGATTTCCTGCGAAGCTTCGACAAAGTTTCCAGCCACTGAAAGCGATATTTCAAGTTGCTTGATTTGTTTAAACACTTGTCCGAAAAATAGACTGTCATACTGAAAAAGAACTTATTGTTGGTCCTCGATTTTTGATCTCACCTATTCAAACAGCAATCATTTTGTTTATATTGTATTAGATGATCAAGGAGAACGTGAATAAAGCACAATGCTTATAGTTTGCTTTCAAGGTCAATGTCTAAAAATCTATAATAGCTTTGATTTAATTTCATATCAGTACTAGCAAACTAGATAATATTGAAGTATTGATCTATCCTATATCTTGCTCTGGGTTTCATTTATGCTGCTCATTTTTATCATCAATGCTACAACATGTTAGAATACAATTTTATTTTTCAATGGTTAAAATCAATGTTTTAAATAAGGGGTTGTGCTAGAGGCAAAGATGTAAGCCCAAAACGCTTACATTCTATTAAGCTAGCGATGAAAAATGTCTGCGAATGCCAGTAAAAAAGCATGAATAATAATGGCAACATCTACGCAGGTTTTGGGGCATGTTCACCTTGAATACAATGGACACAAAGAGGAGGAGTGAAAGGGGCGTTTCTAACATTTGTTGCTGTATAGCATGTGGGGTGTAATTTGCTTGCTGACATGGCTAAAAGATTTTCAGTTATCGCCTTACTCGTATCTATAGAATGATACAGGTACCAAGAGCTAACAGAACATTCATATGTGCGTAAACAGGTGTAAATTATTAACAAACAGTTTTTATTCATGCAGAGTTTTACCATTTTAAACCCCGAAGACTGACATAAAGAAGCGCAAGCAATATTTCGAGTTGAGAAACTGTTTAAAACAGTTAATCCCCTTCTCTAATAGTGACTCACTAGCCGCCTAAAATCCCCTCTCATCGTCAAGCCTGGATTAAACATGTCAAACAGAGAGAAAAGAAAACTTTTCCAACCCATAATTAATATGTCCTAAAGCTGGTGTAGAAAATACTGTACTCACTGTCCGAAAGATCAGCTCATTCAAAAGGTGTTCAGCTACAATTTCCTTGCCATGACATATAAGGTTTGCCATGACTTGATAGCAAACTGTGCGCAGCTTCCATTCTCCCTTTCCTGAACAGAACAAATTTCTAGTGAATTTAATTCGAGACAAAGCCAGGACAGTTTGACCGAACACGGTAGATACAAAATTATGTTTGTTGTCTACAGCAACAACAACAACAACAACAGAAATCTACCGGTTTATTAAAGAGAATATTCTTTGATAATTTGAGAGACAGCATCGATTTGAAATTCAGCAATGGTTTTGTCGTCTTCTCTCGGCAATAGAGTTCCAAAGTGTGACGTCACCAAGAACACATTTTTAGAATTTTTGAATTTTAACCACATAACATAAAAGATCACCACGAAATACTTGCAAATATGCAAAATTTGCCAAATATGTCTAAAATCTGTTGAGATATTACCAAAGAAAGACTTGAAGTTTGCAAACGAATCACTGTTATTTTGGCTCAGTTCATAAGGTTATGAACAGAGACAAAAATATAGAGATTTGATGGGGAAATATCCAATACGCATGTGGCCATATCTCTGCCAATTCGTAACACAATTGACTAATTTTTGATGTTAAGATGTATTTCATGATGCTATTTCAGGTTATGGAATCCAAATACAAAAATTCTAAAAATAGATTTTTTTGATGTCATCACTTTAAACTCTATGTATATTAACCATCTACAGATTAACTTTACAGTCAATTATTAACTTTTTTACTTCATTACTTCTCGTCAAAGAGTATTTTTCCTCAAACAACAAAGATTCCAACTGGCTCTATTGCAAAGGGCTATTACAATTTCTGATAACAGGCCAAGCTCTTCAGCTTGCAGACCGTGCTATACAAAATACAAAAACTGACAACATCAAAAGCAAGTAATAAAAAATCAATTCTTTTTCATCATACCTCTGCTCGATTTTTCGAGAATAGAGCACAAGCAACTAAAAACCGAACCAGAGAAATCCAGTCTTTGTAACTGATCAACTTCTTGACAATTTTCAAAACTCGATATCATTTGCAAGAACTCTAAACAAACCTAAAAAGCAAAATCCTCAATGAAATTTTAACTAAAAAATTCAAAGATCGATAGAAATGAAAAGTCAATGGCAAAAATCCCTATGTTTATCGATGGCGCTCAAAAAATTTCATTTTAAATCCCCCACAAATCCCCCCAACCCCCTCCTCCACAAGACCTTTACAAATAATGTCTGTGTATTCCGGGCAGTCACGTTTTCACTTCAACTAAAGAACCTTGGAATTCAGCTACAGATTAAGAAGTAAGGGAATAAGTAGAACCACTAAAACCTTTTTCAATGTTCCCTCCATCATAGAGAAAATCGTTTATTCGTCAACCAAGCAAGCGTTATTATATTTTCATAAGTTTAAAAAATGAAATCTACTTCTCTCAAAACATCTAGCGGCTATAAAAAAGGCAAAAATGACGTTAGTTTTCAGGTGTTATAAAAAGAAGAAATATGAGGCGTCCTCCTCCCATTATCAAATCTTGTATTAAATTCTTATACTTAGATGGTGACATGACGCGGAGGTGACACGAGAAGGGGGTGATACAAGGAGGGAAAGATACGAGGAGGGGGTGATACGAGGAGGGGGTGATACGAGGAGGGGGTGATACGAGGAGGGGTGATACGAGGAGGGGGTGAAATGAGGAGGGGGTGAAATGAGGAGGGGGTGATACAAAGACGGGGTGATACGAGGAGGGGGTGATACGAGGAGGGGGTGATACGAGGAGGGGGTGAAATGAGGAGGGGGTGATGCACAAAGACGGGGTGGATACGAAGGAGGGAGTGATACGAGGAGGGGGTTGAATACGAAGGAGGGAGATACAGGATGGAGGGTGTGAGAGACGGGGGGTGTGATGACGAGAGGGGGTGATACGAGGAGGGGTTGATACGAGGAGGGGGTGATAGATGAAGGAGGGGGTGATACCAGAGGGAGGGGGTGATACAAGAGGGGCGAGAGAGGTTGGAGTGAACGAGGAGGGGTGATACGGAAGGGGTGATATGAGGAGGGGGATGAGACTAAGAACGAGGAGGGGGTGAAACGAGGAAGTGATCGAGGAGGTGAATAGGAGGGAGGTGAACGCGGTGATACGAGGATGGGGGTGATACGAGGAGGGGTGAGAGGTAAAGGAGGAGGGATAGCGAGGAGGGGTGAAATGAAGGAGGGGTGAATGAAGGAGGGGGTGATCGAGGAGGGGTGAATATCGAGGAGGGGGTGAAATGGGAAGGCGGATGAATGAACGCAGGGTGTGATGGAAAGCGAGAGGGTTGATTCCGAAGAGTGAACTGAGTGAGGGGTGATATCGAGGGAGGGGTGATATCGAGAGGGGGTGAACGAGGAGGGGGTGAAATGAGGAGCGGGGTGAGACGAGGAGGGGGTGATGACGAGGAGCGTCGACTAGAACGAAAGGAGGGGGTGACATGACGCGGAGGTGACACGAGAAGGGGGTGATACGAGGATGGGGGTGATACCAGGGAGGGGGGTGGTACGACGGAGGGGGTGAGTACGAGGAGGGGTGATACGAAGGAGGGGTAAATGGAGGAGGGGGGTGATACGAGGAGGGGGTGAAATGAGGAGGGGGTGATACCGAGGAGGGGGTGAAATAGGAGGTGGGTGAACGAGGAGGGGTGAGTACGAGGAAGGGTGATGACTAGAGGAGGGGTGATACGAGGAGGGGGTAGGATACGAGGAGGGGTGAAAACTGATGGAGGGCAGGGATACGAGGAGGGGGTGATACTGAGGAGGGGGTGATAACGGAGACGGGGGTGGAAATGAGGAGGGGGTGATACGAGGAGGGAGTGATACGAAGAGGGGGTGAAATGAGGAGGGGGTGGATACGAGGAGGGGGTGATACGAGTGAGGGGGTGGGAATGAGGATGGGGTGATACGAGGAGGGGGTGATGAACGAGGAAGGGGGTGATACCGAGGAGGGGGTGATACGAAGGAGGGGGTGAAAGAGGAGGGGGTGACGAGGAGGGGGTGATATGAGGAGGGGGTGAAATGAGGAGGGGGGTGATACGAGGAGGGGTGATACCATGGAGGGGGTTGATACGAAGGAGGGGTGATACGAGGAGGGGGTGATAGCGCAGGTAGGGGGTGTATACGAGGAGGGGGTGATACGAGAGGGGGGTGATACGAGGAGGGCAGTGGATAACGAGGAGGGGGGTTGAAATGAGGAGGGGGTATAATCGAGGAGGGGGTGATACGAGGAGGGTGGTGAAATGTAGGAGGGGGTGATACGAAGGAGGGGGTGTTACGAGGCCGGGGGTGAAATTGAGGAAGGGGGTGATACGAGGAGGGGGTGATAACGAGGAGGGGTGATACGAGGGAGGGGGTGAAATGAGAGGGGGATACGAGGAGGGGGTGATTAACGAGGAGGTGGTGAAGATGAGGAGAGGGGTGATACGAAGGTAGGGGGGTGAAATGAGGGAGGGGTGATACAAATGACGGGTGATGAACACAGGAGGGGGTGATAATGAGGAGGGGGTGGATGCGAGGAGGGGGTGACAAATTGAAGGGAGGAGGAGTGAATACGAGGAAGGGGGCGATATCAAGAGAAGGGGTGCTAAGTAATATGAACATCACTTTTACAAAGGTACCATCGTTTTTGAAAATGAGAACCTCAATTTTAAGATGCTAATTTTTCAGAGATTCGATAACGAAGCCTTACTAATATCAAGTTTACAATGCTCGTTACCTTCAATTTGTTAATG